>JAJMER010000013.1:0-432070 GCA_030574295.1 Kodamaea arcana
AGAATTTCGCGTATGGTCTCCCACTACACTACTCGGTCTCGCTCTTAGTAGTTTAACTACAGTTGATCTGACGGGGAACTGTGCATTCTACTAATATGCCACAACCCTATCACAATACATTAAAAAAACAAAGGTCGTGCCCGGATTCGAACCGGGGTTGACTGGATCAAAACCAGAAGTGATAACCACTACACTACACAACCCTTTTGGATGTTCGAACTGCTTAATTTGTCAATATAAAGAGATACTGATTTATACAATTTTCAAATTTCCCATTCTTTGATCTGTTTCTTCAAGTAATAGGTCTATTTGCCTGCTTGACCTGCGATTTTCGAGCTTCTCTAAGATTTTTTAAGATTTTGAGAATTTGTATGACCGTTGCACTCGGAATCTACGCATGTTCCAAAACGCACCAAACCAAAACAAAAAATATTTTACAAATACATAATGCCCCAGAAACCCAAACAGACCCTTGTAGCGTCTGCAATACCGAACCTACAACCCCCAGTGAAGTCTCAATTTAACCACATTCCAACTCCAGAGAATGTAATTCATACAATGAATAATTCCTTTTCATCGGTCAATAACACACTTTCACCTATCAATACCACCCTTTTGCATAATACCCTTGCCAAAACCTCAGATGTACCTCTAACTAATACTCCAGATGCTGCTCCATGGTATCGAGAGAAGCAAAATTCTTCAGATGCTTCTGATGAGGAAGGATTCGACTTAGAATTGGCTGGTGCTTCAACCCCATTACAAGAATTCAAAGGTAACAGCTCCTTTTTATCCCCCTTAAACAAATTGGATAACTTACATTTGGAATCAAGATTAGAAGATAGTGAATATGAATCTGGAACGGAAGTTGGAGAATCAAGATTGGACGTGGGTGAATATGAAGCAGGAGAATATGAATTTGAAGGTAATCAAACTATAAAAAATGAATCAGATAGCGAGGTTGAATATACTGATGGTTACCTACATACTTCCCCACCTCAGTATATCAATATGCGGAAACGTCATATGGATACATCCGATATATCAATGAATACCCCGATAGTTCGTTCGATACGACAGGTTCTGGCAAGTACACCAAGTAACATTGGAATGGCCAGTTTGCGCAGGATGGAACAACGAATTGATGATTATGATGATATGTCCCTATGCAGTTCGATTTCAACAAGCAAATTGAGTTTCTCTCAAAGTGACTCGACTCCGTGTCCTATTGAACCTAAAAGGAAAAAGCTTAGATTGAAAGTTGAAACTCCTTCTGGCAGAAATGTAAAGTACAAAACGATATTGAACCTATCTCATAGTATTAAAACTACTGCAAGTTCAGTAAGGAGTCATTTGAATTATTTTGATGATGATGATGAAGATGATGATGAAGAAATAGAAAATGCAATGCGTGGAGATATTCCCAATATTTCGGAATTGGATGCCTCCCCAGAGTTACAATCCACACCATATGCGGAAAGATCGGAGGATCAATATACCCAATTTACAGAGGATGTTAAACAGGTAAATGTGGAAGCAATTCCAATATCACAAAGTACTCCTGCAAATTCAAGATCCTCAACTCCTCCTCTACGTGAGCATTCTTCAGTATTAAATGACGAGGAATTTGGAGAACCTATAAATGGTTACAAATTCGTCAAGGTTGGTGCTCCAGAAATGAATGCAATGTCAACAGGTATGACTGGATCATCTGGTTCTCAGGTTTCTGAAGGATCTAACCAAAGCACCCATGGGTCAATCCAAGGTACACCAAATTACAAACCTCCAAACACCCAAACATATAGTTATCAAACCCCAATTAACCCTAGGATATCTTCTGATCTTAAGGCATCATATACCCGAAATGCTTATACACCCAACGATGGAAAGTACCAAATAGTAGGAGAATTCCCTATTACATCAGCTGGATTGATGGACGAAAGTGAACTGGATTTACACGTTGGAGACAAAAGAATTGGAGATCCTTATTTGACTCCAAAATCAGATATTTCATTAAATGAAAGCCTTAAGGAGGATTATTTGAGTGGCATCAAATTACCACTTTTACCCCCTTATTTTGATAATCAAGTCAATTTATCGAAACACGAGGTGGTGGAACTATTGGATAATGCGAATGTTCTTGAATTCTATAAATTGATTTCAGATGATGCAAATGATTTTCAAATGTTAATGAAAAATGAGAGAATAAAGTGGCACCCAGATAGATGGATTGGCAAAAGTTTTTGGTTTGATATGGAAGTTGTTAACTTGATGAGTCAGACTGTTAATAGTTTAGTGGAGCAGATCAGGGAGAGTTAGTTCGATGGTGCAATTTTTAGCGTTCACTATGTGACCTTTAGGATGTATTTGACCTCAGTATCTCTGTGAGCATTAGTCATTTACAAAATGAACTGAATTCAAACAAGCTTGAATTTACATTTGTCGTATTCATTTTATTAAACTATTTAAATGCTTAGTTGTAGGGGCCCGTAGTACACGTAGTAGGCATTAGGTGAGCATTCGAAAGACTCTTAATTGAATATTGAAAGATTCTAAATTATTGAATATTGTCCTGAACAACTTTGAGGTGGGATGGAGTCAAAAAGGTGATGTATCTAAAACTAGGTATTGAAATATTCAATTACTCAGTTGCAATATTTTCCAACCAACATAAGGCAGTAAATATTTGTAGGTGGAGATCTTGAGATGTTATCCAATGCCAACAAAGTGAGACGCAGTCTGGTAATGTGAGGTATACTACTCTTAGAAATGTTAATATAGTAACATATCTGTGTATTAGAATAAACACATTTATTCTTGTAGTTCATGTGATTCCCACGTCGGCGTAAACTGTTTACGCATCCTTTGGAGTCTCACTTCCATTCGCCACATCGACTTTCTCTTCCAAGTCTTCTTCCACATCTATTTCATCACCCTCTTCTCCCTCGTCTTCTTCTTCTTCCAATTCTTCTTCTTCACCATCTTCTTCTTCACTTCCCTCTAACTCTTCGTCTTCATCATCCTCTCCCTCCTCACCTTGTATTTCGTCACTCTTTTTTCCAACTTGTTCATCTTCCTCTTCATCATCTTCCTCTTCTTCCTCCTCTTCTTCTTCTTCCTCGTCTTCTACTTGTTGATCAGGTGGGAACTCATCACCGTTATCTTCATTATCCCAAACAATGTTAAACCTCGTTACTCTTGGTTTTTCAGCTAAGATGTTTCTTACCACATGGTCAATGGAGACCTTTGCGGGTGGATTCTCTCTTAATTCTTCAGTGTCATATTCATTGTTAACATAATAACCGACTCTAACGAATTCTCGATCAGAATATGAACAACTTAATAGGATGACAGTCACACTGATCAATTCACTATCGGGGATTAGTTCATGACTTGGAGGATCTGCTTTGAAAATGAACTTATTTATTCCAACAGGGATTGGGCCAACCAAGATCGAATCCAATTCTTGATCATGGTCTAAAGAATTGGAACTACCAACATATATCAATTTCCATTCCAAATCTTCTTTTAAAGGTTCCAAACATTCGAATGTGATTTCAAATTCATATGAATCAGAGAATTTGGCAGGGTTATTAAGCACTTCTATTCCAAGTAACGATACAATGGACATATTAAAGAAGTTGAATGTGTTTATATTTTTTTCATACGCGTTAAAGTTTCACTTGGAGGGAACGGGTCTCAGGAGGTAATAAAATAACCTTGAGCAAGAGCAATGTTAAGAATGATAAGAGGTTGTAGTTTCATAGTGTATAACTTTGATTGCAAGGTGTTGATTAGGTTTGTATAAATTTGATTGCAAGTTGTTATGTGGCTTGCATTGAAGAGTAGTAGAAAAATCACCCGCACGTTTCAACTGAACATACTTAAGAAGTTACTTTATAAGAAGAAGTCTGCAGTCGCGTAGGTACTCTTAAAGTATGCAATTTTAAGACCAATACTATTAATAATTTAAGAAAGCTTCATCAATTGAATAAGCAGTAGAAGAATAATGAAGACAAGCATGAAGAATAATGAAGACAAACATACATGATAAAGCAGGAGAAGTAAGGAACCATTTTTAATTTAGCTCAATTCCACGAAATATGAATCTTCTGTCTCTAGTTTACCTTCGTCAATGTATTACATTCCATAAATATAATGTAATCACGGATTAAACGTCTTCTTACCACTATCAAATTCTCAGTCCTCAACCAAAATCAGATTTCAAAGAAGTGGTTCATTTTTTCCACTTGCAACTATGACAGAAGAACACATGAACCAAGAAATCAAAGAAGAACTTCCCGGGGTTGCAGACTACCTGGAATTATACGAATCCTATCAACAAAACTTTGATCAAGTGTATTCGAAATCCAAAGAACTCTTCCAAGAAGAAGCTGATCAAAGACAAACATTACATTACTATCAACGTAGAAACAATGCAATACTTAAGGTATTGGAAACTCAAGAACAGTCTGTGGTGAAACAAGGTCAGGAGTATCTTGGACAATCTGGTATAAATCAAGATCAAATACATTCACAAACTCCTCCGGATGTAGATATTCAAAGGATACAGAGGTTAATAAGTCATGTTCCTATAGTGGGTAGAAACTTGAATCAGGTATTAAACGTTCTATCTGGAACCGATATTCCCATAGAACAAAACCATTTACTTAATTTGTACGTTACCGAATCAATACCAGAGTTAGTAAATGACGACTTATCAAGTATTGAAATTAATCCACAAGATATTGATAGTTGGACTAGGAGGAATTATCCTCTTTTGGTGAATAAGTCTTTTGATCCTGTTTATGTTCCAAGTGAAGGATTGATTGCAGAGTATAATGGTGGAGATTTGAAAGTATTGAATGAAAAAGCTGCTGAAGTCCATGTCGTACCCAAGACTGAGGGAAAAATGGAAGGTTTGGTTAAGGCTGAATAATCGTGTATGAGAGTGCAAGGCTGAATAACCGTGTATGACAGTGCAAGACCGAACATGTAGCTTAAACTCCAGATATCCTCAGAAGTGCACTATTCAACTAGCTGATCTGACGGATTGTTGTTTACCACAGTAGGATATTGGAAGCATCAACTTGGTCCTGTCAAACTGAAACTTCCATCTTTAATAATGGCACCAGAAGTACGATGAACTCAGCACTTACTTTTGAGGTGTATAAATAGTGGGATCTAGATGTTCCTTGTAACAATACAATTGTTCATTTAAAACGTCCACTGGTTGTCGAGCTAGTGAATGTAGTATATTACATGGACAGGTGAATACTGCAAACAAGACTGTCTATTCCTGCGAATAAAAGTAGGGTGATGAATACATATATATTGTATATTTAATAAACTTTACAAAAATATAATATTTTGCACTATTTCTCAAATGTTGATCAAATTCTGGAAAAATGTCAAACTTTATATGAAACAAATCTACATTGGATCACATTGGATTGTATCTTGAAAGGATATATTATTACTACTACTTTCCATTATATTACGGCACTAAAATCTGGTCTCTGACAAGCCCCCCTCGGATATGAAATGGCAAGTTAAGTTTCATAAAACTTGTTAGAATATTTCCTATCTTTCTTTAATAACAACTCCAAAACCTTTGAATCCAAAAATAAGTCAAGAATAAACTTCCTCTTCTGAAACTTGAAATTCCCCTTGTCAATAATCTTAATAATCTCCAAAAACAATTTTAAATCTGTAAAAGCTTCTGGATTCATTTTTTTCAACCTTATCAATTCTTTATATGATCTCCGTTCTATTTTCTTTAAAATTGAATTCATGGAATGGATCACCGTAATGATGGTTTCATATGTTTTTTTGTTAAAATCTTCAAGTTCATTTATATCAAAACCATTACTGTCATGATGATCCCTACCGAAAAAGTATTTCGATTCTTGATATGGGTTAATCATCAGTATGTTAAATATCACCTCCAAATCAAGCTTTGGGTATGTTAATGATTTACTATTGGAATATTGGTCTAATACACTTATCCAATTTGATTCATCTAAGATTTCAATACCTTCGATTGTTGATGAAATCATACCAATTACGTAAAAGCACAATCCTCTTATTTGCCAAATTGAGCATGTTTGACATAATTCAATCACAATGGATATGATTGATTTCTCAGAGGTATAACCTGGTTCAAGTAATTGAATACCGTATTTACCCAGCGCAATCACACCAATGATCCATAAGTCTTGTTTCAAAGTGTTGATCAATAATAGATGACTTTCATCTTGTGCATCAATATCTGTAAACACTTCTTTGGAAGTTAATTGGTTTGCAATATCATCGATTTCATTAATCAACTCATCAACGTAATTTCTTTGCTTATTAAAATACAAGAGTCCTTCCTCTGTTGATAATAAATTCCTAAAGAAAATAATTGAGCCGTCGTTGCCTTCTCGTTCTAAAACTTCAGGTGAATATGGGAAAAAGCACCTATGAATAATACCCTCCACTCGATAAAGGTAGGAAAAGTTCTTTTCCAATCGTTGCCATTTTTTGAATTCAAAATCAATAAATCCAGAATCGTCAAGGTATTTGAAACCTTGAGGAATACTCAAGAAGTTGAATAGCAAATTCTTTCCCGCTTCGTATCTTGCTAATATTGAAATCGAAGGTTTAAAATCAATAAAGTAGTTCAAGTTCTTAAAGTTATTGGTTATGAAATATTCTTCGAAAAGGTTGATTGCACAATTTACAATGCCTCGGTCAGAATCATATAAATAATTCACCAACACTTTCAACACAAACAATTCCAATTCCTTTGTTTTGAACAAACATGGTAATAGTTCAGTTACATAGTATAACCTCAATTCCAAATTGGATATCTTCAAACTTTTCAATAAAATCATTCTAAATTGACTATCAACGGTGAAGTCAATGTTTTTGAATAAAGTCATTATCAATAAATTATATTCATTATTTGAAATCGAACCATCAATGATGTTATTGAAGATTTGAAAGAACTGCCAGCGTTCTAAGATTTTCAACCCTTTCGGATTTGATGCAAGAACTCCAATAAACTTCAAATACCCAATACTTACGGTACTTTCTAGTCTCTTCTTTGCTAATATTGGCTCTTTTGTGGAAATCCCACTATATGGGTCTAACTGTGCAAAAATTTCACTAACCTGAGGCAATAACTTATTATTTATAAGATACTTCACTCCATTCTCGAGTCCCAAGAACATCTCCAAAAGCTGACACCCAATATTTATATACTTGGTTGCATTCTTAGAATGCAAACTAACATTGCAAAATCTAAATTTGAATGGTCGATAGAATGACAAGATCCTTTTTAAGAATTTAGGATTCTTTTCTAATAATTCATCAAAACGCTTTGGATTTGAAAATGGCCCTTGAATTAAATTTAATAGTAGTCCCCAATTCCAATCTTCAAATTCCTTTACTGTTAGAACCCGCGTGTTTGCTATCATTGCCTTGAATTCCAAATCTTCCACATTATATCTTGCTTTAATACTCATATTTTTAATGCTAACTCTTAAATTCTTGTTATAAATCAAGGATGGTTTGAATTTATTTCTTGAAGCTTGGTCAATAACGAATAAAGATGTCTTAGGAGTGATCAAAATATTCTTCAGTATAAGTTCGGAAGGCAATAAGTTATTAGCCATTGAGTATATGGAAGCCAATAAATGAGTAGCTTGATGATTATTTGAGCCTTGTTCAATGATATTCGTAAGTAACTCAAAGATATTTAGTTTTTTTATAAGTATTAGGGTAAATAAACCTTGGAAATGATTAGTTATATTCTTTTCAAATTCATTTAGTTTACCTGCGTAAGTTAAAGACACGGCTGTATGTGGAGTGTTTGGAGGAGCAGTTGGAGAAGAAGTATTCCCAGTATCTCCATTTTTATGACTTGACCCATTCTTGGAAGACTCATTCTTTTTATTCTTCAATGAGCCTGAATGACTTGATAATCCATTACTTAGATGACTTGAAGGAGTATTATTCCTCATGGACACATTTTTGATGTAATTCTTCATAACATCACCAATTGGACTATTGAACAACCATGGTAAAGGTTTAATTAATAGAATATCAAAAATAATATCCATTACATATTCTCTAATTTTATCATTATTCTTTTTCAAACTTGAAACCAACCCATTCAACATTTCAAAATCATTGATTGAGAAAGCAAGGAGACCATTGAAATTCTTCAATAATATTGTGAGTAAGAAACTTATTTTTTGTAACTTCAAAGTTGGAATGAAATTATCAGCCAATTCATCATCAGCATTATCAAAAGAATCGGTAAAGACTGAAATAAGTGATATCAAATCAAACCCATTTCGAATATATTTCCTTGAATTTTGAAAATCTAGAATTTTTGGTATAATTAGCAAGCAGCATATTGACATTTCAATGGGACCATCTATAATAGTGTTTACAATCACTTTGAACCCTCCAGCATGAAATACAAGTTCTGGTTTAACAAGAGCAATTTCACAAATAGTTTCAATACATAAACTTTTAAATGCTTCAGGTACCACTTCTCCATCTGGCAGTTGAGGATTTCTATTATGTTCTTCATTATTAACATTTTCATCATTATCATCGGAGATCTCAATCAATGAGATAAGTGATTTTATGACCCCTATGGAAAGGTTATCTGGACCTTTTTCAATACTGAGGAATTCTCTTATAAGTTTCAATGCTTGCTCCTTTTCAAGAATGCTTGAGCGTGTTGTGGACATGGTTATAATAATATATATCAATATTTTGGATTGAATCAAGCCCATTAAAGTTTCATAACTGGATATGACATGTCTGAGAAGCCTATAACCCATACTACGCACCTCAGTAACGTGGTGATAAAACATGAACTGAACTTTACCTATGAAATTCTTTAATTCTATATCTAATTTCAAATCTGGATAGGCTTGTAACAACAGTACTAACTCATTACCTTTAGAAACTATGGTATATTCATCTTTATCTTTGACCGAACTTAATCCCGTTAGTAGATCACTTAATAACCAAGTTGGACTTTCCGGATTAATTGATATGTTGGAGTTAGTTCTAAGCACTGGTTCAACCGGTGAACTTGGTACTCTATTGAAATTGTATTGAAGACCATTGAACTCATCTTCCAGAGTTGAAGTATCTGAATAGAATGGCTCCTCTAGAACAGGTTCATTTCTATTCACAGGAAAGTTGGTTGAAGAATTGAACTTTATGCTTTCAATTGAATGGATATTAAGTGAATCAATAGCAGAAAGGGTTGCACTGCGCTTGTTTCGTGACTCTTTATGCGGTATGCGGGAATCATTACTGGAATCAGGATTGATGGTGACAGCACTTCTTGGTTTACTAAGTATACTAACTTCTTGTAGAGTACTCGAATGATTCATAGCATTGGCTGGTTTTCTTGTGATTTTCGTGAGTACCAAGTATCGCAAATGAGAGTATTACATAAGAGGTCCAGCAGAATTGGAAATTGGAAGATCAAACGACATGTCTAATGTTGGGACAAAGTGTAGAACTGTGTTTGTAACTGTGTTTGAAGTTCCAAGTACTTATTGGAAAGATAAAACATAACTGATTCAACTTGGGAAAAAAGTTCAATAAATCCAGCCAAGGGCTCATGAGTTAGATATATATTCAATGGGCATGAAGATGACAATTGAATGACCGGATAAACCGGGCTTAATTTTCCTAACCATGTCTATAAACCTGTCCAAGTATTGGAATGCCCAATAACAATAAGGACGTAAACTTTTAGGTGCTTTAATAATGAGCGTACTAATGAGCTTGAATAAACTATTCAATAAGACTACATTACAGCTTTTCATAACGCAAGGTATACCTCCATTAAGAATATTCCAAAAATAACCTATTCTAAGTACATTTATCCGTGAAGAAGGTGTACTTTGAAGCTTTGTTCTTTACAAATATCACGATGCATATTCCTTACTAATGGTTCTATTAAAGGAGCATGCTTTTGCAGCCACCATTACCTAATAAACCATTTTGGGAAAAATATAGAAATAAGCCAGTTTAATGGGGGTGTGATGGACAGGGGGATGGAGTTAAGCAAGGAAGATAATATGGGTATAAGGATGAGTGATTTTCAAAGTTAGCACATTTTCTTGACAGAGTGGATTTTCTTGACTGAAGTACGCTGGATAAATTGACGTGAAATTCTTAATTCAAGGTACGGTGCAGATAGACAGGAAATGGAGGGGTTTTGGATGAAGACCAGTTACTTCATTGGCAAGATTTACAATTAGGAGGCGAAGTAATTTTCATAGGTAAGTCATTGCCTAATGACGGGGGTGTTTCGATCAAATCTTAAAAATGGAGTCAAACCTAAGATGGCAATCCAAACTTACTATTAACTTTCTTAGGCAAATTGAATTTGTATCGTCTTAATTTACAATTGGAAGAAAAATCGAATAAAGTCTTACTTTTGTAGTACAGTACTACCATAAAGGATTCGTAACAATACTTTGAATACAATTCTCATTAACAATATTTCAATAAAGAACATCGGTTATCGCTTAAATCTCGCTTGGACTACTAAGGATGATCTCTTTTATCTTTAAGACGTTCAAGGGTTCTCTGTGACAGTGATCTCCGTTTGATATAAACCTTTTTCACAACTTAAGTATTGATCTATACACTTCACAATGCTCATCACAAGATCTAATCATTAAGGTATGGTCAACATTAAGGTACGGTCAACATCTAATCATTGAGGTATCAACATTACAGGTATGATCAACATCACAGGCATAATCTAAACATCACAGGTGCTAAACTTCTCAGGTATGATCTAAACATCAACTGTGATCTCCAACATCACACATATAATCTCTACATATTATAATCTCTACATAATCTCTAAACTTCACAGTAATCATCAAACTATTCACAATAAAGACTATTCAACAAGTATTATTCAAGGTTAAAACTACTCTGTACTTGTGCTATTCTGTGGGTGATTGCTCCCAAGCGAGTCTCAGCAAATCCTCGCGACGACCCTCGCTCAATACCCCAGCTACACAAAACCCCTAATTGATATGGCTCAACTTCCATCACGTTCTATGGTTAATCAATCTCTTTAAATCTGGGTTGTGTTATCTCTTAAATCTATATAGGGTGTTATCTCTTTAAATCTATATAGGGTTGTGTTCACTTTAAATCTATATTGGGTAACATTATCTTAATGTAGCCTACGTTACTAGGATAAGTCAACCAACATCCTTGGCAAATTTGTTCTTCTTATTTACATACTACATTGTACTTCCATACTCTTTTATTTCAACTCAATGTACTTCACTTATACACTACCTTGCAATCCAATGTCTCCAAGACTACTGGTAACAATCGGTCATTCAAACTTTTTTTTGTTGCTTATCTAAAGCATGCACGCTGCCCCAACTGCCGTTATCCGAGGGGTACAAACGTTTCTTAATCTATGATTTTTTTTTCACTACGGCACTTTGAGAAAAGTTGTGGCCCCAGATGTGAGAGAGTGTGAATTGTTTTAAAATTGGTTGATATCTTCAGTGTGGTATCATGTAATATAATATATATGTTTTCTATTGCATTGAGAATTTCTTCTTATGATACTTTAGTTAGTTGCTTGACTTTTTTTTGCGTACTTATAATCAACCATTTCTCGGTTTTTTAATCGTTCTTTATTTATCTTTATAACTTTAAAGGTATATTTTGATAAGGTTGTTTACTCTGAGCCTTTTTACTTGACAAGTTACTTTTAAAGATTATAAGATACTTCATAAGATACTTCATAGGATCATAAGATACTTCATAGGATTATAAGATACTTCAAGTCTTAATAAGATACTTCAAGTCTTAATTCCCACAAGATGGATAAAACAAAGAAAAGATTATCACTCTTTAGTTTCGGACTGTCCAATGAATCTAAAGAAAACATAGGAGCAAAGGATATAAAACAAAATCCTCTTATGCAACCACCCCCACATCTACTTGCTAGAGGATTACTGAGAAAATCAATTACTTCATTGTCGTCTCATAATTCAGCAATATCTTCCAATGCAAATCCTCCTGAATCAATCTTTGAAAGATCTGTTCAAGATAATGTGATTTATGAGTCCCCTAAAAGATCTTCAACTGTTTCACTTAAAGGTCTTAAACATGAAGATTTCGTTGCTCCAGCTTTAGATGCTACTGCTAAATTCATCAATAGTAAATCCGACTTGGAAAATATTGAAATCATTTATTCAAATAGAAGAAACTCTTCAGTATTGGGGTTGAATATGGCTTTGGGTAGAAACAATCCTCCTTCAAGAAAAAATTCAAGTTATTCAATTCATCAACAAATGCATCAACAGAATGCCCCACAAAATAACACCACTCAATTGTCTTCCCCAATAAGTTCCCCGGTAAGTCCTAATTTGAATTCATCAAACTCAACCCTTTCTTTCTATAGTTATGCTGATATGATAAATGAAGAAGGTGCAAGGAGACCTACTTTCAGAAGTAGTTATTCTCAAGGTTATATCCCAACGGTCCCTGAAAAGCTCAATGGTGGAAGTTTAAAAGGAAGGTCAAATTCAACTACTAAAATGAGAGGCTTTTTGATTTCCCCAGAGAGTTCTGATGAGGAGAAGGAAGATGGTGATTTGGTTAGTAGTTCGGTTGGGGAATGTTTAAGAAGGACAAACACAGAGATTAGTAGTAAGCCATAACTAGTTCTCAACAATAAGTTTGATTTCATTCCTCAAATGTGGCTAGAATCATTCAAATGTCCCTTTGATGAGTACATTGTACCATATATATGTTTTCACCAAAGGTATTCGATAAAAGTTAAAAACTGTTTTATCAAAATCAACTTAAAAACTATGTAGTATTTACTACGTCAGACTCTCTCGAGTGACTTGAATAGTCGAACTCTCTTGTAACAAATTGTGGTGCTTTAGAGTAGGTAATACAATGAGACAGGGTAGGGTTAACTTCAAGGTGGTGGAGGTAGTTGAGGGTTCTTCAAGGTGGGGTCAGAGGTATCTTAGTTGAGGTCTTCAAGGTGGTGTCAGATCTATCTTAGTTGAGGGTCTTCAAGGTGTCACAGGCCAACTCTTCAAGGTGTATATGTCAGCGATCATCCCTTAATCTTCAAGGCTTTTCAGCACTGGTACTTTATAGTGTTCTTCATAATTTCTTTGTTTTATTATATTAATTACTTTTGTGAATATCTGTACTATTGAGGATTACTTATCATCCCGCAAATTTGTGCCATGGGGTGCAATGTGCAAGTGGAGTAAAAGTTACGTGGGGGACGATGGTTCGTTACAGCCGGGCAATCAATAGAGCTAATAGATGCGACAGGAACTACAATGCTTCGAGGCGCGGGATACAAATAAGGTTTCTGACGATATTCAAACATGTTGTAAGGTTTCAGTGATAAGTTCAAACACACTTGTTGCAATTGCTAGGACTCCGCATGCAAAGATAACGCACAGAACTCCGGAGCAAGAAAAATGATCGGCAAAATGTGCATCCCCTAACTTAAGAGCCGATAATACTGGTTCACTGGGTGACTGCCATATAACTCCGACTTTCTCATAACGGGATATCATAGTGTGTAATAAGGGACTGTGGTTTTGTGTCACTTGATATTGTTTTGACTTGGTGGGCGGGGATTTCTTATGCACTGCTTCGGCGAACCTTTTCCGGTCTTAAATATAACGACGGCGGTGATCTCTTCTTACCTTAATATTCTAGACGACGGTGATTTCTTCCTCTTAATTATATCGTCGGTGATGTTTTCTTCATTACTCTTTGGATAATCTGTATTAACATATAACTTCAAAGAGCTGTATTCAGACATCACATACCCAATAAGCCCATTGAACGCTCCCGCTAATAAATTTGTCGTTCACTCAATACTCTCGTACCTCTCACTTGTACATAATTTTTCAACCTCATCTCAAAAAAAAATACCATCATGATCAGAAGACAAGCCAGACAAAGAAGAGAATATCTCTACCGTAAGTCCTTAGAACTTCAAGAATCAAGTCTCTCAGAGAAGAGACAACAATTAAAAGCAGCTTTGGCTACTGGGAAACCTTTAAGTAAAGAATTGGCTGATGATACCCAATTGCAGAAAGATTTCATATATGATGAAAGTGAACAAGTTGAGATTGATGATGAATATAGTGCCTTATCAGGTATAGCCGACCCCAAGATCATTGTAACAACGTCGCGTGATCCATCTGTGAAGTTGTTACAGTTTTCTAAAGAAATCAAATTAATGTTTCCAAACTCCATCAAATTGAATAGAGGTAACTATATTATACCCGAGTTGGTAAAATCTTGTACTAGGGTTGCCATAACCGACTTAATAATCTTGCATGAACATAGAGGTGTACCCACCTCGCTTACGATATCACACTTCCCACATGGACCTAGTGTGATCTTCACTTTACATAATGTTAAATTGAGACATGATTTACCTAATATTGGTAACGTCTCTGAAAGTTATCCACATCTAATTTTCGAAAACTTCACCACTGGATTAGGAAAAAGAATAGAAAAGGTATTAAAACATTTGTTTCCTCCAGGTGCAAAGAAAGATAGTTCTCGTGTTATCACCTTTGTGAATAACGATGACTTTATCTCAGTAAGACATCATGTTTATGTAAAGATGAAGGATTCCGTAGAATTGAGTGAAGTTGGCCCAAGATTTGAAATGAGATTATATGAAGTCAGGTTAGGGTTACCAGATAATAAGGATGCTGATGTTGAATGGCAATTGAGGAGGTTTATTAGAACTGCCAATAGGAAGAATTATCTTTAGTGGAAGGGACTTATCCTTATACTTTTAAGAATGTCTAGCAAGTATCATAAACAAGGACCGGTAGTATAAACAAGGACCAGTATCATAAACAAGGACCGATATCATAAACAAAGACCAGTATCATAAACAAGGACCAGTATCATAGAACCAACTACAAATACAGATTGCCCGGTGAGTACTTATCACCACTAAATTAATAGAAATTAATTCTTATTCAAGTTACTGTAAGCACCCATCCAATCTCTTACACTTCTACATCATCAAATGCGATACTTTATTAATGTTCATTGTAAAAAATTAAAAATATTAACATCCAACTCTTGTTTGAATGCTGTTATAGTTATGCAGGCTTGGTTCCAGCTTTAATTCGGCAGTCTATAAATAATAGAACTTGGGGATATCAATGTAACAACTTCCCGCATAGAACAACTGTGGGGACTCTATGAAAATGCCTCCATTTCTCTATGTGGATGTTGATTATCCCCTATTTAGAGGCCGAACTAAGAACGTAAATTCTCCATTTCTAATTCGTCCTTGTTGGTTTCTGTATACCCTGGGTTGAAATGAGGGTATTGGTTTTTGGCTGTATTGCTACTCAATACAGTATCCAATTCAGGGCCCGAGGGCTCGTGGGTATATCCATTAAATCCTGCTCTGCGTGAGCTTTGACTTTCTGAATGAATTCCCGAAATATGGCCTTCTGAATGAATTCCCGAAATATGGCCTTCTGAATGAATTCCCGAGAAATGTCCCTCTGAATTAGGTCCCGGGGCGGAAGCACCACTTGGGCGTCTCGAGCTATTTAAATGAAACTCACCATCATCTTGTTTACTGCTCCTACGCCCACCAAGCTCAAAATTACGGCCCCCAAGGTTGCTACTTGCACGACGTTCAGAAGTACTATCGATATTGGTTCTGGATCTGAAGAAGGTAGATGACTTTCTCCTTCTAAAAATGGCATCCTCAAACTTGCTCACAGCTCTGGTGAGCATAGCACCTGGAGGAAGGTCATCAATGGTGGCTGCTCTTCTTAAGGTATTGGATCTCTCAAGGGTGGTATTTCTTCTCACAGCATGATGCTCTTGAACTTGATCACGCTTTGCCATGTTTTCATCAGGAAGCATAATTGCTCTATCCAAAGAATATGGTAAACCTCTATGTCTCCCTCTAATCATCATTGCTATGATGACCAATTTTGACAACACTGTGAACTTTCCAGAAAGTGATGCATTCAAACTCGGATATCCCAAGGAAAGACCAACAGTGCCATAGGCACTGATAATTTCAAATAGGATGGCGAAAACAGAGAATCTGAATTCATTTTTATCCAATTTTGAACCTTCCGCAATACAGATTACGAAAAGTCCCAAAAATATATACCATAAATCAAAGGATAATTGGTTACGCAAATGAGTACCAACAAAAGTCTGTGGTGTTTGTTCTGAGTCTTCAACATTATCATCTTTCAAATAAACTCCTAAAGATTGTTCCTCATACACGTTCGTTCTTCTAATTGATATAGCCAAGGGAAGAACGGAGATATACATCATAATCATATAACTTACTTGAACTGCCGGGTGTAACTGAGACAAATCTACCGAAGTAAACCCAGCAGTTCTCGTACTGAATGCTTGATACAATCCAGAAACAATTCTATATCCCACAGGAATATCATCAAGATATTGATTTTTCAAATCAAGGATAATGAAAAGGACCAAATCAACCGCATTCAAAACCACCAAGATAATAAATAGCCACCATGTTGGAATTGAAGGGAATAACAAGGTAAAACAACGTCTAGGGTGGTCCAATAAAAAGCCCAAAGATTCCTTAAACAAAGATAAAGGTTTTGCAAACTTAAATAGAACCCAAATGATGAACCGTAATAAGATAGGAAACCCTGTGTTTCCAATAACAACAAAAAACGCAGACACCAACATGACGTAATATGACCGGTTAAAAGATATCATGGAGTCGGGAGTCAAAGTGATACCCAAATCATTAAAGGACAGCATTGAGGTGAAAAAGGCCCACCATGTTGGTGATAAGCCTTCACTTCTCAACATTTCAATGTACTTTGGTTCAGATAATATCCATGGTAATAAGAGTACCACACCCAAAATATGGAAACCAATATAATACATAAGCAAAATCTTGATCAACAATTTCACGGCTCTATATTCGACCCCACCCAATTCTTCCTTTTGTTCGTCACTAAGATGTACAAACGTGGAATTTCTACCAATCGTAGGTACCCACGATAAATAATTCGTACTCATGACTTTGCCTAATGGATTATCTTCATAAGGATAATCTACTTCCTCATCATCATCATTAACTCTTGTGGAATTACTTTCATGATGTGTGCCCAGTAAATAGGGAGTTAAAGATTTTTTTAGTTTACTTCTTTTACTTCTTTTCTTTGTTTTCTTAGAACGATTAATCTTTGGAGTTTCACTGAAAGTGGTTGCATAATCACGGTTTGGTTTTGGTAAATTTTCAGGTATTGTTAGATGAGATTTATTTATTGGGTTTTCATCGTCTTCTTCATCGTCATCTTCATCGTCATCTTCCTCATCTTCCTCATCATCTTCCTCATCATCATCCGCATCATCTGCATAATCATCAATTGCTTGTTCAATATTTTCGGAATCTATAGAAGCATCTTCATCATCCATTGTATCTATAGAATTTGATTTCTTATGTGATTTTGAAGGAGAAGAAATCTTCTTAGTATTGGAAGAGTTACTAAAAGTTTTCTTCAATTTTGAAGTCCAATTTGAAGATGATCTTCTTCGATTTCTTCTTGTGAAAATAGGATTATGATGATCGTTTTCAATTTCATTAGGTGGTCGGATGACCAAAACATCATCATCATCGGTATGACTTCTTGTTGGTTTAGGTGCGGAAAACAGAAGTTTATGAGGGGTATCTTGTAACTTATTCTTATGATTATCTTGTAACATTGCAATTGATCTGTACATATCTGAAGGATCTATTTCACCAACTCTTTTCTTGGGTTGAGGTAAATTTCCAAACCTTATACCTTCATGAAGATCATCACGAAGTCGTATTTCCGATTCTGTATCTGAAGGTTCAGTCAAATGTTCCACATTTTGATTTGGAGTAGAATTAGAAGAAGGACCTGAATCCTCTATTTTATCATAAAACCCTAATCCTTGATTATTGACCGTATTCAATCTGGTTGGATCATTTGAACGCGTTGCCGCCAATGTTGCTGATCTTCTCATTTTAAAATCCATTTTGGATCTACGTTTGATATCATCGAAATGACGTTCGAACCAATATAACCTAACGAAAAGTAAAGACCCATGAATGAAAATTGGCGTGGTTAATGTTGCTAGCACATACATCATGATTTGTTGATATAAAAATAACTTGTTGGTATCGATAGTATTTAACCCTGCTTGAGTACATGATCCACTGGTTATAAATAATGTATCAGTATAAGATATGTTTCTTATTGGAAAAACAATCATTGAACCTAGTATCAGCATGAAGATAATATAAAAGTAATGTGCAGCTCGGAAATTGGGTATCACCACCTTTAAAATAGGTTGAACTGTTGAAGACACTGAATGGATGACATTTCTTGTCCGTAGGCCTAGTTCTAATTCCATCCTACTTTGTCGGAACGAATCCCTCCATTCTTTAATCCGCTCAAACATATTAGGGATAGAATATTCAAGAAACTATATCAGGATATATTCAAGAAACTAAATCAGTATTCAATCTATATGAATCTATATTCAAGTTGTATGTAGACAATAGAAGGATATAATTTCAATCTTCAATTCGTTCGCAGCACTGCGCTAGACTGTATAGAGCATGGCCTACAAGGCTGTGGAATGCCAAGGTATGCAAGGAATAGTAATTGCAACACATCCGTATAGACCCTTTGTAGAGAATTCATAGTCCGTAATAAATCTTATCTTATCCTTCATTGACCGTCTATCTTATCCTTCATTGGCGCCTTCTGTTAATTAAACTGCCTGCACACAATCGACAAATAAAAATTTCGCTTTTGCAACAACATGGTCGTATTTTATCGAGTGATGCCAGCCTAATCGGGACGAATCCACTTTAGGCTGACCACGTGATGCCTCAAGATGCCTTTTCCCAATCACATGACCAAGGCATCACTTGCAAACGGCCATGCACTTCCACAAGGCACAAAGGAGAAAAAATAATGCGCACGTCACCAAAACGGTCACGTGACCGTTTTCTTGCGACTGAAAATTTTTTTGCATCTCATCTTTTGATTTGCTGCAAAAAGTATAAAAGGAAGAAGAGATGCCTAGGGTTAGTTTATTTATTTTCTTTTTCTTCTCTTTCTTTCTTTCTCTCTCTCTTAACTATCAATTCCTTGAGTGTCAAACTTGTGAGTATGTTAAGAGAGTTATAAACGCGTTAA
The DNA here is from genome assembly GCA_030574295.1 of Kodamaea arcana. NCBI lineage: Eukaryota > Fungi > Ascomycota > Pichiomycetes > Serinales > Debaryomycetaceae > Kodamaea > Kodamaea arcana. Next base: position 19,275 of record JAJMER010000013.1, read on the forward strand.
TTAATGAAGATAGATTCGATAGATTGCGGCGATAAGTTTTAGATTCGTTTTAGAATCCATATTTTACCTCGCTGATGCTGCAAATTCAATTGCAATTGCTCCTCTCATTTTTATGCATTTTCACCTGTATGGATTTTCGCGATGAGGCCAAAAATTTCAAGATCAATACTAACTGGTAAATAGTCTCACTGTTTGAATCTTGTGTTTTAATCCCCCCAATTGAAATACATACACTCTAACGATGCCTTATTTGTCCGCTCCAATTACTCCTCCTATGGAGAGTACTGGTGATCGTATGATCACTTTGGAAACCGAAGATGGTATCGCGTTACAAGGGTACTCTTTCGGAGCCCAAGTGCCGGTTGCTGGTGAAGTTGTTTTCCAAACCGGTATGGTTGGATATCCTGAATCCTTGACTGATCCTTCTTATGAAGGACAAATCTTGGTGATTACCTATCCTTTGGTTGGTAATTATGGTGTTCCAGATCGTTCTGAAAATGATGATGATTATACCCCTGCTTTACCAAAGCATTTCGAATCGAAAAAAATTCATATTGCTGGGTTGGTTGTTGCTCATTATACTGAAGAATATTCCCATTACTTGGCAACTTCGTCTTTAGGAAAATGGTTACAAGAACAAGGCATTCCTGCCATTTATGGTGTTGATACTAGATCTTTAACCAAGAGATTGAGAGACAATGGTTCAACTTTAGGTAGATTAGCATTACAAAAAGAATCCGCAAATCTTGATACCATTTTGTCGGACACCACTGGTGAATGGAAAAAGTACTTTGAAGTTCCAGAATGGCATAATCCAAACTTGCTTAATTTGGTTGCAAAAGTTTCTACTCCAAAACCAGTTTTGTACACTCCTAAAGCAAACATAAAATTAGGAAAAAATGGGAAACCACTTAGAATTTTAGCTGTGGATGTTGGTCTCAAGTATAACCAAATTCGTTGTTTCGTTAGAAGAGGAGTTGAATTATTGGTAGTCCCATGGGATTATGATTATTCTAAAGAAGAATATGATGGTTTGTTTATTTCAAATGGACCAGGTGATCCAGCTGTAATGACTACAACTGTCAACAGATTGAAGAACGCATTAACCGAAGCTAAAACTCCAATCTTTGGGATTTGTTTGGGTCATCAATTGATTGCTCGTGCTACTGGTGCTTCTACTCTTAAATTGAAGTTTGGTAACCGTGGTCACAATATTCCATGTACTTCTTCAATCTCTGGAAGATGTTACATCACTTCCCAAAATCATGGTTATGCTGTTGATACCAACACTTTAACCAATGACTGGAAGGAATTATTTGTTAATGCTAATGATGGCTCCAATGAAGGTATTTACCATGATTCCAAGGCCTTTTTCTCCGTTCAATTCCATCCTGAATCTACTCCAGGTCCAAGAGATACTGAATTCTTATTTGATGTTTTCATTAATTCTGTTGCTGAATTCAATGTTACCGGGGTTCACAAGGCTGTTGAGTTCCCAGGTGGTAAAATCGAAGATAACAGAGCTGCCCACCCAAGAGTTGATGTCAAAAAGGTGTTGGTTTTGGGATCTGGTGGACTTTCCATTGGTCAAGCTGGGGAATTCGATTACTCTGGTTCTCAAGCTATTAAGGCTTTGAAAGAAGAAGGTATTTATACCATTTTAATTAATCCTAATATTGCTACCATTCAAACTTCAAAGGGTCTTGCAGACAAGGTTTACTTCTTACCAGTTACTCCAGAGTTTGTTAGAAAGGTTATTGAACATGAAAGACCAGATGGTATTTATTGTACATTTGGTGGTCAAACCGCCTTGTCAGTTGGTATTGCCTTGAAAGATGAATTTGCAGGTTTAGGTGTTAAGGTATTAGGGACTTCCATCGAAACCGTCATTACCACTGAAGACAGAGAATTGTTTGCAAACGCAATGACTGAGATCAACGAAAAGTGTGCCAAGTCAGAAGCTTGTGCTACTGTTGATGAATGTGTGGAAGCAGCTAATAACATTGGATATCCATTGATTGTTAGAGCTGCTTATGCTTTAGGTGGTTTAGGTTCTGGTTTCGCCGATAACGAAGCTGAATTGGTAGCTTTATGTACCAAAGCCTTTGCTATTTCCCCACAAGTTTTGGTTGAAAGATCAATGAAGGGTTGGAAGGAAGTTGAATATGAAGTTGTTCGTGATGCTTTCGATAACTGTATTACTGTTTGTAATATGGAGAACTTTGATCCTTTGGGAATTCATACTGGTGATTCCATTGTGGTTGCTCCTTCTCAAACCCTTTCTGATGATGATTACAACATGTTAAGAACAACTGCTGTAAATGTCATTAGACACTTGAAGGTTGTTGGTGAATGTAACATTCAATATGCATTGAACCCATTCTCCAAAGAATACTGTATTATTGAAGTCAATGCTAGATTGTCTCGTTCGTCTGCTTTGGCCTCCAAGGCTACTGGTTATCCATTAGCTTATACTGCTGCCAAATTAGGTTTGAACATTCCATTGAATGAAATCAAGAATTCTGTCACCAGATCTACTTGTGCTTGTTTCGAACCATCTTTGGATTATGTTGTTGTTAAGATTCCAAGATGGGATTTGAAGAAGTTTACCAGAGTCTCAGCTTTGTTGTCTTCTTCCATGAAATCTGTTGGTGAGGTTATGTCCATTGGTAGAACTTTCGAAGAAGCCATTCAAAAGGCTATTAGATCTACCGATTATCACAACTTGGGTTTCAACAGCACAAGTGCTTTGATGTCCATTGATATCGATAGTGAATTGCAAACCCCATCTGATCAACGTTTGTTTGCAATTGCAAATGCTTTATCTGATGGTTATTCCGTAGACAAGGTCTGGAAATTGACCAACATTGATAAATGGTTCTTAAACAAATTGGACGGTTTGATCAAATTTGGTAACAAGATCACTTCATATGGTACCAAAGAAAATTTACCAGTTGGTGTTTTGAGACAAGCCAAACAATTAGGTTTTGAAGATCGTCAAATTGCTAAATTCACAAACTCCAACGAAGTTGCAATTAGAAGATTGAGAAAGGAAGCTGGTGTTATTCCATTTGTCAAGCAAATCGATACCGTCGCTGCCGAATTCCCAGCCTTTACCAATTACTTATACATCACTTACAATGCTGATTCGAATGATGTTAAGTTTGATGAACATGGTGTTATTGTTTTGGGATCTGGTGTTTACCGTATTGGTTCATCTGTTGAATTCGATTGGTGTGCCGTTAGAGCCATTAGAACTTTAAGAGAAAACAAATTCAAGACTATTATGATCAATTACAACCCTGAAACAGTGTCCACTGATTACGATGAAGCTGATAGATTGTACTTTGAAACTATTAACTTGGAAAGAGTTTTGGATATCTATGAATTGGAACAATCCTCAGGAGTTATCATTTCTATGGGTGGTCAAACTTCAAATAACATTGCTTTAACTTTACACCGTCAAAATGTCAAGATTATGGGTACTTCCCCAGAAATGATTGATTCTGCTGAAAACAGATACAAGTTCTCCAGAATGTTGGATAGAATTGGTGTTGATCAACCAGCATGGAAAGAGTTGACCTCTATCGATGAGGCTGAAGGATTCGCAGAGGATGTCGGATACCCAGTATTGGTCCGTCCTTCATACGTCTTGTCTGGTGCTGCTATGAACACTGTTTATACCAAAAATGATTTAGCTGCTTACTTATCTCAAGCCGTTGATGTTTCTCCAGATTACCCAGTTGTTATCACCAAGTATATTGAAAACGCAAAGGAAATTGAAATGGATGCTGTTGCCAAAGATGGTAAGATGATCATGCATGTTGTTTCCGAACATGTTGAAAATGCCGGTGTCCATTCCGGGGATGCTACTTTAATTGTCCCACCTCAAGATTTGGACCCAGAAACCGTAAGAAGAATTGTGGAAGCTACTGCCAAAATTGGTAAAGCTTTGGATATTACAGGTCCTTATAACATTCAATTCATTGCTAAAGATAATGATATCAAGGTTATTGAATGTAATGTTCGTGCATCTCGTTCGTTCCCATTCATCTCCAAGGTTGTTGGTACTGATTTAATTGAATTAGCCACCAAAGCTATTATGGATATTCCTCTTGTACCATACCCAGGTGAAAAATTGCCAGACAACTACTGTGCAGTCAAGGTTCCTCAATTTTCCTTTTCTCGTCTTGCTGGAGCTGATCCAGTATTGGGTGTTGAGATGGCTTCCACTGGTGAAGTTGCTTGTTTCGGAAGAGACAAATACGAAGCTTACTTGAAGGCTTTGATTTCGACTGGTTTCCACTTGCCAAAGAAGAACATTTTGTTCTCCATTGGTTCTTATAAGGAAAAGCAAGAATTGTTACCCTCAATTCTCAAATTGAGTGAAATGGGCTACAAGATTTTTGCTACTGCTGGTACTGCCGATTTCATTAGAGAACATGATGTTCCAGTCCAATTCTTGGAAGTTTTGAACAAGGATGATGTCCAAAACTCCGAGTACTCATTGACTGAACATTTAGCCAACAACTTGATTGACTTGTACATTAACTTGCCATCTTCCAACAGGTTCCGTCGTCCAGCTTCTTATATGTCCAAGGGTTATGAATCCCGTCGTATGGCTGTTGATTACTCTGTTCCTTTGGTGACCAACGTCAAATGTGCCAAGTTATTGGTTGAAGCCATGTCTAGAAACATTTCTTTGGAAGTTTCCAACTCTGATGCTCAAACTTCTCACAGGACTACTGTTTTACCAGGTTTGATCAATATAACCTCGTTTGTTCCATCACTCAATGACTTTGAAGTCACTACCAAGGCTTCTTTGGCTGCTGGTTTTACATTCAATGCTTTCTTGCCACAAACCTTGGCCGGTGCAACTGTTACCGACTTTACATCATTGGCTGATGCTATTGATTCAGCCTCTGCTTCAGCTTTTACAGACTTTTCCTTGTCTATTGCTGCATCAAGCACAAATGCCCCACAAGTTGCTGAGGCAGCTATTAATGCTGGTGCATTGTTTTTGCCATTCAATGATTTGGCAAACTCAAAGGTGTCTGCTATTTCTGCTCATTTTGCTGCTTGGCCTGAGAGCAAGCCAATTATTACTGATGCTAAGACTACTGACTTAGCTTCCGTGTTATTATTGGCTTCTTTGCATAACAGAACCATTCATATTACAGCTGTTTCTTCTAAGGAAGATTTGGATTTGATCAGAATGGCAAAAGACAAACAATTGCGTGTCACTTGTGATGTCTCTATCTATTCATTATTCTTATCAAGAGCTGAGTTTGATTTACCATTCTTGCCAACTGCTGAAGATCAAAAGGCTTTATGGGATAACTTGGAAGGTATTGATTGTTTTTCGATTGGTGTTTTACCATACTTGATCGCAAAGGCATCCAACAAAAGGTTATCTCCTGGTTTAGGCTTCACTGAAGCAGTTCCATTGTTGTTGTCCGCCGTCAAAGATGGTAGAATTACTCTTGCTGACATCACCACTAGATTGCATGATAATCCAAGTAAGATCTTTGGAATTCCAAAACAAGATGCAACTGTTGAAATTGACTTGGACAGATTGGTTGTAAACCCAGTCTTGCCTGTCTTTGATGCGAAGAAATTGACTGGTTCTGTTGACAGAGTCTCTTTCCGTGGTGATACAGTTTGTTTGGATGGAATTATTGTTACTGAAAATGCCTCAGGTAAGAATGAAGTGGAATCAAGAAGTAGATTCAGTTCCGTAACCGCCATGCCACAATCACCAGTCATGAACAGAAAGACTAGATTTTCTTTCAATGATAATGCTCGTCGTCCTTCGCTCAACAAGGATTCTCCAAGACCACTGCCTGCTGCCTTTGAAAAATTGGGATCTGAATTGGTTTCTCAACCTCCAGCCGGTTCCCTTAGTGAAGGAAATGCATTGGTCAATTACATTAGACATAACAACACCTTCTTAAGAAATTCCGTTTTGTCTGTTCAAGACTTCACTAGATCAGACTTACATTCCTTGTTCACTGTTGCCCAAGAAATGAGATTGGGAGTTGAAAGACAAGGTGTTTTGGATATTTTGAAGGGTAGAGTTTTGGCCACGATGTTCTACGAACCTTCCACCAGAACTTCCTCTTCCTTCGATGCTGCTATGCAAAGATTGGGAGGTAGAGTTGTTGCAGTCAATTCCGCATCTTCTTCCGTGAAGAAGGGTGAAACATTGCAAGACACCATCAGAACATTAGCTTGTTATGGAGATGCCATTGTCTTAAGACATCCATCTGATGAATCTGCTGAGATTGCTGCCAAGTACTCACCAGTACCTATTATTAATGGTGGTAACGGTACCAAAGAACACCCAACTCAAGCCTTATTGGACTTGTTCACAATGAGAGAAGAATTGGGAACTGTGAACGGTATAACTGTCACATTCATGGGTGACTTGAAGTATGGTAGACCAGTCCACTCCTTGTTGTACTTGTTGCGTCATTATCAAGTTAGAATCCAATTGGTATCTCCTAAGGAATTGTCATTGCCAAACAACTTGAAGGAAATGTTAAAGGAACATGGTATGTTGGTTTCTGAATCTGAAACATTGACTCCAGATCTCATTGCAAGATCCGATGTCTTGTACTGTACTAGAGTCCAGGAAGAAAGATTTGCTGATAAGGCTCAATACGAGAGATTGAAGGATACATACATTGTTGATAACAAGATTTTACATCATGCTAAACAACATATGTGTGTGATGCACCCATTACCAAGAACTACTGAGATCCGTGAGGAAGTTGACTTTGACCAAAGGGCTGCTTACTTTAGACAAATGAGATATGGTTTGTTTGTTAGAATGGCTTTATTGGCCATGGTAATTGGTGTTGATTTCTAGATAGCTAGGTTTTTGGATTGGCATGATGATGAGATTAATCCTTCATCAATTAAAAACTGTCAGCGATGACCTGTTTCTGTCAGAAATGACTCGTTTAAAAGTGTCGGTGCGTGTTCGGGGGAACAAGCATCTCACTTTTTAATGTATATATAATACAAAACTAAATTTTGTCAATTGTAGGCATGAATGAGGAACTTGAAGTTGCTTGGTATTGTTCACTTTCAGAGTTGATAGTCAAAACCAAGTGCCTAGAGAGTAAATTTTCTTTGATATTCATTAAGTTATAATACATACTTGCTTTACTTCTAGTGTTACCCTTGTCCTCACAATGTGCCAGGCTCTTCTCAGAATAGCCTATAATTAACTCCGGAAACATTTCAAATAACGGAACTAGATGACTGAAAAAGTGTCGTCACACCCCATTAGTGTGGACATCATCGCATCCTACTGAATTATGCGTTAGTTAGCCTTGGGTCTGTCAAGCCATCCCCATCATCGCCATTTGCCTCTATCAAGGCCCTAGCGATCTGCATCTCCTCCCCATTGTACTCTGCAACTTCTGGATCAATATTGTCCCTATGTTTTTCAAAATCATATTCCGACTGATATTGGGGATATGCTCCTGTATCTGCACTTGCAGCAGCTGCCGCATAACTTGAGTGACGTAGTTGTGAGTGGGGACCTATACTACGTCTTTGTCTTTCTTGAGCTTGTTCAACAACTGCAATCAAGCCCGCATCAAGTCCACTTAAATCATGGCTCAATAGTTCATCTCCCAGTTCATATTTATTTCTCCGAGGTATTTTCTTTGATATGTGACGACTTATAACAGTTGGCTCTCTGATTTGATCCTTACAATCGGCACAATTCTTCACTGCCTGACCAACCGTATCTTTAATTCTCGTCCAATGGAACTTTTCTGCCACCAAGGAAGTGGTTTTATTTATCCCGGCATGACTTGCCAAATGAGCCTCTGTACAAATGGCCAACTGCTTTGCAGGGTCACTGACTACTTCTCTTCCCTTCAATAGTAATTTACCTCCTTCAAGTGTGTAATGGGAGGCGGAAGACCTCAACCTTGATTTTTCTTGCCTATCTGCCATTGCAGGATACCTTCCAGTTTCCAAATAAAATTTGATTTTGTCAAATCTATAAGCACCGATTGCGGGATCGGAAGTGTTGATCAATTCTCGACCATACATGATGGCATCCACCGCTTTATCGTGACCCTTTAGTATACCAGCTGATTTGACTCTACCTAATCTTTTAAAATTGGAAGATTCCCAGATCCTTCTAGCAGCAACATTTGTCTCAAAAACAAGATTAAACATGGAGTAAGTATATCCTAATCTAGGAGACCACTGCAAATAACAATCTGTCAAAGTTCTACCAATTCCTTTGCCCCTAATCCCAGCATTTACAAGGAAATTGGCCGTACAAATGTGACTACATCTGCCTGGGTAGTTTGGCTTAATGAAAAAAGTACCGAGACACTCCTTTTCCCATTGTCTTGAACCTTCTAAGGTTGGAGAATCTCCCAAGACCATAACGGCAGCAAATGCGCCAAACCAATAACTCTGGAACTGGTCAATATGAAGTGTATCGAAAAACGCATTAGTATCACCACGATCTATTTCCATATTGAATTCTTCACATAAGAAACCAAGCAATCCAGGTGGTAAATCATCAGCAGATTGAATGGGATAAATCGTTGCAGTGGTTTCTCCATCTTTCAAAAGAACTGTGTACCTATCAATTTCATCAGCAGGATTATATCCTGCTCGATCATCAAAGTCGGGCATTTGATATGGATCTTTATTTGGTATGTAGGTCCGATCTAATATTTCAATTTTGAGAACTTCTGAACTTTGAAATGTTAATGCTCCTTAAGTTATCAACTAAGTTCTTAACTTTCTAACTGGTTGTATTCGCTGGGTAGGAGATGAATTTCACTTTTTGCAGTTAAAAGTGTAGATATAAGACTGGGCGTATATTTGATGTTGATTTGTTGTGAGCAAAAAAATAGGACAAACAGCTCCGACGACATTGTCGCGAGCTGGAGAATTATGTCGTTCATTCAAATGGGTGCTAATAGCTGAATTGTAGGTAGATGATTAGTTGGAAGTTTATTTGATGATTTGAAAGTTAACTGAGCAGCACTTTTAAAGTTATCTGAAACGATGTAACTTTTCAATGGTGTTTAAAAGATTCTTAAAACAAGTCGATTTTCAGGCATTTGCAGCTTTTCATATATAACTGGAGAATATTTTTACAATTGATATCTATTATACATCTGATTTCTTTAACAGTTATCACTTGTTTAGAAATATAAATACTTCTTGTTACATCATATTTATAAAATACATCATCTAAAACTCTACAATCAAATCCTTTCCAAACACTACTGCTCCAACGAAATTCTCTTCGCCTTTCAAAACAGCCACATTTTTGACGTAACCGATTCTCTCAAACCCCAATTGATCCCAAATCTTCAAACTTGCAACATTTGTCTCGAAAACTAAATTAAAAACACTATATATGTAACCCAATTTCGGAGCCCAATCAAGGTACTTCTTACCCAATTCCTTTCCTAATCCCAAACCTCTTTTTGAAAAATTTACTAGAAATCCACCATTACAAACATGAGAGCATCTTCCAGCATAATTTGGTTTTACGTAAAAATTTCCTAGGTAAGTCTCTTTCCATTCTTCCAAAGTAAGTTCCTCATTTAGAGTTGTATGTTCGCCCTCTATTAAGATAGCAACAAATGATACAAACCAATGCTTAACAAATGAATCTAGGTCATGGATTTCCTCATTATATGGATAAGTCCTACCTTCTCTAATAACAATGTTGTATTCCTCTTGAATAGCAAGTAATAAGTTCCTAGGAACAGTGCGAGGATCATGGATTGGAAATAATGTCACTACTTGATCATTCTTTTGTAACTTGAAGGTTAATGGAACTGTGATTCGTGGGGTATTTGACGCATTAGTTGCGAATGGTAGGTCTTTATAGAAATCAGTCACGGCTGTCATCTTTTGGTAACGTTTTGCAATGTGTTGGATACTCGATGATAGATTTTAAACTGGCTCTAATCCTGTACCAGTCAAACTTATAAAGGGTCGTATGTGAGTCACTCAATTTCTAATGCACGTTATGCAATATGCCCTTCCTTAACACCACCTTACCTAATATCAAATTATACTATCAGACTACTTAATAGATAATTCTTTGATATTCTCTAAAAGTTTAATCACATCAATTTATTCCACTTCTATACTAATTATAATATCTAACGTGAAAGTCGTTAAATATAGCCTCTGATATTCTCTCCCAGGTCCTATTTGCCTTCAATGTGTATCTTAAAATCCCCCACGCTATTGACGTTGCTGACATAAGCCATCCAATCGAGCCCAAAACCGAACGGTAAGTAAAATTCCCCAACCAACCATGGAAGAAAACAAACGGAATGGAACCGATAGCTACAATTCAATGAATACCGACCACAGTCTATCTAAGAAAGATAAGAAGAGGCATCAAATAGGGAGTCGATTAGCCAAACTTGAAGTCACATTTATTAACGAACGTGATAATTTCTACCGAAACCTGCTTCATGAACTCCAATTAACACTAGCAACACTACAACAAGGCAACAACGAGGAATATTTAACCAAGAAACTGGCACTTGAAGAAGAGCGGGACTATGAACTAACCAAATTACGTCTATGGGAAGAATACCAAGTTAAACGAATAGAGACGGAATACAAAGAAGATATCGATAAAGCCAAAGAGAATCATAATAGGATGATCAAGTTGATTAAAGAGAAGTTATATGATAAATTGGAAAGACAAATCAAACAATTAAAAGAAGATAAGTTATTATTGAATTTGGTGAATGCTAATTCATGGAGTAAAGATGATCAAACCTCCGGTGCTGCGATGGAAGCTGCTTCGGCAGCATCAGATGCGGCTGCCGCCGCTGCAGCCAGTGGAATTAACCTACAAGATAGACGTTCTTTACGAAAAAGAGAGTTTGGCTCAAGGTTCATCACTGGGGAAGCAGACGATTTATCCGATGGGGCAAGTGTAAGCACGATACCCAATGGGTATATCTCAGCATCAAAGAGAAGAAGGCATTATGCAACAAGATATTCTTCCAATGATGAAATGTCTTCGGGGATTACAAGCACTCCTGCTCAAACGTCCGTACCTTTTATGAATGGTCATAGTAATGGGAATTCTTCCAATCACAGGTCAAAGGGTGTGAGTGATAATGATTCTAATTTAAGTGATAAGGATTATGATGCTTTGAACTCGCTTATAATGGGTAATGATGATGCTGGGGAGTCTTTGAATCATAGGAATAGTAATAAGCCAAATACTAGGGGGACGCATAAACAGTTCACAGGGTTATTGGGGTTGAGAGTTGAGGAGTTGAATGAGGATTTGAGTTTAATTAAGGGTGCCATACCTAGGAAGCAATAATGAGAGAGATACGAGTTATACCTAACAATGAGAGAGATTTCAATAATGAGGTGTTGCTTTCAGTGATGATAAAATTCGACTCACAACTTTCATCAACCAAGTTTTTTACCGTATTTCCATGATTATTAGGTAACATATGATTATCTAACAAAGCGATGACGATTAAAAAGTTACTTGAGAGTTTGGTTGGCTTTCCATGGGACTTTGTAAAATATGGATGTCTTTAAAATACCAGTGACTCCACACTCCAGAAGTCCAACTAAAAATGAATGTTACGTATTGAATGAGCTGTAATATTCTTTCGGACTCTCGTTCTTTTTTCAAGGCAACTGAGAAAGGTGTCTACTTACTTGCTGGCCATCATGAGCTTAATAAGCAGTTAAAGACAGGTGTGGTATACACCACTAATGAACCCCTAGGTCAGTATCATACTTGACGACAAATAAATAAAGAGATTTCATATGAATGTAGGCAATATAGGTAGTGACTTTCCAACACAACAAGGACTAGTCCATTTCAAGCTAGTTAATATGGAGCACCCATACTTTCGTACGAGCGAAAAGTTGGTATTATTTTAAAATATCACTACTGTATATGACATTGAAATCATTTCAAAATATCACTACTTCCACGGGTCTGAACTCGTACAATTTCTGTAGCTTGATGCCTTCTCACCATGAAAGTATGGCACTTTGTAAATCTTTTCACTTCTCCAACATTATGTATTACTCATTGTTCCATGTTATGGGCACTTTGTATGTTATCTTCATTTCAAAGAACAATCTAATCAGTAACAATATATCACGCCCACCATAAAGGAAGATATTTCACTCACAAAGAGATATCTCAACAAATCCAACTAAACTATAGAACTCTACCAATGGGATACTTACCTAATACACGGCAAAAAGTACCATGAAGACGATTTCAAGCCATGTTTGAACACCCCGTTAGGAACACCCCTCTCTCAATCTCAATCTAGTAACATAATTACCATGGCGGCGCACCCCTTTTCATTAATAGATCTATATAAAATGCACATTGCTCCTTGATTATCTTTATAAAGATGTCCATTACATGATTATCTTAAGATGTAGCTGTATTAAGGAGCCAAGAATTTTATAGGGATTTGCACCCACATGCACGCCAAAATCACCCATTACCATCGATAAGCGAAGTCCCTACCATGATTGAAGCTTATATCTTGGAAGAGTTCAAAAGGATTAATTATTAAGAGCATTGAAATCGTTAAGAACATTGAAATCTTGTGTTTACTATACAACCTATTAACAATAAGAATAGACGTACAATAGGAAGGACTAAGCATTGACGCTTTTCCACCAAGGCTTGATCAAAAAAAACTGCGGATTCTTCGATTCTGATTTGAATCAGAAAAAGATTAGCATTCGTCTATCTTAAGAAAGAGTTATTTAATGACTATCAGATATATTCCTTCATCCGAAGAAGAAACAGAGGAAGAACCATTTGAAACAACTTCCGAGAAACATAAATATATACAATTTTTATCACGATGGATCAAGTATTATGGTACCCAAGTTCTTAATGCATTACGATTTCTAAGTAATCGTACGATAAGAAGGAAAACTAGTATTATGATAGTTCTAGGGCTTTTACTATGTGGGGTTTCAATAATACATCTACTACAAGTTTTGGATTATTTCCGCCCACAGATCCCTTTTTCAGATGAATACACGCCGATAGATAAGGTTTATGGAACTGGATTTGATTCCGATAAATTTTTAAGTGAACAAATCCTTTCGTCAAATATGGATTCTCCATTCCATGTTGGGTGTAAAGTCCCTGATATAGAGTCAGATCGAGCAGATGCTGCCTTTGTAGTTTTGGCTAGAAACTCGGAAATCAAGGAGGTTATCAAATCAATGAATTCTGTGGAAAGACACTTTAATAGATGGTATAATTATCCTTGGGTTTTTCTTAATGATGAAGTATTTGATGAAAAGTTCAAAGAAGCGATTTGTAATCATACAAATGCAGAGGTTGAGTTTGGTCAAATTCCTAAAAATGAGTGGGATTTCGATCCAGCTGTTGATCCTGTGGAATTCAATGAAAATATAAATAGTCAAGGTGATCGCAGAATAATGTATGGGAATTTGGAATCATATCATAAAATGTGCCGCTTTTATAGTGGATACTTTTATAAACATGAATTGGTACGTAAAAGAAAATGGTATTGGAGAGTCGAGCCAGATGTCGAATTTTATTGTGATTTAACTTATGATCCTTTTATTGAAATGCAAAGGAATAGGAAGAAGTATGGATTTACAGTACTCCTACACGAATTGTATTATACTGTCCCTAGTTTATTTAAAGAAACTAAGAAGTTTATTCAAAAGAATTCTATACCGGTGGGAAATGCCTGGAGTTTATTTATTCTAGATTCAAAATATTCAAATGGGGAAAATGAACAGGATTATGATGACATGCAAAGTAAAAAGGATATCTTAATGGAAATGGAATCAAATATAATGTTGAAGAAATTCCTTGAAACAAAACAAAAAAGTGATGAAGTTGTGGATCACCTTTCTAAAGAGCTTAAAAAAAAACTATTCAAAGGAACTAAAAATAAGCCCAAGCTATATGAAGATAGAATCGATAGAGAAGAATACAACTTGTGTCATTTTTGGTCGAATTTCGAAATTGCAAGAACAGATATTTTCAATTCTCCTATATATGAAGAATACTTTAAGCATTTGGATCAAAGTGGTGGGTTTTATAAAGAGAGGTGGGGGGATGCTCCAGTTCATTCTCTTGCAGTTGGGATGTTACTTGATTTGAAAGATATTCATTACTTTAGAGATATCGGGTATCGACACAGTCAAATTTCTCATTGTCCAAAGAATTCAATAACGAATCAATTGAAACACGATTACACTCCCATCACCAAAGAAGATAGGTATTGGTCAAAACCAGATGCTCCCAAAGACTACGGTGTTGGTTGTAGGTGTAGGTGTCCAGAAGGTGCCCGAGATATTGAAGATTCTTCTTCACAATGTTTGGCCCACTGGGGGAGATTGACAGAGGATAATTATAATGCGTTTGAGCCAGTTGACTTGGATCATTGGGAGGGGATTATTGATAGGATGGTGACGAATTATTTATCAACCGGTGGAGAAATAGGTGCGGACTCTCAGATTGTTGAGAAGTTGTTGTATTAGCTTTAATTGAGGACTAGGTCATGGTGGAGCTTTAATTGAGGACTAGGTCATGGTGGAGCTTTAATTGAGGACTAGGTCACGGTGGAGCTTTAATTGAGGACTAGGTCACGGTGGAGCTTTTATTTAAGTTGGGCTTAGGCATGTCATTTCATCATTGAATGAGCCAACTATTTGTATTGAGCAGGAATATATTTATTAATTTAAAGAGTGTATATAACCTTAATGAGGAGTTAACCAGAAAGTTGTAATCCACTTGAAAGAGAAAAGCATTGAAAGAGAAAACCTCTTGAAAGTAAATCACTAGACCTTGTTTCACCTCTGGTAGTTTTAGCACCTTAGATTTTAAGTTTGCACTGTTTCTGGTTTGAATGGTATGTGCAAATAATCACCACTTTCCTGCATGTAATTTTCAGTATGAATTCAAATAGAGATAGAAATCCCAATGATCAGTTAGAGGGAAACAAGGCAAAAGAAGAGATAAAAAAATTACAAAATCAACTACAAGTTTCTTGAATTCTGTTCACAACATTCATTCTAATATACAACATAATACAAACTAAAGAGTTTAACCTCCGAAACCATACAAGGTTCTACCTTGTCTCTTCAAAGCGTAAACAACATCCAAAGAAGTAACAGTCTTTCTCTTGGCGTGCTCGGTGTAAGTAACAGCATCTCTGATGACGTTTTCCAAGAAAGATTTCAAGACAACTCTGACTTCTTCATAGATCAATGCAGAGATTCTCTTAACACCTCCTCTTCTTGCTAATCTTCTGATAGCTGGCTTTGTAATCCCTTGGATGTTATCTCTCAAGATCTTTCTGTGTCTCTTAGCACCACCCTTTCCTAAACCTTTTCCACCTTTACCTCTACCAGTCATTGTTGATTATTCTTTTGATTTAATTAGTGTTAAATAGAAAAGAACTATTCGATACTTTTGAAAATACGGGGGATGTGGTTCATATTTATATGACAAATTGCCATAAAGTACAAACGTCGCGCAGTTAAGAGAATGACAGGGCAAGAATGACAATTACGCGCAATAAAGTCTCTATGTCCTTAAGGTATGGGAGGTACACAACAAGCTCACAAAGAGACGCCAAATTCTAACGAAGTTCAAATTTGTGAGCTTTTTTTGCAACATCAGCAGTTTCAGATTTACGCGTTTAAAGATGTATATTGCAGCACCCTGAAAAAGAGGTTTCCTCTCTACTGAAAGCAGCTGAAACACCATAAAAAAAGGTGTTCTGAGATTTTTCGAGTCGCGGTACATTACAGTCTACCACATAATCCTCGTCTAGAAATCCCTGTAGGTCGCGTTGGAGCCCGCTGAGGGGCAATTTGCACCCAATATATAAACCCAAGGAAATCCATTAAATTTTAGAAGTATCCAATATGGCTAGAACCAAACAAACAGCAAGAAAATCCACTGGTGGTAAAGCACCAAGAAAACAATTAGCTTCCAAGGCTGCTAGAAAGTCTGCACCATCCACTGGAGGTGTCAAGAAGCCACACAGATATAAGCCTGGTACCGTTGCTTTGAGAGAAATCAGAAGATTCCAAAAGTCCACTGAATTGTTGATCAGAAAGTTACCTTTCCAAAGATTGGTTAGAGAAATTGCCCAAGATTTCAAGACCGACTTGAGATTCCAATCTTCTGCTATCGGTGCCTTGCAAGAATCCGTTGAAGCTTACTTGGTTTCTTTATTCGAAGACACTAACTTGTGTGCTATTCACGCCAAGAGAGTTACCATCCAAAAGAAGGACATTCAATTGGCTAGAAGATTGAGAGGTGAAAGATCTTAGGATTGTATAATATGATTGTATAATTTGTATATTAGGAATATCATGGAGTGATTTAATATTTGTAGTGATTTGTGCAGTCTAAATTTATGTCTTGAATTTTCTTGATGATGACTATCCCAACATTCAATTCAATACGACAAGTTGTATAGAGAAGATCGATGTAATCTACGATCCCGAATAGAAATAAAATTGATGAAGAAGGTTGAATATATATCATGCTCTACTGAATATTTATTGAAGTGTATTAACCGAACTATGACATATTTTTCGCAGCTATATTGGAACCCCAAAAATTTCGCAACTTTCTTGTAACTTGCTATGTCGATTGAATATTGGTCTGAATCTCCTGTCCCTGCTTTAGCCTTTGGGTCTGCTCTACTTGCAAAAGGTTTAAGTTCTGGTAGTTATGTACCAGCCGAGGTTTCTGGAAGTGGCCTCAAATGGAGTAGAACTATAGCAACAGCTAGACCTACAAGATTATCTTGCTTCCTTTTTGGAGGTGCACAATTCGTAGCTGGATGGATAAATTATGATGGGGAGCCAGTCAATGCCGCTGGGTTTTCTTTTGCCTGGTCGAGTTTATATCTTCTTGTAAATGGTGGTGCCAGTTTGAAAGCTGTAACAAGAGGTAAAGTTGCTCCTGTCGGGTTGAGCATTTTGGCTTTGGGAAATGTGGGGTTGTATGGTAAAAAATTCTTCTGGCCAAGTAGATCCGTAGGGAGTTTAGTAGGATGAGTTGTCCTGTGGAATAGGGTTTTGCCTTGTTTCCTGTGCATGTGTTGTTATTTACAGTTGAACTCATTTTCTTGGATCAAGATCTGCCATTTGCTTAGCAAGTAGCTTCCTAAACTTTCATGGAACTGCATTATCCATCCGTATATAGAGCTAAATACTTGTTAAAAACTAAAAATTTGAATATATTTGTATCGTACCTATACCCTATAAAGTAATGAGTCTTTAGTCATCTTGCATTTATAATAGCCTTCTTTACTTTCCCAACCATTTTAAATTCTTACCCTGAATTAACTGTTAAATTGACTACCTTATCACCCTCCAATTCTGTTTGCATAGTTTCCATTATTCACATCATAAGTTGGTAACTCAATCTACAACATCAAATTGACACCTGAAATTGTCTTCTATTATCTCTCCTACTACCTACTTCTATTTTTCTAATTTTGTCTATATAATACAAGGCGATCATGAGGTATATCGTTCTTATTTTAGCTACTGATAACTGACAAGTCTTCTTTACGAGTTGTCAGGTGTTGTGACTTGGAATGAATAAGACTTTGCCATGGTAACCATATGAGCGCATAATTCTCGCTGTCCATCTTGGCAAGCTCACTTTATGTTGTTCAATTCAGTTAACTATTTGCTTCAATATAGACTTTCCAGTCCGCTCTTCATTATGCTGTGAAAGAGTATTCGCCTTGCAAAAACGAGCAATTGGATTGTAAATCCTTTGGTTTCCCTTGATTTCCTACCAGTCCCTTCCACTTAAACCATGGTCATTTTGATCCTATGCATTGGTTGTGTTTCAATGGTTTATTATAGTTTCGGTCTGCTCATATGGTTTCGTCCTGCTCATATGGTTTCACTCTATGGTTTCAGTTCATATGGTTTCACTCTATGGTTTTAGTTCATATGGTTTCGCTCTATGGTTCCAGCTCATATGGTTTAGTCCTGCTCCTACGGTTCGTTCCTATGCTCCCGCTCATATACTGCGGTGCATCATCCCACATTATCGGTAGAAAATTATTCTCCTCAGCAAACTCCACCACCTCCGTCTCGTCATACAATTCTATAAATTGTAGATCCATTGGTCTTTCCTTAGGAGCAGCAAACTTCCTGTATTCATCAAAAAGTATAGTCAACGACCAATTCTGTAATCTTCGTAAGACACCTACAAGACAACCTGTTCTATGTTTGCCTCTATTACAGTGAATCAAAATGGGTTGGTTCTTTGGATCCAAAACAATCTTAACAGCCTCTGTTATTAAAGTGGAGCTGATATTAACAAATGGTTCTTTATTCCCAGACATCCCCAATTGGAACAATTTGATATTTTCATGTTGGAGGAATTCTTGTTGTAATTCAGGATACGACTCCGGCATCAAGCATAAAATGGATTTGAGCTTAAGCTTCTTTAGAAAGGAGAAGTTCTGTGGCTGGGGGAATGAAGAACGGTATATATGATTAGCGACCGTTGAAAAGTTCTCTGGCGGGGTTATCGGATCAGACCCGGACCCAAAAAGGTTTGATTTATTTTTATATTCTTGGGATAATTCTTGTTGTAGCTTCATATCCAATTTATCATCCAAATCCTCATCATACTTTGCTTCATCCACCTTCTCATTCTCTTCTTCGGTGACTTTTTCACTTTCTTCTTCGGTAGTAGATACGTTGGCTTCTTCAATACGAAACCTGGCTAATCTTGATCGTATAAGTTTATCGTCATCTATTATGGATGGGGGAGTTTCATAACTTGGAAGCTTTGGACTTGAGATAGAGGATCTCAGAGGTAGTTCCTCATCCATCGTGAACGGGTCGTCCGAGTATTCAGTCATAGTTGGTTTTTTTCTATTTTCTTGAGATCTTCAGAAATACATACTGGAGCTGGAAATCTTGGGAGCGGCACCTCTGAGTTGATCTATCTACAAAATTAAGTCATTATGTTGTTTTCAGCGTGTAGGTGACCTTTAAGTTACATTCGGCGATCATTATAAAAAAGTGTACAGTTAACTTGGATAGTAGTATATCAAACAGTAGTATATCAAGCACTACTAATAAGTTGCCCTATCATTGAAACTACACATTTATGTAAGTCATGGTATGATAATACTATTACTATAGGGTAGGAGCTCTAGTGATACATTATATAGTAATACATTGTAACGGTAGATTGGTAATGATAACGTGAACTGGATAAACGGTCAATATATCCGACGGAGGCAATAAGAACAAAATTAAAATTGTGTTTAATAGCCTTCTAGCAGAATTTTTAAGCTGCTTCATTGGGGCCCCTTCTATCAGAGTCCGTATCACAGTATTGAAAATGTTGTAGTTGTGAACTGGCTATGCACAATGGAACGGCTTGATTATGCTTTACAGAGAACTTTGAAATTGATAGCATATTCAAATAAACAAAAATCCTGAAACTAATATAGACACCAATTACAAGGGAGACCTATTAATCCTCAAACTCTTGACGTTCCATTTGGTCCTCCCTCGTCACTACGTGATTTGCATCCGCGCGCCAAATTCATCTCACACCAAAATCGTTACACATCACCATGTCTGCTTTATTCAACTTCCAATCACTCCTTCAAGTGATACTATTACTCATTTGCACATGCACATATATCCATGGAACAACACCAACCCTATTGGATAACAGAAAAACGGGAGCGTTTGGAATCTTTTGGAAATTTGCCAGGGTTGGTGAAAGATTGAGCCCATATGTTGCTTTGGGGTGTTTTATTATGGCATTTAACACTTTAAGGGCGTAAGACGTGGTTATACGGGGTGTCAGGAGGTTAGAGTTGCGTTGGATAGAATTGCCGGATGGTTTGTATCTTATATAGTGTTAATATTATGATTCTTATGAGATTAGTAGGATAAGTTATACGTGAGGTTTTTGTTGTTCATTATTATTTGGTACGGTATTATTGTTACCTGTATATACCTCTTCTTCTTCTTCTTCTTCTTCTTCTTCTTCTTCTTCTTTATCTTTCTCTTTCTCTTCTTCTTCTTCTTCTTCTTCTCCTTCTTCTTCTTCATCTTCTTGTTCTTCTACTTCTTCTTGTTCTTCTACTTCTTCTATCGTATAGTTACACTCTCCTTGATCCTTTCACTTACACTTCATTACGATCAGTCTACAAAGAATAATTTAATTGTCTATTTTACACCCCACTTGGTACTACCTAAACTCAAACACCTCATTCTGAGAATTGCACATTATTGGTGCTCTACTACTTCCAACCACTCTCTCTAAAGAAACTGCGTCCCAATTAGAAAACAATATTTTCACATAAACCAAATCCAAATCTGCAACCTCTTGGAAGATAGACTTACCAATGAAACGAATCAATTCCTTATAAAACAATGGATTTGAAGGTAATGAATACATCAACAAAGTTTTGACCCCACTGATTTCAAATCTTCTAAAGAAATGAAGTCTTTCAGTATAAAGCAAGATCTTGATCTTTCCAGACTGGAATTCTTGTCTCGTTCTTGTTAACTTGGACTTGGAGGAATATTCGTCAATTGCTCCAAATGTAAACTTGGTTGAGGTTTTCATATAATGCTTTATACGCAAATAGTCATAGTATGATGGAATGAAAATCATAATACCATCACTATAAGAAGTTGATTTCACCAAAGATGGCAACATTGCATTTGTAAAGAATTTGAATCTCGAGTCAGGGTCCAGTGCTGGGGAACTGCCACCATCGAATTTTTGATAAATCTGTTTGATTTTCAACCCAATAGAATTCATTATGCAATTATCATTGTTTATCACTGGCTTGAATTTAACTTTTCCACCTAAATTAAAAGACTTGGTTGTTACAAGATTATTGATATTAGGAGTCAAGTATTCCCCAAATACCAAGGTCTGTCTCAATAACCTACTCTGGTCATTTATCAGCCACATTCTAATCCTTGAGAAATCTGCATCATGGAATTCCTTTGGAATCTTATTCACGTACTTAAGTACCGTATTAATATGATCCCAATTCTGCATTTCGATTTGATTGGCTCTGTCGATAATAAGAACTTCGATAGAAGATAAGAAATCATCTTGTCTCTTCTTTTTATCTGGGTTTTCCAAAATCATCGATATACCAATTGGGGATGCAATGATGATATCGGAAGCATAAAAGGAAGTATACAACTTCATGGTCTTTCTTGTGAATTTCAAACCAAGACAAAAGAAATCATTACTATTTCCTTTGAAATGATCTTTGAAATCTTCTGGTTTAGTATCAGGTACGCTTTCATTACTATGGAATTGGGTGGTGAATCTTTTTCTATTTTCTTGTTGTTCACTTCCTGAAAGATTGATTAATTCATTAACCAAATCATTTGCAGCATCCCTAGTAGGAAGAAGAATCAACACCTTTGGTCTTGTAAACCCTTGATCTCTAATTTCAGGTTCTTCTCCTATTTCCGCAATGGTTTTCCCTTCTCTTAATGAATCCCTGTGATTGTGCAATCTTGCATTATTCTTCATGATACGATCCCTTGTTTTATTTATATGATTCAATGCATGCAATATGTATAACCTTCTATAGGATGTGTTTGAAAAGGTTTTATAAGGAAAAATCAAATCCTGGTAATTCACCATTGGCTCAAGAAGTTTATGATCCAAATCAGATAATACTGGATACTTGCTTTCAAATGGTTCAAGCAATCTTTGCTTAATTGGGTACTGTGATAATGAAGTTCTACCATTAACCACTTTAATTGGAATGGCATTACCAGGAGGTAATTGAGTGAATGAAGAATATTCTTCGCTTCTCTCCTTCTTAGATATACTCCAAATGCCATGATCTTTTATCACAAGCTTTTCCTCTTGTAATATATACTCTTCAGTAGGCTGGTTGAAATGGATTTCATATGGATCATTTTCAATCCCGTATGTAATATCTTCATCAACATCTTCTCCAATATCTTCATACACTCCGGCAAGATCATTTTCATCTTCATCGACAACCACTCCAGCTACTTCTTCATTAGGAACTTCTTCATCAATTGTGACCTTCCTTTTCTTTTTCTTTTCTGGATGGTCTGATTGTAGCAATGTCAACAATGCTCCATATGCCATTCCACTTTCATCTTCATTATCTTGCTCCACTTCCTCTTCAGAAGTAGAAACATCATCTTCAAGGATTTCGTCTGGTTTCTCGGTACGATCTTCCCAAATGGGTCTTCTTGCAGTTCTTGTAATATTCCTCATTTCTTCCCTACCATGTTTTCTAGGTTTTTTGACGAAATCATCCGTTTCAGTAGCTTTGAATGTTTCATCATTTTGGTTGCCATAAGAATTGTCATCATCATTTGCATTGGAATTACCTCGGAATCCACCTCTGGATCCGCCCCTGGAACCACTTCTGGAACCTCTGGATCCACCACGTCCTCCTCTTGAACCTCCTCGGAAACTACCTCGAGATCCTCCTCTTGAACCTCTTGAATCTCCACGATTTGACAGTCCACGCATGATGTAAATTTTTCAATTTCTGGTGCGATGGGCTGAAATAAAGGCTGCAAATTGGGTAGGAAAATAGTTGAAGAATTGATGGATGATTATTGGTATTGACGGATGATTAGTAGTTTTAATTGACGGATGATCATTAGTAATTGATTTGATTAATAAGTATTGAATACATTTTACAGAGTAGAATTGTATAATTTTCAATGTATGAATATACTCACCTAAATAAGAAGGACCACATAAGGAAGACGAATGAAGCATTATGAATGGAATAAACGAACAAAACACATATTATAATGGCTTTGGAAAGGTAAGGGGAATTCGACTTACCTACTCTCAATTAATATGAAACAAACCGAAGTAGAATACATTCAATCAGGAATATCAAAGTCAAAAATCCAACCTCAACATACAAACATAAGCTCATTATGAAGTACTAAAAGTACAATGCTTTGTCTAGCCTTTTTAAGGATTTTATTTTTATCAACTCTATTACTTTGAAATTCTTTGACGAAGACGCGAACTTGTCCTTGATAAAGGAGGACAACATACAATTAGATTTATTATTTGTATACTCATGTTACCTTCCTTTATACTTCGTAATTATTCCTCGTATTCATTATAATTCACTTTATTATTATACTTTATTATAAGTTGTTTCACACTTTTCTTACCTAATTTCATAATCTAATTAATCTACGTGATCGGAAGTGACAGCAAGACGTATTTACTTAATAAACTTTGAATAGATCTAATTAATTCTCGGTCACTTTTAATAATCGCATATTTCCACATATATCCCACTCTACAACGTCAAACATTCCTAAGTTAACTTCAAACCTTAATCTCTTAAGACTCTCGTGCATTGTCTCCCCCACCACCTTGTAATCAAAACTTTAGAGGAAAAAAAACCACCAAAAAGCCACAGACCCTTCTTCATTTATAATACTACCAAATATAAGAAAGGGTTGAGAGTATAGGGGAAGTTGTCATTTAACGGTCAAACAATATATGAAAGGATATTTATTATAATGCCCCGTGTCCCCATAAGAATCGTTCGCTTGGTTCGAGCGATCTTCTCCTCGATATATTTAATCTTAATTATCCTTACAATACCACTAGCATTCGATGTTGGAGGTATCGGTTGTGGTCTTGCATTTTCCTTAACAACGTTCTTGCTATATTTCATCTCCACAACAATCCGATTGGTAACACGTCGAGCCAAATATTTCAGGTGGATAAGTTTGTTGTATTACACACAACATTTCTTCATGCCAAGTTTATTGACTTTATTCCTTTCATATTACAGCTCAACAGGTGAAGGTGGTTATTACAACTCAGCTGGTGATAGTTCCGCCGCTTTGCCCATTAAAATTTGGAGGTTCTTTTTAATCAATTCAACTTTCATCTTCACCATTTTAGAAGGATTTTGTTCATTATTACTTATCCAAGCCATTGGTCAAACCATAAATTGGTTAACCGTCTACAAATCAGATAGCTGGGTCATTGTTTCCCTCATTGCGAGTGGTTCAATAATCACCGCAGCACTTTCTTTCTTATACAGAATTTATGTTTTCCCATTTACAATCGACTTGGTAAGTGCATCCTTATTAGGGTCACTCCTCACTACAACAGTTGGGATCGGTCTTTTTGGGATTTTGTCAGGTAAGGGTTCAATCATCGAATCGTCCCTTTTATTCGCTTATATTGTTAGATGTATCTATGAAACATTTCCTATTTTATCGGAAAATGCTACTATGGCTTTAACTTCATTATTCAAACAAGCAACCATCGATTTTCAAAATGAGGTTCCCAAATTACCATCACAATTAATAAACCCAATAATGCATGTGGTGCCGTTCTTGGCTTCCAATTTACCGGGTTCTTTCAAAACCATTTGGGAGTTCTTCTTTATGGCTATTCAGCAACTCACTGTACCTTTGCTACTCAATTTAGCTTATAGAATAGGTGTTTTCTACGCAGCTACTAAAATTATACCGTCGTTGTATTACAATTCAAGTTATCCTATAGGCTCTCCTCCAAGAACCCCTCCAAGGAGCCCCGTGAGAACTCCTTCCAGATCCAGGGAACCTTCTTCAACAAGTTTGTCTTCTGCACTTGAAGACGCCATCTTACCTTCAGTAATCACGGAAGATTCTTTTAAGGAGCCACTCACCCCAATTAGATCCCCCATCACCCCGGTAAGATCACGGAGAAATTCATTCCGTCTTAAACCCCCACATAACCAACCACCTTCGGCGATAATACGATTGATATATGCATATTCTCCTTGTTTGATAATAGCAGTATATACACATTTGATGATGCTGTATAAAGGTGTGTTGGGAACGGAATTGGTGATATGGGGGTTCTGGCATGAACCCGATAACTTCCAAATTGTGGTTCATCCATGGCAATTTTGGAATTGGATCAATATGACTACAACCTTGGTATTGTATGCAATGGAGTTGTTTGGTGATGGTGGCAATAGAGGATTGACAAGTCATTGGAGGACGTAACACTGTAAGGTTACGACATGTGGTGCTGTTGAATTATGAAGAAGGTCGTTACGTGAATCGATCGCAATAGTGAGCCACAACAACTGCGAAGATGTTCATGCTGTTACTTGACCGTTCTACTTCAGTACTTAAGGCTAGAGTTTTGAAGGAGAAGTATCTAGAGATTCTCTGATGACGCATTCCTATTACTCACCCAATTCCGTCTAAGAGGGCTAGATGCTCGGTTAGGTCCTAAGAGCAAGTCACAATTTGGTGGCTTATTATGTTTTAGCCAATGCAGGGATGTGATTAATTTTTTTTCAGTCTTGACGTGATGGGAACACACCTGAATGCTACATAGCACGGTGACGTCTCGAGATCATTTAGTTATTTATTGTGGCAAAGTTTATAGTAGTTTGATTTTTAAAATATCTAATTGCTAAGTTCTTGTAGGAGGATGGTAGGTCAGTTTTTAGTATTAGCGGAAATTAGAGCTAAGCTTGAGAAATGCTGAACAAATGTAGAGATTGAACTGAAAATTCAGCTAGTGAACGTATAAATCCCGTGAATTACAATCAATAATACGAATAATAACGAAGTATAAAGGAAGGTAACATGAGAATACAAATAATAAATCTAATTGTACGTTATTTTAATTCCAAAGCTATGGAAGGGTCTAGAAAATTTACAATGGCTATTCCAACTTGGCAGGAGGTAATACAACGATGAAGTTTCAACGTAAAATTATTCTCCAACACCTCTACCATTTATTAAGAAAAAGAATCAATACTTGTTCGTCAGAAATTTGCAACTCTCGTCCTAAACCGTTAACCAGTCATCTTTCCAGAAAGTGAAAACAGCTATAATCAGAGCTTGACTCTATGTTTGCTTAATTGTCTCATCACTTGAAAAAGTATTGTATTCCTCCTCAAAAATAAATGATACCCAACCTCTCCAGAAGTTGATATCGGATTAAAAACCACAGCATATTTGACAATGCCTATCTCAATTACATACTCGAAATTAGAATCATGGTTGTTTGTAATAAAAAGTGACATTCATGGTTCAAGAATAAGCTCCATTGGGTTAGCCGTGAAAAAAATCCACGACCATTTGTTATATCTTTCGCTTAGGATACTAATATCCCATCGCCGACATAGTACACCACCCCAGATAAAAACCAGGATGGAAGATGAAGTGAATCTCAAAATAAGACTTTCAATGGGAACATCAACCAGTTGATCAACCCTATAGGAACACAAACAAAAACACTAAAAATCCATCCAATCTCTTTGAAAAATATCATGTATCCATATCCAGAGCTTCACGAAAAAGATTAAACCCAAAACGGATTAGATAATTATGACACACAACCAAAACAAAAAAAAATAGAAGTTCATTCCAGCATTATGAATGTAGTCCAGTGTTAATCAATAGTTTAGGAACTCATCGATCCATTTTATACGAAATTCACTTCAAATGGTTTGATGAACACATTACGTTTCCGCAGTTGTGGCAGGAGACTTTCCCCAAAGCATTAATTGATCAATAAAGATCATTCTGTTGGCTTCGACAAACAAATCTTTGACCATGAATGTGTTTGAAAAATTACGTGGATCCTAAGCGCTTTTATACGCTCCTGGAAAAATTTTCGATGGGTCGTGGGACGGTGAATTTATTAGGGCTGCCAAAGCAAGTGGTAAAGAAGCTGGGTCTAGCAGAGCAATTCCAGGGGGAAGTTGTTAAAGAAAAAGTTGGTTTATTTGTAAGACTTGGATTTAGTTTCAAAATTTTAATTAACTGTCATACATAAAGGCATTAAAATCTTCCAGTCTTTTTTTGCAACCATAACATTAAACATTATATACTTATATACATTAGACTCTTTCAAGATAGAATTAAATAATACGTAGTCATTCAGTTTGAATTTCAGTTGATCAACACTGTATTGTCAGGTTAAATTTAAAAGTGCACATCACACCAGGGTTGAAGATTACTTATAGACGGCAATTCTATAAATAACCAATGTCGAGTGATCATATCATATACTAAGATTAGTTCAGATATCCCCACCTCAAATTCAAATTCAGGTTCCTCAATTCACCGCAATGCTCTGGTGTTAGGGGATACTCAAACCTCCTCAACAGCAGTTTCACGAGAGTCACTAAGGAACAACCTCCACGTCCACTATTCAGCATCGATAAACTCAAACCTCCGCATCACCATATCACCTCAATATATATTCAACCCAGCTCTCTGGTAATACGCTTGCAATCCAGTCATACGTCCTCGCACCAGTGCCACAATAAACCACGACTGAATTCTTCCTCTTTGAATAAACCAAGTCAAACAAAGTATGATAGAATTCTTTCAAGCTTGTGCCTCTATCTGAAGCCGTTTTTGGATTTGATTTGAATTGTGATTTTGAGAAATTTGCACCGTACAACTCCTTGGTATCTTTGTTCCAACTTCTTATTTCTGTATTGACAATACTAGCAATTTTTGAATCTGTTGTTTTGGAGCTTGAAACTTGTAAATTCCCCAATCTGACTTGAGTGACATTTATTCCTTGATGATGTAATTCTCTAGTTAGGGTGGTGAAAATGTGTCTTAATTCATTGTAAAACACGGTTTCTGGACCATGATAAGGCATACTCAAACTACTGGAGATGCTTGGATTAACCAAGATGATTTTGGCCCTCTGTTCTCTTACTATACCAAGTAGACCAGATGAGAAGAAATTCAAGTAGAGCGACAATCTTTCATTAATCAACGACCAAGTGTGTGGAGATAAGTTTTCGATTGGACCTACTGGGAAATACATATTTGGGGCAAATACCACGCTTATCAATTGTAATTTATGAGCTTCTGCTCCGGGGAATGGTATGACAGACAAATTAAGGAATTGATGGAATGTTTGTAATTGAGTTTCGAAACTTTCTCTTTGGTTCATGTTTAAATAATTCATGTCATCTGTGATTGGATTGGATTCCACATACTTAAAATCCTTATCATCTAAGATAGTCAAGTAAACAATCAAGCCTCTTTTTTCAAAATCCAATGCTATTAATCTTGTTAATGGTACTGTCGGTGAGCCAATGATCAAAACCACGTCTCTTCTAGCACCATTCGGTAACTTCGGCGCTCTTCTTTTATTTCTTCGTTTGGTTTGTGTGGTAACACTTGGTGCTAACTGGGGCTTCTTGGTATTGTAATGATAATAAGTCCTTGTACCAATCCCAATTGTAAATACTGTAATATATTTCCATTTGTTATAAATTATATGATCTAATAGCCTCTCGGATAGGGATCTGCTGGTGGGGGAGTACCTAGAAGGAGGTGATGTGATCCAAGGATTCAATTTATAAATATGATCAACAAATTCGGATTTAGATAGCTTTTCATGTTGATGTGAAACAAATTCGGTGGATGTGTTGAAGATATAACTTAGGGTTTGTAAAGTAGCTTGGACTGGTTCTGCCACCATGATAGGGATACTTCTAAATCCGCGCGGAGATTTCGCAAAAAGAGAACTTGGTGATGCCTAGCTTATTTAATGGTCTATAGATCAATAACAACTACAAATGGATGAGATTGACCATGATAATGTTGGATTATTCTTCTTCTCAAGTTTGAATAACCTCTATACTTTTTCAGAGCTTTGACTCTCTTCAACACTTATGATTGATGGTGGTTAAATTAGAGATTTAAGACTAAAAATGAGCTTTATAGTCAGTAGAGTACATGAAAGAGTTAATAATACAGAATTGACCTGGTAACTGCCCTCAATTGACATTTATTAGATCAAATGGTTAAGTTTGCCGTTACAGGTTATGAGCTTCAAATTGACCAGTAAAGTCGACAAGAGTTACAATGCTAGGTAGCCTCAAATATAAAGCAACCTCTCCAAGTCAACATTACCTCATCCAGCTTAAAGATGTCAGTTTTGGTTACTCCGCCATTCACCACAAAATTTTATTACTATGAGTATTGAATCGTTGTTGAATATACAGTTCAGTGATGTGAGCAATAGACGATACTATACGTCAGTGCTGTAAGAGACGATCTTGTAGCATAATATGAGTCCAGTTCAACCAAACTCCTCTACTTTGTGATTACGCATGGTGATGTAACTGACATATTTGGCCAATGCCCACTTAATGCGACAATCATCAGCTGTTCACCCCAATGCACTTGGCAGACTTAGAACAAGTATGGAGTGGATGGGACTACTAAATTGGAACATTACAAGCTCAATGCATCACTCGCTCATCCTAAGGAATCCTTACATGACCATATAAATTTTTCAATAGCAACATTGTGCAGTCAGAGTTAGGAGTAATCCCCTGGTGCAGTTCGTCCTGCAATTGTTCCCCCACAATTTTATGTCATTCAGTATAAAAGGAGGTCAATTGGGCCTTCTTTTAGAAATTATATAAACTTACAATGGCTAACCAACCACATAAGATATTCTACAAAGGAAAAGATGTTGATTTTATTATATTCATTGAGGATGTTGAACTCCTCAATAAGTATAAGAAAGGTTCTACCACTATTCCATTGATCGATTTGGTATCGATCTATAAGATCTTCACCTCTAGACTTGGAGGTTCAGAAGGTGTTTTGGATGAGGCTTCCAAATTGGAATTGGCTGCTGAATTTGGAAAGAGTGATGTTGATGAAGCTTTAAAGGTAATCTTGAAGGAAGGTTCCGATAAACAGAGTGCCAGTGTTGCTAGAGGTGGAGCTTCTAAAAATGATTCTATGGGGGGTGGTAATTCTGGAAATTAAACAGGAGCTAACGAAAGTATTCAAGAGCGGTCAATTATTCAATTTGCAAGTCATATTGGAAATTTCTTGACTCTTGTTTGATAGGGAGAATCATTGAATTACATTTTTACAATTGCTATTTCATGACCAGTAGCAATAATGCAGGAATTTTTCAAGTTGCCCACAAACGCTCATTAAAAGTTCTTGAATCCAATTGATAGTTACTTACAATTGCAAACTTCCCATCAAGAAGTACTTATGATAAAGAATTGAGATGAAAACAATTCTTCTTGCAACCATTTCAAGCGGTTAAACTGCAACAAAATGTATTTTACTTAGCTAGTCAATATGAATATAAAAAGAACAAAAATTTGTACTGTAAGCCACATCAAACTCAATGAGGCCACATCAAACTCAATGAGGCTCTAGCCTAAATTGTCGACTTTTCCAGAACTTAAATTTGGAGTGTGGGTGTGACGTACGAGGTGTTACTGGAAGATTTTGTGATCGTAATTCGAAGGCAATTTCTGGGTTCGTCATATCTAGGTTCGTCGAACTATTGTGAATAGGAGTGTATTGAGGAGTATCCAGTTGGCCAAGGATTTTTTCAGTTGTAGTTGATACCAATTCACTAAGCTCGTTCAAATTGTTTTGCCCAATAGGAAGTTTATCCATATTCACAGCCTTATCTTTTAATTCCAATTTAAACTTTTCTTCCACCTCTCTTTTAGATTCATCTATGACTCCTTTAACATCCACTACTTCATGATTATTTTTTAATATTTCGTCATAATTTATTTTAGTTGACTTTTCATTGCTATTGCTATTGGTGGCTGCAAAATGTGCGCGGCTCGAAAAATAAGAAGCCCCACTATTTGAATGACGGATTGATTTAAAAACGCCTCTCCTCATGGACCAACTTGAACTTTTTTTAACAGGTGAAGTTATTTCTTGAAATATCATTGGGATACTTTTGCTCCAAATATCTTTCAAAAATAATTCAGCCTGTGATCTTTCTAATTTCTTTAAAATTACTACATCTCCATTGGTCTGACTTTTAAAGAATATAGATAACAATTGTCTATCTTCTTCAGTATCACCACTAAATACGAAAAAATCCACTTGGATAGTAATTGGCCTCAATTGTCTGAAATAACATCTCTCGATATTTCTTGGTCTATTCAATGAAATATCATATGGCATCAAATTATCGGGGTATTTATATGAATAGATCAACTCATCAAATTCAAACTTCATAGAACAAGGCCCATTGACAAAATCGATCAAAGTCATTAAATGTTCCTTCCAAATGTTATACTCTACTTTGGTTATGAACACTAGTAAAGTTTCATAATGAGAATCTATATCTTCAAATAGGAGCTTCAACAGATACGGATAAATTGTATATAGACCACCATCAAAATCTTCAACCTGTAGTTGGCACTTGCTCAATGGAAGTACAAACACTGGTGTCTTATCTTTCAAGTCAATGAAAGTGATATGACTTTTGAATAAAAAGGCTCCTAATGAACTAGATTTAGGTGTTTCTTCTATCCAAATAACTTTAATAGAACTTATTAAAAGTGGTTTTCCAAATGTAGACATATCAAACTTTATGATGGTATTCAAGTTGAATTCTTTCTTAGTTAAATTTACCTTTTCCAAATTCTCTTTCATGGTAGTTAAATTCTTCTTAATTGAATCATCTTCAGAATATTTGATTAAGGATTCCAAAATTAATCTGTACTTGCCAATTCTGGAAATGGGTTTTTGAATTAATGACGAGAATGATAAGTCCATCCTTCTATCTACTGGTTGGGTTGCTTCAAGATAAGTTTCCCAACCTTTGATCCAGACCTTATTAAAACTCAACAGATTGGTACTATCGTTAACAAGTTTCATCACATCTGCTTGTAATGTAAAATATTCCCTGTACAAATTCACATTGATTGCAAAATTACCAAGAAGTTCAGAAACCTTAAACACGATTTCTTTCAAGGAATTTGCATCCAAAACAGCTTGTGTACTAAGTCGTAAAAATTCATTATGATGAGAGCTCAATGCTTTGAGATAAATATCTATCCAAACTAAAGGAGTTGGGATTTCTCTCCCATGAAGGTGTAATAATAATAAAATATAATTATTATGGAATAATTGGAGCAGCACAATGTACGTCCGTTCTGTTTCAAAGAGTTCCGCCAATACCTTTTGTAATCTGAATGAATTAATACTCCCATCTTTTGGTGAATATGACACTAATGGAAACGGCGATTTGAGGCTGATTAGAGGTGACAATGGGGTCGAGGCTTTAGATAAGGCTGTTTTTAGTGTTTCAACTTCAACAAGTAGATCCTGAGGGATTGCTATTTTGCGGGTGGAGTATATTGATACGCTTCGTTTGGGTATTAAATGAAGGGGTTGAATTTGATGTTGGGTTGGCATTGATGGAATGAAATTGGATGTTTTAACCTGCACCTTTGTATTAGTGATTTCATTTGACTTATACGTTGATTCTGTTTTTGTTTTAATAACCGATGGAGGATACACGTAAGATGCAAATGCTACTGGCGCTGGAGAACCCTTCTGTATCTGAATAACGGAAATCACAGTTTGAGGTTCTCCAGGATTGAAATAGATTGATTTTGATCTTCTATCTACTAGTTGGCTTGAGTGCTGCTGCTGCCCCCTCTTTGGGGGTGCAATGAGTTTCGTGGTTGATAGCATGGTTCCAAAAATTCGCAGCCACAAATGAGTCTGAAAGTTAGCATGTCGCCATGACAGACTTTTTCACTGCATTAAAACGAGTTAGGTTTAATTGCAACTGACATTTTGTAGTTTAGAAATACTAGACATTGTCCATTGAGGTTATAGAGAATATTAGTAGGCTCCTGGAAAACCATAATCCTGATGACTTCTATAAGATTGAAAGGTTCACAGTAATGAGCAACATAATCTACCTTTAAAGGATGTTATTCAACATGATAAACTTATATAAAGGTAAGTACACACACTTTGGGTCTATACTTTCAAACTTTGAGTCTATAGTAGCCTGTAGGTCTACTAACAAATTCGCACCAGCCAAAATTTAACCTAAGCATCACTATGAGTTTAAGAGCTCTAAAGAGAATGGAGAAGAAGAAACTTCAGGATAATCCAGAGACTAAGGTTGAGGATATCCTGGAAGAGGAGGAGGTAGTAGCTAAACCAAAGTTCAATGCATTCGCCCTATTAAATGAACTGTCAGAGGAAGATTCAAGTGTTGATGATGAACATGACGGAGAAAATGTAGCTGAATCAAAATATGCTCCTGAAGAGCCAGCGAACGCTGTTCTACCTATTGAAGAAGACCTGCAACCTATTCATACAAAAAGTCATACCAAGAAATCGAAAAAAAAGTCAAAGAAGTTGCCATCAAAGGAAGTTTCCGATGATGAATTTGATAGAATACTAGCGGATGCAAGGAAAAAGGACGAGAAAGTCCCCAAAGTTGTACCTAAAGCTGAACTTGTGGAATCGGAGGATGAATATGATTTTGAAGAAGAATATGACCTTCAACCAACGCCTATAAATGACTATGATTCCAATTTCAAATTCTTTACTTCGAAGAGGCTCAAGCAATCTTTGAAGTTTTTATCAATTAAATCACTGAAGAACCTCGATCCAGATCAAGAGTTCCGTAACCTCTTTGGAAACCTCTCCTTGGAGGCAATCGAAGATGCAAATAGTACATCTTCTCTTGCCATTTCGCCCGAAGTGTTACAACAATTTAAAAAATTGGCTAGATTAACAAGAGGTTGGTCAGGTAAAGATCGTAAAAGTGTTCCTGGCACTACAAGGAAGTTGTTGCTTTCTAGAATTAGAGATGATTGGTTACCCACCGCTACAAAGCCTTTGAGTATGGAAGAAATCAATAGACATGATATTGTGAAGTATTTGGACTATAAAGAAGAAGATGTTTCTTTGGAAGAATTAGAATTGAAAGTCAAGAAAGAGTTGCAATTAGGAGTGAAATATTTCAAATTCGATAAGAACCCATTAGATAGAGCATCAGATACAAGGTTCTATGCATCTGTTGTATTAACCCCAGATCCAGACTCATTAATAAGAATGTTACAACAATCACCATATCATGCTGAAACTCTCTTGCAAGTTGCAATGGTTATACTCAGGCAGGGAAACGAAAAATCTACAAGCAATAGCTTAATTGAAAAAGCCATGTTTGTTTTTGATAGAAGTTTCCATCCTGTTTTACATGAGTTCTTGTATGATGGCAAATCACAATTCATAAGATTACCATTTGAAGTTTTTGCAAATAGACAGTTCTATCTATGTATATTCAGGTATATCACTGGATTGGGAGAACGAAGATTATTTTCAACTGCATTAACATACTGCAAATTCTTGTTAGGACTCAGTCCTGCCGAAGATCCTTTGGGCGTTCGGTATTTTATTGATTTTTACGCTATCATGAGTGAAGAATTCAAGTATTTGACTGATTTGGCTGACTCCCCGTTGTTTACTACGTACAAGGAGTGGTTAACCCCAGGGATGGCCTTCTCAACAGTGTTGGCTTATTTACTTCTTAATGATGAAGAAAATGCAAAAACATCCTTGAAATTGGCATTTGAAAGGCACCCATATACTGCCGTGAAGCTTTTGGAAGCCATTGGGCTTGCTACAACAGATATCGTTTCAAATCCATCTACTGAAGATGAAGTTAAATGTGAGACCTATCTTGTTAGAGCTGCGATCCTATGGAACGACCAACCGAAAAGACAATTTTTACATGATGAACTTTCATTGTTATTCAAAGAAGCTGTGAAGCCAAAGTCTTCAATTCTCAACTTTTTGGGTTATAATAAGGAAGTCAAAACTACTGAAGTTCCGATTAATTTGATTAGATTTGCCATTATTAGTGGAGAAAATAAGATCTTAGCAAGGTTGCCCGAGCAGGTATGGGAATCCCATAATACTTTTGAGTATGATGTTTTACCTCCCAGGGATACGAAGGTTGGGTATAATGAGTTCACTGGTGTACTGGCCGAACAGGGTGCAATTGTTGATTCATTGATTAATTATATTGATCATAACTTGCTAGGGAATTTGGTGGTTCAGGCTGGGCAGGGAGAATTTAATGATGTTGAAGAGGGGGCATAGAGAGGATAAGACTGTTCCAATGTAGATGGGTTAAGTTGTCTTTGATAGCAATTACAGTACCCTTAGTTAAAGTTATTATAGATATTATTATCACTTCAATAATACGCTTGAAGATGTATTGGGATGCAATAGAATGGACGAGTCACTAGACTTGCTACTACGATTTCCTGATATCTGTTTTCTGTTCATAATCACCAAGCCTTCATCCGATTATATATAAACATTCTTGGATAGCTTTTTACCTTTGTCTGGCTCACCACTCTCACCTATGCCACTAATGCTAAACTGCGCTGACATGTTGTAGTACGCGGTGGTACATTTGGGCGGTTTTGCGAAAATCAAATCGCCAGTCCAACTTATCAATCGCCAGTTCAACGGACTTGCTCTTTTCCTGAATTACAATGATCGATATAGATCTAAGCTTTAGGCAATGGCAATGGCAGTATCAAATTTCAACCACTTTTTTCATTGGGGTAATTGTTCCGTCCCTCTTTTATATATACTCCAAGTATATTTCCAAGCAGCCTAACAAGTATAATAAACTTGAAGAACCAACCAAATTAGAAATCCCCATTCCTGATGAAGCAAAAAGACATTGGAAAGGTAGAAGGTTACACCCACCAAATCTTTCTATTCGGGTAGCTGGGGAGCCTGATAAAATCCAGAGTTATTGTCCTGCCACTGGTCAATACTTGGGCTCGTTTACAGCTTATACCAAGGAAGAGTTGAACGATTCGATTCTGAAAGCCAAAATTGCACAGAAATCATGGTCCAAATCGTCTTTCACGCTTAGAAGAAAAGTACTACGGACCCTTAGTAAGTTCATTTTGGACAATCAAGAGAACATTGCAAGAATTGCATGTCGTGATAGTGGGAAGACAAAATTAGATGCACTGATGGGAGAAATATTCGTGACATTGGAAAAGTTGAGCTGGATTGTAGCACATGGGGAGAAAGCTTTAAAACCATCACAACGTCCTGGACCTGCGAATTTGTTGCTTAGTTATATGAAGAATGCTGAAGTAAGATATGAACCTTTAGGGGTTGTTGCAGCATTAGTATCGTGGAATTACCCATTCCATAATTTGATGGGTCCAGTAATTGCAGCAATATTTACAGGAAATGCTATTATAGTGAAATGTTCAGAACAAGTGGTTTGGTCGTCAAAATGGTTCATTGACTTTGTTAGAACCGTACTCAAACTTTTGGGAATAGATCAAAATTTGGTTCAGCTTGTGTATTGTTTCCCTGAAAATGCCGATTATTTCACTAGTCACCCTGGATTGTCTCATATAACATTCATTGGATCTAAGCCAGTTGCTCATAAAGTGGTTGAAAGTGCAGCCAAAGAATTGACTCCATGTGTGGTTGAACTTGGAGGTAAGGATAGTTTCATTGTTTTAGATGATGTCAAAGATATTCAGGCTTTAAGTTCAATCATAATGCGAGGAACGTTTCAGAGTGCTGGCCAAAATTGTATTGGAATTGAACGTGTTATTTGCTTACCAGAAAGTTATGAGGCACTCTCGGAAATTTTATCTAAACGGATATTAGAATTAAGGTTGGGCTCAGATATTGATCAATTAGATGAAATAGATGTCGGTGCGATGATTTCAGATAACAGGTTCAACGAAATTCAATCTTTAATTGAAGATGCAATTTCAAAAGGTGCACGTTTGATCTCAGGTGGTAAACCTTATCAACACCCAAATTACCCTCAAGGTCATTATTTTGAACCTACATTATTACTTGATGTAACTCCCCAAATGCGGATTTTTAATGAGGAAGTATTTGGTCCTGTTTTAACCATGATAAGAGCAGATGATATTGACCAAGCAGTTGAATTTGCAAATCTGACTGAATATGGTTTAGGAAATTCCATTTTTGGAAATAATTATGCTGAGCTCAGTGATATTGCCAACAGACTTGAAAGTGGTAATGTTGCAATAAATGACTTCGCCACCTTTTACGTCTCACAATTACCATTTGGAGGAACCAAGAAATCAGGTTATGGAAAATTCGGTGGTGAAGAAGGGTTGACGGGATTATGCAACGCTAAATCGGTTGTAATGGATAAACCTTTGTTGAGGCTTTTAGGGATTGCTACAAGTATCCCTCCACATTTGGACTATCCCATTAAGGATGATAAGAAAGCTTGGAATTTCATTAGGAGTTTAAACGTTGCTAGTTATGATTATAGAACTTGGGAGGTGGTAAAGGCATTTAAGGAATTGGCTGGGAAGTGAATGAGAGTCCAGCAATTTTATGAAACATTTAATGTATATTACGAGCCTATTGTCTAGGGGTATTCCTAGGTTACTTTTCTTAGACAATATTTGAAAATAGAACTATTTATAAAAACAACATAATACTTAACAGGATAACATTATACTTTTTAGGGTAAACGTGTGTCACAGCTACAATAACAATTGGCTGTGTTTGGAGCACTACAAGGCTAGTATGTCCATATAGTCCTTTTAAAGCATGTGGGTCTTGTAAGCGTCGTAGCAAGGAATTATCATGTAGCCATCAAGGGGGCCACAATTAAACAGTTCTGCTTATCGATCTATGGTATTCTTCTCTACCCAGAGGCCCTCTTCCTACAGGCCCTCTTCCTACAGACCCTCTTCCTACATTCTACAATATTGATGATCAATCATGAATTCAATTATGTTCGCAGGTCTAGTCCTAATGCTAGATACCGCTGATGAAGATAAGAGGAATATGAGTATCAAAATGTGTATACCATATCACATTGAAAATGTATGTAACCTATAATGGCTTTATTTCACCCCCTTATCCGCTGCCCTACGGTTTGTATCTATCTAGCAGCATTGATATGTAACTCTGATGTTGGCTTGATGGCAGCCTCAACCAACAATTTGATTACAACATCCTTCTTTTCAGCATATTTAGCTTTAATGGATTCTAATTCCTTTTCAACAGTAGCATCGGCTTCCTTACTAATGGACTCGTTCAAT
The DNA here is from genome assembly GCA_030574295.1 of Kodamaea arcana. NCBI lineage: Eukaryota > Fungi > Ascomycota > Pichiomycetes > Serinales > Debaryomycetaceae > Kodamaea > Kodamaea arcana. The sequence goes on from JAJMER010000013.1 coordinate 57,257, forward strand.
CCAGCATGTTCACTTTCATACTTTTGCAATTCATCTTCCTTTTGCTTCTTGTACTCGTCAACTTCAGCTTGGGCGTGTGACTTGGCAGACTTCAATTGAGTAGTTCTGTACTTTCTGGCTTCGTTAACGATCTCAGAAGCTTCCTTCTCGGTCTTTAACAATGATTGGATTCCGGATGACATGTTGGTTGTTGGTTATCTAATTTCACCAACTTCTTTAAATTGGGTGCATTTTGGGGTGGGGCACGACCTTGGTCTATGGCTGTATAGGCAGTCAGAAGCAACTTCTGGTATTTGATTACTTCTTGATACATGATAACTCTATATAAAGATTAATTAGTTGAAATTATGCAATCTATTAAGTATATATACATTATGAGCAGTAGTATGCAGTAGTACTACATTGGAATAGTACTACATTGGAGTAGTACTACATTGCAGTAGTACTACATTGGAGTAGTACTACATTGCAGTAGTACCATGAGCAGTACTCACCTTCCTAATCAGCATAGAAACCATCGGCAATTAATCTCAACATATACTCATCGATATGTCCAATACCCTGTTCGAAATCAAAGTCAACAATTTCCTCCTTAATTTCAGCGGGTTCCACTGATGGAGTTGCCCTAGTTTCTGCAGCTGGAGTACCTGTTGCACTGCTCTTACTTTCCTCATTAAAATCTTCATCTTCAGCAGGAATTTCATTCATGGCAGCCTTCGCTGCTTCTCTGTCCTCAACATCCTCAGCTTGTAACAACAAGTTTGGATCTCCTCCAAAATCAAGAACCTTATCGGGAACGTCATCCGCAACATCATCAACAAGATCTCTAACTGAAAACTTCCCAAAATAATCGGTGGTGAACTCACCTTCTTGGATGACAACATTATAAAGCTGTCTTTTTTGGTTTGCCTTCTTCAAGATATTGGATTCGATGGTGTACTCCGAAACAAATCTGTAAATGTGAACCTCTCTCATTTGACCAATTCTATGACAACGATCCTGACATTGCTTGTCCATAGCCGGATTCCAATCAGAGTCGTAGAAAATTACAGTGTCCGCACCAGTCAAGTTAATCCCCAACCCTCCAGATCTTGTGGATAAAATAAATACAGGAATCTTCGGATCTCTATTGAACCTTTCTGTCATCAATTGACGATCTTCAATTTTGGTAGAACCATCCAATCTCATATACCTATAACCATGGATATTCAAAAATTGTTCCAATATATCCAACACTTTTGTCATTTGAGTGAAAATAAGCGCACGGTGACCCTTTGCTGTCAAGTCCTGCATCAATATGGCTAGCTTCTGGAGCTTACCACAATCATATTGCAATAAAGACTTGTCCGGGAAGGCAATAGAAAGCTTGACTTGTGACTTACTGAAAGGGTTGGTTATGTTATTATTCGAAACCTCCTCCATTACAGTGTATTGTGTAGATAACGGAATCAATTGATCCTTCATATCTAGTGCCACCACTGTTGGAGTTAACACAGAATATTTCTCAATTATATCGTTCATCTGATCCACTCTCTGTGGAATACTAACTTGGAAATCAAGAAACACGTCTGTCACTGGTTGCGGCTTTTTATGCTTTAAAAATTTAAGTAATGTATCTCCATAAACTGGGGCTCTACCACATCTTAAAGAATTCAAATATAATATATGTTCGAGTTTCAGCTTCACTTCACTTTGCTCTCTTGTTTTCAGATACTTATAATATTCCAAATAGTTCTCCAAATCTGGATTGAAGTGAGTGGAAGCTTCAATTAAATCATCAAGTTGTTTGATTTGGGTTTCAAGCCCTTCTGAGGATTGCAAAGCCTTGGTGGATTGACTTACAAAGTAATTCATGGATTCAGTACCAATGATGTCCAAATTCAAAACCCCGAAATTGACCTTGTTCAAGCCCAAATTCGTATCCATTAATTCTTTCCGGATCAACAAATCAGAGCTCTGGAAAGAGTTGACAACTGACTTGGGCATGGCAAATGATGTCACAATAGGTCTTACTTCAAACAAATCGGGATGGTTACAAACTTTTCTCAACTGCATCAAGCAATTGATAATAGATAAAAAGTTACCTGAAGCTAAAGTCTCTTTGGTTTTAGCTCTAGACATGAAATCATCATATAAGAACCTTTGTCTCTTAGACAATCTACAATAAATGATATGTTCAAACTTACCAGGCATTTGCTTCTCCACGTCTTTTTTCAAACGACGAAGTAAATAAGGTCTCAAAACCTGATGTAATCTGGAGACTGTGTTTTTCGTTTCTTTGTCCAAACGATGCGTGCTCGCATCATCATCGCCAACTATATCAGAGTTGTTTCCAGCGGTGGTTTGCTCCAAAATCTTATCGACAGGTCTACCAAACCATTGTTGGAAATTCTCCAAATCAGCAAACCCATCTGGCATTGTTTGGTTCAACTTTGAAGATGGCATCAAGAAATACAATAAAGACCATAATTCCATTACATTATTTTGTAATGGTGTACCGGTAAGTAGAAGTCTATTCTCTGTGTTGAAATTGAGTAAAGCCTTCCAACGCGCAGACCGGAAATTTTTAATATTATGAGCTTCATCCAATATCATATACTTCCACCTTCTCCTTTTAAAAGATTGATGGTCATGGACAACCAACTGATACGACGTGATGCAAACATGGAACGCACCGGGCCTGTTCCAACCTTTTCTTTTCATTGCCCTCTGTTGGGGTGATCCATAGTATGTCATCACCTTAAAACCAGGAGCAAATTTCTTAAACTCCATTTCCCAATTAAGCATAACGGATGTTGGAACAATAATTAAATGTGGGCCCCAAATATGGTGCTCACAAGCTAAGTAAGATAAAAGCGCAATCGTTTGAATGGTCTTCCCCAACCCCATCTCATCAGCCAAGATCCCATTGGTATTGTTGTTATATAAACTCGCAAGCCAATTTAAACCTTGCTTTTGGTATGGTCTTAATGTTCCTCTCAACAAGTGAGGGAGTGGCACGTCTTTAACTTTCGAGCCATTCACAATGACTTCGTCTTCCGGAGTGGATTCCTTCTCGTTTTTAACTACTTCATCGGACGATTCTTCGTCTTCCTTTTTGATAGCTTCCTCTTCTGACGACATGTTGTCATCTTCTTCCGACTGCGAAACCTCAGATTGGTCATCGGAAGCATCGCTTTCCGATTCAATCTTACCAAACAAAGAAGCCAACCCACCATTTTTTTTAGGGAAAACCTCAGTCTCCTCAGTTGAGCCTTCTTCTGCCGAGGATTCAGACATCAGATCTGAACCTGAATCTGAATCAAAAATAGCATTAGGTTGAAGTTCCTTTTCAATCTCTTGGATTTTCTTCCTTTGTTCATCCGTATACTCCTCAGTTGGAGCTTCATGTTTAACGGACCCGTTGCCATATAAAGCAGAAAGTCCTTTGGTAGTGTCAATATCGTCTTCGGAGCCTGATTCGGCAGCAGATTCAGAGTCTGCGTCAGATCCCTCTACTGAGTTAACTGAACCAGATTCAGTAACTTCTAAAGTCTCGGGTTCTGTAGAGGCCTCGATGTTAGCATATTTCTTTCTTAGCTCATCCACTGATAAACTCATATCGTCTGCATCACCATTGGCATGTACCTTTTCTTCTTCTTCATCTGAAGAAAGATCGTCGTCTGAATCATCATTAACAGAATGCTCATTGATGGGATTACCGTCCGAATCCTCCATTACGGAATCGTCATCATCCATGTCTTCAGATCTTTCTTGAACATGTGCAGGCTTACTTAATTGAGCCTCTAATAACTGAGTTGAATGTTCCAACATTTGACTCAAATGTTCTCTTCCCCTAATCTTCTTTAATTCATCTTCTTTTTGTAGCTGAATGTAAGTATAGACTTTATTTGCCTGTACCCATCTCTTCTTTACCGATTGTATTGCCAAACGACTGATTCTCTTCAAGTTCTGTTCTCTTTCGCGTTCGAGTCTGTCCTTCTCACCGTTTTTCTTTTTGAAATGCAGTTCTATCATTTGAGCAATTCTCTTTGTTCGATTTTGATGTTGCTTCCGCATTTGTTGGTGGATCTTAGAAAAAGATGTACCTTGGTGAACAAAGTGGTCATAGAAGGTTAGATTGTTTGATGCCCCTTGTATTTTAGGTAAGACAGTTCCTGTGGCCCTATAAGGATCGGAGCTTTGCTTCGCAGTTGTCTGAGGAAGGATGACCTTTCGAAGTTCGATCTTGTCTCCATTCAATTGCATTGAATTGTCAATCATACTCTTGGTATAAATTGTTTTGAATAGGCTTTCTTGTTGCTTCATTATTCGTTCATATTCATCAATTGTGTTGTTATAGTCGGGCATTGCTGATTCATCGATGATAGCACTTTTATAGTTGGTATTTAAGAAATTCCGTAACTTGAGACCTATTTCAGGTGCTACAACAGTGGACGATTTTGATCTCGTAATCAGGATGGGTTGCGGATTGAATTCAAATACCTTCTTATCAGAACCATTCAATACATCTCCATGAACCAAATCCGGTCTCCATTGAGGAATATGAGACGGATGTGTCACTATTGTTGGAGGAATAGAATATTTTATCAGCTTTAATCTTCGTTTGGATTTTATTGGCTGTGCAATTTCTACTTCTTCCTCCTCTTCTTTTATATCCTCTTCTGGTTCCTCTTCATCTTCTTGTTCCTCTTCCTCGTCGTCCTCAATCTGATCAATTCTCTCTACTTCTTCTATCTTCCTAGATAACCCTTGCTTTGTCCATGCAATTGCATTTTGAATTAACATGTACTCTTGAGCTCTGCTCTGTTTTTCAACTTTTTCCTTGAAAGGGAACTTTACAAGTAACTGCTCTTCTACATTTGCAAGAGCTTTCTTTTGCAACCTTAGAGGTAAGGTTGTCAAATCTAGTGGTTTTTCAATTTGCTCGTCCCAAATAAGTTTATATTCGGGATTTTGTAAGAAACTTTCATACAATTCGGGGACTTTACCGCCCAAGTATGGAAGTGAAAAGTCCGGAGGATTCCAATATGCTAAAGATTTATATTCTTGTAGTTGGAAAAGTTCATTTACTGCTAGATTGAATCTTGTTGTCAATTCCACCAACTTTTCTTCTTTGGTCCGACCACTATTCAATTTTGGCCGCTTTACTGTCTTAGAAATGGGTTCTAATTTACGTTTTCCGGGTATATTGGACCCTTTTGAGGTCCTGTTTGGTGGATTCTTTCTTCGCACACTCTTAGAAACCATTATGCAAGCCTATGGATGTACCGAGTATCAGATTTATAACGTTATTGGTAATAAATGGTCTGCTTAGTTAGATTGGAGTGTTTTGAAGTTTCAAAAAATTTGCGTGTGAGTAGAAGGTTTATATGCCGGACGAGGTATAGTGGCGAGTTACGACCACTTGTATGGCTGTGAGTTGAGTTGATTTAGATTCTCTTGATACACATTCTAGGTTGACTCAAGGCTATTGTTTTGAAGAGCACGACATATTTCTTCGGAGAGGTGAATTGATACCCGACACGATCCAACTGTGGGCAATGAACTGTCGTGAATATTTCCTTTGAGTCTCGAATTAGGATCATAAATTGGAAGCTTTGTAAGTTGGCAGCTTTGTAAGTTGGAATCTCTGGATCATAAGTTGGAAGCTTTGGACCCTATGGAATCCCTCGAATGGATGGGATTGGCTATGGTGGTTATCCTCCTGCATGATCCTTGTGAGAGATCGTGAATGATTTGTTCCCCACAGTGAGGCAAACCGGGAGCTAGAGCTTAATCTCCTAGATCTTGTTGGGAAGATTAGTAGTTTTCTTTTTCGACTACCACTTTATGGTCTCGTGAAGGCATACTTGATGAGTGATAAAATCATTTGATTGTATCACACGATGTGTGAAACATCTTTCAATAAACTACAAAGGTCAATTACTCTACATCGGTCAATAACTGTGCATACCGTATTATGTATTTGTATAACTGATGAATAGAAGGTCTATCTTATTATTTATGGCATTCTTATAACTGATGACTGCCTACCCTATTACATCCTTCCAACCTGAGGTGTAAACTACTTACCTGTTGAGTATCTTTCACAGATACAAGTCATGTTTTCCTTCCATACTATTTTGTAAAGCAAATAAGGTATGCTACATTGTTTTGAATGCATTTTAATTTTGCAGCCATTCGGATTAATCCTTAGAACTCCATTTCAAATACGTATTCTAAAAGCTGAGGACTCAGATTCTAAGTAAACATGTAATGAATATGATGATTGCATTCTTAATGATAGTATAAGCTTAGATCCAATTCTAAAGGTACAGTCATCTTTTGCATCCAGCATTGCCATGTATAAGTAAGTCCTTAAGCAGTGGCAAACGACAATAATAACAACTATTATCTCAAGAAGATAAATCCAAAATGGATTGCTAAGACATAAAAGCTTAATGAAGTTAAAACAGTTTACTCAAAAATAGTCCACATATACATATTTAGGCTTGATCACTCGCAAACTACATTCCAGTTAATGTTTATCCTTTATAATAAAGAGAATATTATATATGTTATTCCTCCTCAAATTCTGTTTTTGAAAGTGTAGATCGCACCTTTAAATGTACTCATGTGGTGTGGTCCTAATTCTTAAAGTTTCATCCTGAAATCATCAACATAATCATGATGCCTTTCCTAATCAGTTACAATGAATTTTTGACAGAACAGGTCCACATCCTCCAATGACTCCAAATTGCTTACCATCCTCACTCATGAATCATGATCAACTTACCTTTTCACTCTTCGATGAATCACCCAGTATGGCATGGAAGCTACAAATCCGTGTCAACTCATGCTTGAGTTATAAGCTGAGTTATGCTTCAGTAAAAGCCTTATTGGCATCCTCATAAATCTTCTTATTCCTTACAACATCGTCATCATCCTTCAAGAATCCCAATTCCTTTTCAGCATTGACATCAGGCCTAACCCTATAAAATGCAGCATCTTCATCGCCAGTGGCACCTAAATCCTTTGCCAACCCATTGAATGGATATGATCTTGGCATGGCTGGTTTCTCTGGGTTCAACTGGAAGTACCAAATCCCTCCAGCAATGGCCAACACAGTAGATAAGAAAATGGCATTATGCAATAAGGCAGTCTTATCATCAACAAATGAATGGTATTCTGGAGACCACATGTCATACATGTCAGCATCGAAATTCAAAGGTTCATTGAGGTTTCTTCTGTTTTGAGGATCATCAAACTTATCATAAGGAGATCTATGTTGTGAAAACTCAGGTGCTGGGTTTGGATAGTCAGCCATTTCGGGATGGTTTGGGTCGGTCAAAGTGATCACTCTACCATTTGCTTGATCGGTGATGGTAGTAAGTGTTGATAAATACCTTGCACTTGGTCTGCCACGCACCAAGGCTCTAGCACTGAAACCAAGTCTATTCAACATGTTGTAGTGGTACCTAAATGTTGAGCCAATGAAATTAGACTGAAAAAATCACTGATTACGTAAGCAACATTGATCGAGGACAGTTTGGAGCTACATTGACTACGGAATACTCTCTATGATCTAGTGAACTCTACAACCTTACGCTACAAACTACACTCTCCTTTTTCACTTTCAATTTCATTTTAATATATTTATCTATAATGCTTTAGTTTGAGGTTCAGCAAATGGTATCTCATTCAATGGAGACTGTTCATTATTCTTGAATGACAACAATCCAGAGTAGCCTTCGAATTCTGAGCCAAACATCTTGCCAAGATAGGCAGCAACTCCATACAATGGGATTATTGCCAATAAAACAGATGCATTCCTATAGTTCCAGTATTCATGGACTGGGGGAGGATTTATGTTAAAGTTGTGCTTGTTGGTGAATGTCGATGTTGGGGTGGTACTGGAATGTTGGAACCTCTTGGATGTAGCCCTTACGGACTTGAACGATCTTGTAAACATGTTGAGGTTGTATTAGATGATTGTAGTGTAAGTATGTAATTTTTTATCTGAGCTGTCGTGTGTGGTCGGATACTCTAAGTATTGCGGTTCGGGTGTTTTGACTGTGCAGGATTGGCAACATTTTGGCAACATTTTGGCAGCCATTTGAAGTCGAAAGGGTTCAGTATGTCGATGAATTCTGAGTTTGTTTATCCAAGTTACTCTTGTTTAAAGAGTTTCGAATATACTGACTGGTATCCTACAATAAAGATTCATAATAAGGCTATCAAATTCGGAAGAGATCCAGATTGTGATTTCGTATGTAATCATCCAGCAATTTCACTAGTTCATTTTGTAATTTGGTCAATCAAGTTTGATTCTAATTCAGCAGCAATCACCTACTTAACTGATTATTCTAGAAATGGGGTATTTGTAAATAATGAGTTAGTTGGAAAAGGGAATGTTGTGATTTTAAAGTCTGGGGATCTAGTTTATATTAAGCTGGTTGTTTTATTTGAGTTTTCAGAAGGAGAGTTCTATGATGTTTTGAAACCCATACAATGTGAAACTAAACCAACACACTGTGATATACCCACAGAATGTGAAACTAAACCAACACACCGTTCAAAACTCACACAATGTGATAGTTTAAATTCGAAGGTTTCTGTAAAATATATAAGAAATTGGAAAATATCAAAACGGTTAATTGGCTCTGGATCATTTGGCAGTGTTTATGTAGCTTCAAACCCAAATAGTAAGAATCTTTTTGCTGTGAAAATCATCAGGAACTCAAGTGCCATACGAGAAGCAGAATTGTTATTAAAAATCAATCACGTAAGTAATTTGTAAATGTAATACAAAATCAAAACCATACTAACAAAAGCCAAATATTATTAAAGTTCATCAAGCATTTCTGTTCAAAGGATGTGTTTATATCTTTCAAGACCTCATTTGTGGTGGTGATCTTTTCTCGTACTTACTTAAAAACAATGTTATTGAAGCAATTCCAGAAAATGAGGCTATTCTTATTATCTTCCAATTGTTAAAAGTACTTGAGTACTTACAAAGTCTTAATATAATCCATAGAGACCTTAAGTTAGATAACATCCTTCTTGAAGCTCCAGTTCCATGTTCTAAGATTTACCTCTGTGACTTTGGAATTGCAAGATCATTACCAAATAATCTAAGAAGTAAAACAGTGGTAGGTACTAAAGAATATACTGCTCCAGAAGTCTATAATTTGAGTGGATATGACTTCAAAGCAGATATGTGGTCTTTAGGGGTCATTTGCCATATTCTATTGTCACTGATATCTCCATTTTATGACCAAGAAGAAACTACACAAGTGAACTATGATTCTTCATACTTTGATAATGTTAGTAAGAATGCGAAGGATTTTGTTTCAAAGTTGATTCAAGTTGATCCAAAAAAAAGAATGAATGTTGGAGATTGTTATAAGCATCCATGGATTGTTTGTCATCGTGAAGTTTTAGAGAGAATATATGCAGAAAAGTGTTGAGCAGGTGATAGTTTTCAAACGCTTCACTGCTGATCAAAAATGCTTTCATGGTTAACTGAAGCAAATTCAGCCTTCCAAAATTATTGCAGCCAAAGAATTTCTTCAAATAATTCTAATTAGATTTCGTTGCATTAGCTTATGCTTTATGAACACAATTACCATTACTCAATACACCACTCCAATCATTTGGTCTTTTCTCAAGCGATTGCCGCAAATCTCACATCTGCATATAATTTTTTTTGAAGAGCTCTTCTACACAACATGTCTTACTACAACTCTGGAACCGGTGGCAGGGCAGAACATGGCCGGGGCGAGAGTCGAGGAGGACATTCCGCATACAACAAGCCACGTACTTATGATAAACCAAGATTTGGTGCAAGCAATGGTGGGTATAACAACGGAGGAGGTTACAACGGAAGTTACAACAATTCCGGTGGTGGCTATAGCAAGTACAATAATACAAACACGTACAACAATTCCAACGCATACAATAACCACAGTAATTACGAAAACAATAATGGATCTTACCGCAAGCCAAACCAATATCAATCGAACTACCTGCTGAGACCATCTTTAAAACCATCAGATGTGCATGAATTATGGATGGGCGATTTGGACCCTTCATGGAATGAACAATCCATAATTAGCATATGGAAAGGTGTTGGAGATCAAGCTACCAATGTTAAGTTGATTAGAGATAAGGTCAATCCCGCCAAGTCGGTGTATTGTTTTGTAGCCTTCCCAACACAACAAGCCGCTGCAACGGCACTATTGAAAAACGGGTTGTCTGTTCCTGGAACTTCCCACTCCTTCAAGTTGAATTGGGCTAGTGGGAGTGCTGCTTCAGCAGCAGCAGCTGCACCCATTGAAAATAGGGCACTGTTTAAAGGGGCTACATCAGATCAACGAGGAAGAAATGAAAATTCGTTGTTTATAGGCGATTTAGCTGCTGAAGTAACTGACCAAATCCTTTTTGAAAAGTTCAATGATAAATACCCTACCCAAATACGGCAAGTAAAGGTGATGATGGATGCAACTACAGGCTTAAGTAAAGGATTTGGATTTGTACGGTTCTATTCACCCGAATATATGAAAAAGGCAATGGCTGAGATGAATGGAACTATGTTGGGAAGTAGACCGATTCGACTTGGTTTAGCAGCCGGTGCGACCAATCAGTCGGGTCCTCCTGGGGTTGGGCTGGTTACTGCTCCATTAGCTCATGAGCCTACGAAAGTGGATCTTGCTGAAATATCGCACATTAAATTGGCACAAGCTCAGCCAAATATCAATCAATATTCAGATCCTAACAACACAACCTTGGTTGTGAAGAATCTTTCTTCTAAATTCACACATAATGAACTAGCTCTTCACTTTCTAAGTTTTGGAGACATTGTTCATGTTCACTTGTCCAAAGATTTGAATACTGGGTTTGTTAAGTTTGCCTTGCGTACATCAGCAGAAGCTGCTGTTCTATATTTGCATGGTGCAATAATCAATGGATGTAATATTAAAGTTACTTGGGGTAGCGAATCCACGCCTTATGAACGGGCAAAGAAGATCCCATTACGATATGGAAGAACTGGAGAGCTGAACGTGCGACTTGATGAACCAAGTAAAAATACTGAAGCATATGATGAGAGTGAGAGGTTAACTTCTGTTCAGATTAATGAAATATATGTAGGAGGCAAGATACTGAGGGATCGGTTGTTAGATGAGTTGTTGTATTAATAATTGTGGTTGGATACTGGCGATGGCATGTATTCGAAAACTACATTATGGACATGGTTTAATGTATTGACACATCTTGATGATCTACCTCATGCAACCCCGGGCAGTTTTGCTCCATATCCTTGTCATTTGTATATATCACCCCACAAAAGAAGCAATAGCGATGAACTTCTCGAAGGTATTGCAATAAATGAGTTAATTTTCTTTCCTGAAGTAGAATATCCGTAGTTGGGTCAGTATTGGATTCTGTATCCGTGGGGGTGCTTGTTAGTTTGTCTATTGTATTGGCATTTTCTATTGTGAGTGTATCGGGAAGATCGATTTCGGCCTGATCGATTGTAAGTTTACCTCTCTTTAAGTTGTCTCTTACACCGCTAAGGATTGTTCTCTCCGTATTAATAAGTAATCTCCTTTTGGGTTCGTACTTTCCTTCCAACAGTTGTACATAATCCCTCCATAGTTCATTTACTTCATTAATGTCTTTATTGTCATACCACTTATCAGAATCACCACTAATGTCAAAACAGTATTTCAGAACATTGTCTAAAGTGCGTTTCAATTTGCTAACTCTTTTGTCATTAATTAATCTTTGGGTGTATTCATCAGCAGTTGAAGTCTCTCCACGAAGTGTCTCTGTATAAGCTTCCCTGGAAACATCATTTTTTAGAGCTTTTGAACCAACGCCCAATCTATCATTTTTTGGCTCCACGATTATTGGTTTCTGCTCCATGTTTTTGGATTCCTTGCCCAAACCATCACCAACTTTGAATCCCATTTTTAACATCATAGATAATCCAATGGATGGGGTATTCAATAAAGACGAATGAATAGAGGCCTTAGCATTGTGGTTAACACTTTTACTGTTATTTTCAACTTCATATTCACTTAATAAATCAACGTCAACTTCATCTGTTACATTCTTTGGTGATGTATTTACTGGTGGATCATCAATTGATTCAGCAATTGGAACATCATGTGAAAAAACAGGAGCAACAAACTTCTTTATTCTCTTTGTTGCCACCACCACTTCTTCAAACTCATCAGAAGACTCATCAAAGAGATTCCTTTTCATTGTACCCAGGTTTCCTTTGCATAGTCTCAAAAAACCAAATATTTAGCCCATGAATTTTTTAAACCCATAGAAAGTGAGGTGAACATGCTTCCACATAAACGAAGTGATTCATCACTCAAGTCAGTACCCGTATCGCGAGTCAACTCATCCCAACGATTAAATCAATTGGCTCAACCAAATGCATACGTTTCAATTCCATCAACTCCAAGTGCTTATGTTACATCTTCATTGAATCCTAGTCGACATTTACCCATAACCCCTGGTAATTACAAGAGTAAAATCACAAATAAGGTAGAGCTAGAGAAGTTTGAAAAATTGCCTGTTGTCCAACACGTTAATGAGTTGGAAAAGTTGCTTAATAGCCTATCGAGTGATATTTCATCCTTCAAAGACGAAGCTATAGTGGAAACAGTTAGTGATATTATCAATATAAATGATCAATTGAAAGCTAATATCAATGGTCTAGCACATCATCGTGAATTGGGTGAAGAAATTAAAAAACTTACATCTAAGCAGACCGAATTAAATGATCAATCTAAACATATCTTAATAGAATTGATTGGTTTTAGAAACCAGTTGAAAAAGTTACCAAGACTACCTGCGGCTGGTCCAGCTAAAAAGTTTCCAGAGAAGGAAAAGGTTGAAGTTTCATTGATATTGAAATACGCAATGAAATTGGCTAAATTCACTAAGGCTCCCGCAACAGTGGGGAATGCTCCATTTCAAATCCATCCAAATAATTATGTGTGGCCTGCGGAGGATGCTTTACGAAGAGGAATGTTGGCTGCAAGCTCGTTGAAAGAAGATGAAATAATCATAAATGAGTTGAGATCCGAAGGAGATAAGGAGGTTGAAGTTGAAGATAAGAAAACGGAAGAAACTGAAGCTCCAAAGGAAGTGGCTTCCGGAAGGAGAAGCTCCTTTGGTGAATATAGTAAACAGGAGGTGAAGAAGGTGGATGAACCAGAAGATTTGGACTTGGATTTGTTTAATCCAGATGATGAGTTTTCGGATTAGTGGAGCCAAGGCGAAGAAATGTACCAATAATCTTATTATTGGCCATCTTCGTATTAATATAATAGGATTAAGTAGGATTAGTTGAAGAATAGGATTCTCAAGACAGCGCCAAAGCTTTCGTGGATACACAGTGACCATATTTATAAATATTGCACCTCATCTCACATTTAGTATTAGGTAAATCAATAATTTTGCAGAGTTAAAGGAAATTAAACATTTCTTGGAAGTAGTGTATTTTGATAGTCTATGTACAATTTAGAACTAGGTAATCTATACAAGTCATGCAATGCCAATTTGATCATAGTGAATAATATTTGGGAGCTCATAAACTCTAATAGTTTAACTCCTCTCTCATTGAAACTAACACCTGATCTCCTTGCATGCACTTAGCCGTCCTAAAAACCAAGGAACTCGTAGCTCGGTCAGTATCAATCAGCTTTTAGTATGATCTCCAAACAACTCATTTGGATGCTTGAATGTATTCGTAGCCTTTTCTCCTCCCAAAATATGATCCAATTCCAATTGCTTGGAATACAATTCGCCGGATTCCAAATGACCCTTGACAAGATCTGCCAACCCTTGAATGAACAATTTATTCCCATTCAAAGATTCAGCTCTCTTAATTTTTTCTGGGTTGGTGGATTCTTCAATCAATTCAATGTCCAATTCATGTAATGTTTCAATATGGTCCAGTGTGAAAGCAACAGGTACCAATACAATCCCCTTGATTTCATCCTTCTTTTCCAATTTGCCTACGATTTTTGCGGTTTGACCTCCCAACCAAGGTTTTGGACCTACTTGAGATTGCCATACTAATCTGTAAGCATATTTGAATTGCAATTTCTCCATTATTGCGTAGACACTGGCGGCCACTTCTGCAGGGTAAGAATCTCCTCTGTTAATGATCTCCATGGGTAATGAATGAGCACTGAAGACAACCACAACATCATCTCTAATATCTTGAGGAAACTCGTTTATCTTATCTTCGATATGACCAGCAAATGCTTCAACAAACTGTTTTTGTTGTGGCCATCTATCAATAAATGACCATTTGATTGTCCTATTAGGATCCAATTCTAAGGTTTGCCTATATAATTCATTCATTGTAGATCCAGTAGTGGAATATGAAAATTGAGGGTACTGAGAAAAAGCAACTGCCCTTGTAATCCCATCTTTTAACATTTGAGCCAATGTTTCTTCTGTCAATGGGTTAGCATAACGGAAGGCAACATATGGCTTGTGAGGAGCAGTTTCCGGGCTTGTTTTATCCAAAATTTCACAAGCCTGCTTGCATTGCAATTCAGACCAACGCCTAATTGGAGAACCGCCACCAATCTCAGCATAGTTCTTGGAGATCGAAGGAGTACGACGTTTGGCAATGAACTTTGCAATTGCCTTTTGGAAGTATCCTAAAGGAATTAAATCTTGATCTGAAAATAACCTTAATAAGAAGTCGTACGTTTCATTTACTTTGGATGGACCACCCATATTCATGAAAACAACACCAGTCCCATTCTTACCATTCTCGAGGGGTTTCCCAGTTATATTAGGGATCCTTCCTCCAACTGTAGGAACCGTCGAATTGAAACGGGAGCCAATTCTGGCCGTACCAGGTCTTAATGAAATTGTTCTCAACATTGGTATAGTCTTAAGATTCTAGATTTTTCATTTTCGCACTAATCATGAGTAACTGCGTTGGTTTGCGCAACGTTGGTGACGGAAGACCGCGCAACTGGTGACGTCTACAATGACGTTTCAGATTGTTGCCATTGGCAACTTGTTGCAAAGTTTACAGTGACAAATATTTAAATAAACTAATATTAAAATAGACTAAACTTAAGGGGGGCTTCGTTTTCGCTTCGCCAAGTAGTGTTTTACTAAGAGAAAGATTGGGTACTTCGAATGACATTCCTCGAAGGACCAAAAACATATCGGATCTCAACCAAGCTCAGTATTGTCTGAGTCTGGTCTACCTCTGCTTCTTCGCCTCCCACTCGTTCGCCTTACTCGTAAATATTTCATTAATTTCTGCAGCAAAACTCTTATAAGCATCCTTCAATCCTTCATAATCATCCTCCTTCGATTCGCGCCTTTTCACAAAGGATTTCCATGCTTCTCTCAAACCACGGATTTCCTCTTCGATTTCTTCCTTATTCACAGCTTCTAAATCTTCGATTGAAGGGATTCCTAACGCTGGGATTGAATTTTCATTGTAACCACCAAATATGACATCAACAGCTTGATGCACATTTGCAGCTTCTTCAGGAGAAAGTTTCTTTGCATCTTCTTCTGGAGAAAGTTTCTTTGCATCAATAATTCTTTGCTGTTCAACAGCTTGGAACAGCTTCAAGAATTTCACCACTTTCTTTGAATAGGGACCTTTAAACAAAAACAAAGTAATCAAAATCACAATATGAGGATAGAAATATACTATTGCCCATGCATAGATCGACTTTTGTAATTCCAAAAGTACAAATGGTTGTACAGCTACGCCAAAAGCCAATTGAGTGAAGACCCAAGTAAAGATATCGTAATATATCTTTGTTGGTTTACCTGTCTTACCATCAGCTTCCAAGAAAATGGGTCTAATATTCCTTCGATAAATTGTTCCAACTGTTTGGTATAACGCACCGATTATGAAAGTGAAATAGTAACCAGGCTTAGTTCCATGCCAAAAAGCACTTGTTGCAAATGTGAACAAGGTACTTTTAAAGCCTGGTTTTTTACCCTTCTTAGCAATTCTTAAATACACGTAATTTTTCAACCATTTATTTGTATTTTTATTCCAAGCTTCCAAACATGTATGAACATTTTGGCCCAATTCGAATTTCAAAGGTTCAATATTTTGAACTCTATCCCATTTGAAGTCACCAGTTTCTGGATCAATTCCATTGAATCCAATTCCACATAGAATGCACGCTCCCTCAGCAATACACCAGATTGTATAATATTTCAATCTATATGTAAACCCTAAAACCCACATGTAGAAGATACGATATACGAACCAGTGATTTGCATACAATGAACCATCTAAAAGATACTCTTTAGTAACAAATCTACCCAGTATCACAAACAAATAAGCCCAAAAGAATCCTTGTAAAGTAATTTTCAAAGATTCTTTCCCACTTCTTGGGATTTTACGCTTTCCACCGTGGGGTAATCTTTCTTTTGGAACATCAAATAAAGTGCAATGAATGAACTTATCATAATCAGCGTAATCAAATGCTGGGCCAGTCAAAATGGAAGCATAGAAGAACACATACCCAGCATAAGGTAAGAGATTGGGGTGATTTTTGACCATTCTATCCCTTGCATAAGGGGTTAAGGATTCTTGAGCTTGTCTACCATCATAGATATTCCAACCAAAAGCCGACAATTTCATAACTAAAACCATTTGAGCTCCAGTGATGTCTGTTTGAATGGGATCATAATTCTTAAACAATTGTTCGTGGATATGATTGTAAGCCAAATGTCCCATTAAAAATAAGAAATTGATCCAAGGCATTGACAGGGTTCGTAAGTACCTAGTGATCAAATAAGTCCCAGTTGCACTAATCAATAATGTTTGGAACCCCAGCCATAAGTTAAGAATTCCAAATAGGTAGAATGCTGAGATCGATATATTATACACATTCTTCAAGGTATAACTTTGATCAGGCAATCGCTTGTAAATGAAACTGAATGGAAACGACAACAATGCACAGATCAATATCTTTAGATTGGCTACATCCAACCCCACTAATTCCAGTAGTTTGTTGATTGCATCTTGAATTAGATCTATACCCATGTTGCTTGTTTTTTTAAAATTTTTGTTACTTGCGTTGTCTCAATACAGGGTTTGTGGCTTGCTCCCTGGCTTACACTGAATCGCTACCCCGAATGAGAAAATAAAGAGTCAATAAATTGCAAGACCCTGTGTTGAAACATTGTTCTTACTCAGGCACCTCCTACTTCTTGTAGCTACCTCCTAGCTACCTCCTACTTCCTGTAGCCTCCTCGCCTCCCGTGATAATCTCACCACTTTAAATGTATGACCTCGCCTGTTGATCTGTCAACATAGGCTCCGAAATCCCCAGTAATTAACGGGTATCTCCACGCGAAAAGTAGCTTGACTTATCTGATTTGAAAATAGGAAAACGTGCAAGTTATGCTTCAAGTTTGATTTACAGGACTTTTTCAGGGTTGAATTAAAGTTACAATTTCTTCCATTTATACATTATAGTAAAGAGATTCCGGTTAAAACCCAAATGTCATAATTGACACACAGAGAAATAACGGTTGGATTAGTCTTGTTCAGCTAGAAACTAGACAGGTGGAGGGGTCCAATGATTGCAAACCAGTTTGCATGTGATATTATTAGTGATATTTACGAACTGGAGGCTTAGCCACTCGTGGGACCGTTTACCGAACATGGATCAAAAGCATAATTAGCTTTGGATAACGAGGGTATATAATTGACTTAAATAAAAAAATGATGAATAATGTATAGATCGTGCAAGTGTCAGGTCCAATTGAATGATTATATTACTACTCTAATGTATTTTGTTGCTAATTCTATTTTCATTTACTACAGAAGCTCAATTCAAGCGCTATCTAATAAACAACAGTTCAACAGAACTTCAATTCGTGTCACTCTGATCAGTTGGTACTTACTGGCCTTCCCAGGACTGTCTTATAACCCTCTTCCAATGCTCCTGTGATAATATCATTCTTATAAGGAATAGTGGTCAATACAAATGCCACATCATTCCATTGACTCTCGGTTTGGCATTTATCCAACCTAGCCACCAATTTGTCACTCAATTGCTTCTGGTGTCTTTCCTTATCAATGAAAGAAACCAAAAACTTGATGATACGTTTCATCGCTTCCTTAGTGAGCGAATCATCATTGGACAATCCACTGAAAATATCAATGAACCCATTGTAAATAGCATTATCCTTGGTTGAAAGTTCCGTGAAAAATAATCTGCACATGTCACTGATCCCTTGATCTGGGTTTTCCAAGCACTTCGCCATGGACGATAGTTGTCCCTTGACTTTTACTTGACCTGCCAAAATCAAAAAGGTAACTGTCATAAGACAAGTTCTTTGAACCATGATATTCTCATCCGTAAGCCTTCTGTAAAGGAAATCAGTGCTTTCGTCAACAATATTGTTGAAACAAACAGCCATGTCTCCTAAACCAAGCACGCAGTTACTCCTAATGATTGGATCTTCCGATTTCTCCATAATTGTTATCAAAAGTGGCAAGTTGGCTTCACAGTATATGGAGGACACGCACATGAGTTTGGCCATACATAACACAGCACTTCTCTGTAAGGTCTTGTTATCGTAGTTCTTATTGTTGGCACAAATCTCCTTCACCAAGGGACCAAATCTGGCAAGTAACGAATTTTCACCGTATAACAACTCCTTCTCCTTCACATGAATGATCGCATCCGTAAAGTCATCCTCAGATGTCCCACCAATCATTTCCAACTCTTCATCTCCGGTAGGGTCGTCCTTCTTAGCTGCCTTGTCCTCTTCGCCTGTCTTCTTACTTTCCAGTTCATGCTTCTTTCGCTTGAATTGGGCTTCTAATTTCTCAAGATATACAATAGTTTTCACAGCAACATGTCCAACTATAAATAACAATTGAGACAACCCAATGACCTTGGACTCTTCTTCACCTTTAAAAACCGCAATGCTTTTGGTCTTGATGATATCAGAACAATCTTCGTCAGGATTATTGGACGCATTGTATATGGCACCGATCGCCTGTTCCGCAACACCATACCATTCTGGCTTACTGTCATATGCGACAATTACTTCCTTCAACCGTTCAACCGCATCTTCTCTTATCTTAACATTGACCACGGCTGTGGCAGCATCTTTTTTACTAGAAACAATTCTCTGCAATGCTACACAAGAATATCTAGCCAACTTCAAATCAGACTTTCCTTTGTCGCCCAAACCTATTCTTAATATTGAATCCAAGCCTCGGACAATGATTTGATTCTCTTCCAAGGCTAACATTCCTAAGATTATGATCGACCCTCTGCGCTGGCTTCGAGAATGTTCATCACTATCATTAACATCGAAATTGTATATCTGCCACAATACCTTGATGATCTCTTCATCTATAAGCTTTCCAGCATGCATCAATCCAAGTAACTTCTCTAGGGAGGCCAAATCAGCTACTGAGGCATTGATTGTGAGTGAGATCAAATTCTTCGCAATGTAAGCAGCCTTTTCCAAGGTGGTAGCTGCAAATGGAGCTGTCAAGAACAAATCCTTATAACAATCAATCAAATGTGTAGGTACGGATTTCCCTTCCTCAGATGCACCTTTCAGCCATACCAAGTGAAGCATTCGACGAATTCCTTCAGGAGCACTTTCAATGCCATAGGCATCTGCAAGCACCAAGAAATCCATCGAATCAATGGCCTCGTTTCTATTCTTGGAAAACAAAAGTTTTGAAATGATGTTGGTTCCATGATGGATTGCCTCAATGAAGTTGACTGCGTCCTTATAATAACTCGCTTTAAGTTTTGCCCTTAATATGGCATTTTTATCTTGTTCTCCTTCATCTGGGGTATCTTCTAGGGCATCTTCCTCTAGGGCATCTTCCTCCATGGCATCTTCAACTGCGGGTTGATCTTCATCCAGTTCTTCATCCAGTGCCCCTTCCGCATCTTCAAGTTCTTGGTCTTCGACATCAGAAGCTTGCACCTCTGATTCTGATTCAATGGCATTTTCATCCATTGGTTCGTCTATTTCACCATTTAGTACCTTCTCAGGCATCACGCTCAACAATTCTTGTTCCGCCTCATCCAATTGTTGCTTCCAAAATGAAAGCTTTAACTGCGAACCATGAGCAGTATTAAATTGATGTGTTAGTACTAATTTGGACATCAACTTTATTGCATTTCTTCTAACCAAGGTACTTCTATCATCCAACGATTGAACTGCAAGTAACATCAATGTGTGCCTTCTTTCGGTTAATTTGACTTTCAAACTTGTCACCTTCGTTAATGCTTGAAAAGCCTTTGATCTTACATACGGGTTCTGATCAAGAAATCTTCCTTGAAGTAAATCCAACAAGCCTTCTACGTGTTGTTGGACATTTGCATTTGCATTTGATTCCTCATCTTCTTGTGTACTTGAAGAATCTTGCTTTAAAATATCCACCACGATATTCCCACAAGTTTCAACTACAGAACATCTCAATGTCTGATTGCTATTATCCAACAATTGAGAAATATAGGACATTTGTTTCAAGATCAATCTTGGAGATAATTCTGATAATTTGATCAAGAATTCCGAGATAGCCTTAGGACCATTGGTATCATTTGAGTTGAATTGTGTTTGAGATATTTCTCTTAATACTTCCTCTGTTAAAAGAATATAATCATACTTTTTGCTTACCAAATTAAGAAATTCAGCCATATAAGCTGGTAAATGTAAATAATAAGTTAAACACTGTATTATAGAATGTTGCATGATATGGGCATGGCCATGATTTTTCACAGAAACAGCAAGGATCTGGAATAAAAAGGTTTTGATTCCAAGAAGTTTCATTCTTTCCGGGCTTTCCATTAAATTCATTATTGGTCTAGTGAATAATTCGATATACATATCTCTTTCAGGAGTTGTAACAAAGATTTTAGATAAATCAATCTTTAGGATGGTTATCATTGCTTGAAGGCAATCTTCCACTTGAGCATTATTGGACTTCCATTTGGCTAATGCTTGTGCATTGGCTGTACTTTTGGACAGGGCATGAGTGTGTTCTTCCTTACTTAAAAATTTAAGTAAGACAAATATGAGGTAGCCATAACGCTCCAATGTGGATTTGATATTATCTGTTGAATCAATGAAATCTCCGCTTTCTATAATAGTATAGAAATTATGACCAATGGTATTGAATGATGACGAGACCAAGTATACAAGTTGTCTTTGATGATTTGATTCAAGACTTCTATAACCATGGGTTAATTCAAGTAAGTCATCGAATAAATCAGTATTGAAGGTGATTGATTCGGGACTATTGGCAAGTAAATCAGTAACAGATTCAATCTTCTGATCTAAGCCAGAATATTCGTTGGTGTCTTCCTTATCAACATCAAACGCATTGAAGTAGGAAGATAATGTGAAGTCCATTACTGTTTGTTTATTTTGGTTTGGCGCGCGAAATCAACCTTGGTTCGAATGGGAGGGCTGAAAAAACGGCCAAGGCCCCTTATCTGTATTGAATTAGAAACACCGCACGTATTGGCTATAATTTCTCTTCCTTTCCTCTAAGCAGAGAATTCGCAGTACCAATGCTTTGGAGACGCGTTTGCACTTACTACAGGCACTTTATCGGATCATTGAAAATCTCTACAATGGTAACTGAAGTTTCTAAATTGAAATGAAAGCACCATAACTACAGTCCATACACTCCGGAGGCGTAAATTAATAGTTGAAGCTTAACAAGTCCGATGCTCGCTGAAAATAAACACACCTACACACCAGCATTCCCTCAATCTTTCGTTAATCCTTCAACTTAGCTTAATCTCTCAACTCAACATTAATCTCTCAACTTAGCTTAATCTCTCAACTTAGCATTAATCTTTCAACTTAGCATACCCCTTTATGACCGCTTTTTCTGTGCCCATGCGCTCATCCTCAATCGCCAGCAACAAGTCTTTCAACATCACCGAATTCCCAGATCGGATTTCCCTAAACCTCAAGCCATTATCACCTCTAGCCGAAATGATTGCAGAAACCTTGCCTTTATCTTTATCAACCGTTTTTGTTTCCACCGTATTGGCCCCACTGGTCATCCAAGAGTATTTCTTCCCACTTGGATTCATCGTCATCATTGCGGCTGTTGCATTTGCCGCTCTATGTAAGGTTTCCTCTGCACCAGCCTTTGGATCATTGCCCAGACCCGATTCCCCGTTTGCTTCATTTTTCTCCAATCCCAATAGTATTCTTTTGGTGACCCGCTTTTCTTCCTGATCCTTTTGTTTTGCTGCCAAATTCCTCAACTCCTTTGAAAGTTCCGATCTTGGAACATTGGACGAAGATGCGCTTACAGGCGCAGAACCCCCACGTTTTGTAGTAGTTGGCACTGTTGTCTTTGGTGTCAACGTTGGAATTCCACGACGACGATGGCGAGATAAAACAATCGTCTTGGTCAATATCCCAGATAGCCATGACTCACAAGCTGCAGACACCAATTCCAATAAATCTGGGTCCATCAAATAGTTCTGATGTATTCCATTTTCCTTGGATATTCTATTCATAAATGCTGCGAGATGATAATCGGTCAACAAGGACGGTGCCTTCGCACCCTTATAAATCAGTCTTGATTCCTGAGACATGTTGGCATTTCTTACAAGCAGGTGTTGCAATAGCAATTCTTCTTCTTGTTGAAGATTGATTCCACCGGCTGAAAGCACATCATTCAATGCCGATGGATCAAACTTCTTGTTGTTATCTGTTGCATGACCGTTTGATGGTGTATAAGTGGCACTTGTATTATACGTTGATATTGGAGTGGAAGTTGGAGGTGTGGTGATTGTAAATGGATGTATATTTGAATTCAACCCTGGATGAATGTTTGAAGCTGGATTCAGTGGATAGTTGGACCCCAAGCTGGAATTTAAGTTGGCGTTAGAACCTCCTACAGTTCTTGGTTTGAACGATCCATTGAATTGTTCATAACTTGGTTTTTGTCGTTTATTATCATAATCTTGTATTGAATTGTTTGGTCTTTTTAGGTCATTGTCAAACTCCTTCTTTACCCCATTAGTTCCGTCAGGTGTTCTATAATCGGACATGCTAATACGATTCTTGAAACTTGGAAATTAAACAATAATTCAAATTTACTAAAGCTTATGTCTAATGTATTACTAAATCTTATGCCTAATGTATCACTAAAGCTTCTAATGTATTACTAAAGCTTATGGATTATACACCGTTTAATCTACGGTCGCCTTTGTTGATGGCTCTGTCGTTCGCACCACTCAGCATTTTCGTGATCCTGCATTCTCATCCTGTGTCACGTGCCGCTGGGCATCTCAAAAAAATTAAAGCTGCAAATTTCCCTACAACGAGATGTCTTCTAATATGGCAACATTTGAGGGCCATCGTAATTTAAGATTGCGATTGGTCCTCTCGACCTTATCTGGTCGTCCTATTAAGATAACCAAAATCAGGTCTTCTGAAATGAATCCTGGGTTACAAGACCATGAAGTTTCTTTCTTGAGGTTACTTGAAGCTGTGACCAATGGGTCGCATATTGAAATTTCATATACTGGTACTACAGTCATATATAAGCCAGGTATTATAATTGGAGGTGAAATCACTCATAATTGCCCTATCAATAAACCCGTCGGATATTTTATTGAGCCAATGTTGTACTTGGCTCCATTCTCCAAAAACAAGTTCTCCATTATCTTTAAGGGTTTAACTGGCTCAGATAGGACCGGGGATGCCGGTGTAGAAGCCATCAAATGGGGTTTATTATCCGTAATGGAAAAGTTTGGGGTCCGTGAAATTTCCTTACATGTGTTGAAAAGAGGCTCTCCACCTTTAGGTGGAGGTGAAGTGCATTTGATGTGCAATTCGCTTATCCCACAACCATTAACCATGCATTGCGTTGATACACCCAAATTCTCCGCCATCAGAGGAGTTGCTTACTGTACACGTGTATCTCCATCGGTGGTGAACAGAATGATAGACTCAGCAAGAAATGTTTTGAGACCAACGGGAGTAGAAGTTAATATTACAGCTGATGTTTGGAGAGGGGAAAACGCTGGTAAATCGCCCGGTTTTGGTGTGACTTTGGTTGCAGAGCTGAAAAAGGGTTGGAGAATCTTGACCGAAGGTGTAGGCACAGCAGGACTGCTTCCAGAAGATTTGGGAGAACGTGTTGCTTACCAATTACTAGATGAATTGTCCCAAAGTTCAACAATCGGTAGAAACCAGATAACTTTGGCGTTGGTTTTCATGACCATAGGTAAAGAAGATGTAGGAAGATTGAAGTTGCATAAGAAACAAATCGATGAGAATTTCGTGCATGTTTTAAGAGATATAAAAGAGGTTTTTACAACAGAAGTGTACTTAAAAGATGGTGCTGAGGATGGTGATGATGATTATGTAACTGCCACAGTGAAGGGTGTTGGTTTCACTGCCGCTTCCAAGAAGATAGCATAGAGAGATCATAGAAGATAGCATAGGGAGATGGAATGGCTTACGAATGAAAGCAGAATTTCATTTTAAAGGAATGCAGTACCTCACATATCAGTTGAACTAGAGTACTCCTTGCGATGACTTCTATAAATTATTAGTTGAACTAGAGTATTCGATGACTTCTACAGCCTTCAAAGGAACTTACTTTACTGTTCAAAATTGCATAAACTTTTCTTAATTGTACTATAGAATATAACTTTTCTTAATTGTACTATAGAATATACATACTACCAGAAAGAACACCATCCAATATAATGTTGACACAAGTTCTCCACCAGCGTTGCTTGCTGTATCAATTTGTCAACTTGTGTAGGGACATCTAATTCTCTAAGTCTTTTGATATCGTTACCAGTCAACTTGTCTGTAATTCTTTTCAATACAAGCGCAGCTCTGGCATTTCTAATCTCACTTTCGTTTTGTCTTGTAAGTCTAGCTGCTTCCTTCTCATCAATTTGACCAGATCTCAATAATTCCACGGTGTTTACCTGTGGAACCTTCAACCCGGTGGCTTCCGCGACTGCTTTGGTTGGGAAATCGAATCCCCAATTGATCAACGGATCATAGGCAAAAGCTTCCAAAATTGCCATCAAAGATTCTTTGTTATCTCTCAAAACCCTCATGACATGTTCACAAGTAATTCTGAAAGAGCCTTCAATACCACTCACTTCCATGGCATAATTAAGCATTCTTGTTAATCTGAAAGGCACCTTCTCAGGGTATTTCTCACGGAGAATAGCAGCTTCAAAACAATCACCAAAATCAATATGCACCACTTTTCCAGTGATTCGATCCAACATCAAATTAGAAGGATGACGATCACCCAATCCTAAGATGTAACCAACCATCGACATAACAGCTAAGGATCTTGTGTATGTGGTACGACGGTCAAGCCATGATTCGGAAGACTTGGACTTCAACCACAACACCTTATATAAATCTTGACCTCTGGTATTGTCCAAAGCACTGGTAAAGACTTCCACCTTTTGCAATAATGTCAAGCTATCATAATCAGGAGCCATTTGTAACATAATACGGTGTTCGATATTCAAAAGGATTTTTCTTGATTCCCTGTATTCCCGAATCAAAACGTGGAATGTGTCTGTGTTTGGTACCCATCCAATCAAACCAACCTTTGGAGACAATGGAGTAGCGGAAAATTGTTGAATATCTAAATGCCTCTTGAAGCATTCAGGGTCATTTACCAAGAGAGTATTGACCAAACCAAACAACTGCATGACTAAATTATCTTGCCTGATATCTTCATGACCCTTCAAAGCGTAGGTGTAGTCTTTTCCATCACTCCCCCTACAGTTCAATTTTCTAGGTCTCTGTTTGGATGAAATGACTGAAAAGACTGGATCAAATTTAATGATTCTAATGACTGGCTTCCCTGCTTGATAAGTTCCCGGAACAGCTAAATCCAAATCATTTGCTTCCTCTAATTTTGGCGAGACAAATTGCAACTCTAACCTTTGAAGTTGAGGTAATTGACGACCGATTCGACGGAAAACGTTGTAATAAATATCCCAAGCCTGGTTTAGGTTGGTGACATCTTTAGTACCTCTATAATTCAATACCCATTCATAAGCATCTGCAAGTTCTCTACCAAAAGCAGTTGCAAAAGCCAGTTCCCTCATTGTGGCCGGACCATTTTGCAATTGCTGATGTAATGGCTCCAAGACTGCAAACATCTTTTCGGTATTGTGATCTCCAAAGAATAATTTGGAGGCTTCGTCCAAACCTTCGTACCATTGCTCGTGCCATAATACTGCTACACGAACTAGCTCATGACTGACCAATTCAGCTTGATCGACCAAATTTGAAGAATGAACTCTCATCTTTTCAATAATCGATTCGGCAGCTTTCTTTCTACTCAAAGACTCAGAGGTGACTGCAACAGCTAATGGATACACCAAAGCTTGTGGATGCGCCTTACCCAAATCGGCCAAAAGCCCAAACAAAGATTTACTAACGATCTGATTTGGTTGGTGAATACGCGAGATCAACTGCGGCACTACTTCTAACCAATTGTCAATCTTAACCATGTTGAACCCTTCAGTCATTGCTTGAGCTGCTTCAGGAATACCACCAAACTTGAACCATAGCGTTAATAATCTCAATGTATCCTGCAATGAGTTGGAGTTTGATAACGCAATCGAATGGAAGAACCCCTTAATAGAAGGAATTACATGACGTTGGACTGCTTCCATTGGTATCATTGCTGGCTGATTTGGAACTAAACGTTTAGAATCCTCATCATTTGGAGCCAAATTCACTTGGTCATTCTGATCCATGATTTCAGGTTGCTTGTTGTTACTTTGGTTGGTGTAAAGTGATATCACTTCGAAGTTCGCCAAAGCCCAATTATGCCACGCCTTGTACCATTTATCATCGAAATGTGTTGCCAACAAATATGCACCCAAAATAATTTCCGACGTCTCCGTCCTCCAACTACTGTTCAAGGCAATTTGCCATTCACCCTGTTTCAAGAAGCATCTGGCTAATAATTTTGTATATTCTTCCACATGCTTTGGAATACCTGGTCCTTCTGATGGTAGTGGTTGGGTGATCAAATCGTTTGGATTTAAGCCCAAATCTTGAGACATTCTTGTTGTGAAGTCCACCAAATGACGCAAGGCCTCCTTTTGTTGGCCTTTTGCCCACATGTACTTTAACTGAGCATACACCACTTGAGGTGGCGCTCTAGATGGGTTTTCGGGAGAACCTTCTTCTAATAAATGGCTCAACGATTTTTCTGCCAAATTCAATCTTCCTGATTTACGACATAAATTGGCAAATTTAATCCACATATCCATATCTTGTTTTGGTTTAATAACCAAAGTCCTGACCTTTAACATCCTCTGCCAAATATCAACATTACGTTGACATCCAAGTAACCTTGTATTCCAAGTTTTTCTCATCACAGCTCTTCTTTCGGAGCCTTGTGGTAATAACTTGTACTTGATGATCTCTTCCAATTCAGCCAACATTTGAACTCTAACAACAACACCATACGCTCTGTTGTAACTCTCACTAACCAATGCTGTGATCTCGGTAACCAATAAGTCCCGTGCTCTAACAATATGTTTAGCAGCATCACCAAAATTATTTCTGTGCAAACTCAAGATAGCATTAAAGAAGGCTTTATCAGGAGATTCTGCCTTCATCACATTTATGCAAGAGTCCATTCTATCCCATTGGCCAAGTCCCCAAGCAGCAGCTGCCGCCAAAGGAGCAACTCCACGTTTGATTTCACTTGACGAATCATCCCATTTGCTTCTCGCCAACTCAGATAATTGTTCCCATTCTCCTAACGCATGTAAACATCTCATCTTACCCATTGTAATTTCCATGTTATTTGGCTCGGACTTTTCCCTCTCATTGTAAGCTCTCAAAGCATCATCCCAACGTTGCAACTTTTCATACCAAGTTTCTTTCAATTGTAAATTGTGATGTAACTGGGCATGTTTCAAAATCCCGATAGCAGCATCCGACTGTTGCAATTGGTTATTGATACTAATTAATGATTCGATAGTTGGCGTGGTAGGCTCTTCATAGAATTCCAATTCCTTGTAATGCAAAGCTTTTGCATAAGCATGGCACCTTTGAGCATATTGACCCAACGTAGTAATTGCAATTGGCAAAGATTTATCATCATGCTCCATGAACTCTGCTAAATTAAGCAAGATCTGATGGATTTCAGGAGGGTTATTTGGAGAACTTAATGCAATACAAAATGATTGAACTAATTCTTCTTGATGTTGTGAATACAACTCACTCCAACAACTGGCAAAACTGGCGTTAAATAAATCCTTTGCGAGAGGGTAATAATCAGAAGCTAATCCAGCACAGGCTCGAATAGCGTGAGAAGGACTTTGCTTCAACAATTCCTTACTCAACCTACTAATCCATTCTTGCCAATCTTCCTTGGTTCTGCGCTGGCTTGAGTCCCAGGCTACCTTTAATGCAGCTTGGTTTACTGGAAGCTTCTTCGAAGGCATATCTACTTCAGGGACATCCATATGGTGCTGACTATCATAATCTTTGTATAGGTCCAAATGAGGTGGCAATGGATCCCCACTGATCAACTTACTCACCAACTGTTCAAATTTGGGTGCATGAATTTTTTGTTGAATCAAAACCTTTTTGATTACAGGAATGAAAACACTAAATTCTGTACCCAACTGCAAAAGCAAGTAACTCAAGGTGTTCATTGCAGCAACCTTCAATTCTTCGTTCCCTTGTCTTAAAACACGCAAAATTGGATGAATGATTCTTGATGCCATGTCGTTAAGCAATACGTTTCTTGATAGTCTACCTACGGTTTCAATAGCAGCTCTCCGTAATACGAGTGGCCCTGCCTCAAACATCTTGACGATGTTCGGCACAATAATATGAACGTATTCTTCAATGTTACTGCCAAATACAACAAAACTCTTTAATACGTGTAAAGAAGGTTCTCTCTTTACCGATTTGTCCTCTTCAAACACTTCCAACATGATAGTCAAAATGTCCGGTAAAAACATTTTGAATTCTCCTTCAAGTGCCCTTGATATGGATTCAATCAAACTAATAATAATCACTTGAATATTTAATTGACTGTTGGAGTTGAAAAATTCCTTTGCTACTGCAAATATTTCGGATAAGAACGGTCTTATATGTTGCTTCACGATCAAAATCAAGGCACCCAATTGTTGGAAGTAAAACTTCAACATTGTAGGTTGGCATGTGTGCATGGCATTTATGATGCCTGGAATAATTTGAGGTAAGAATGAAACACACCTTAACCCCAATGTTTGGAAAACATACATTATAGCTTGTATCACTTTCGTATGATGTGTTGACAACGAAGGATCTTTCAAAATTTTCATCAAATTATTGATAGCCACTGTTGGGTAGTACTCATCGTTCGATGGAGACATACCTTGCATCAACAATGCAATGTCAACAGGAGGGGCATTCTGTTCTACAGGAATACTCTTGGATCTTTGTTCAACCTCCCTATGTTTATAAGGATCTAAAGCACCTAATATACCCAATAACCTCACTGTCTCTCGTCTAATTTGAGGGGATGTTTCCAGCTTTAAAATACCAACAAGCATTCCCAACAATTGTGGGTAGTCCAATAAAGGTTGAATGACGTAACCAGAAGAACTTGCCAATTGACCTAACGTCTTCAATGCAGCATCTCTTTTGTAGGAAGAGCTTTGATCTTGGAAGGTATCCAAAATCAACGGCATTAAATCAGGGATGAATGGTCTTAAGTCTTCTCCACCAACAACGGCCAATTCACCTAAACAATTAATCGCACTGGATGCAACAGATGGACTAGGATCCTTTGCCTTAGAAATCAATGCTTCCACAATCGGCTTTACGTACGGTCTAGTCAAGTCTCTGGAGTTACTAATAAGCAATGAAAGCAAAGTAGCACTTTCCTCCTTTTTTCGACTACTTGTCAGGTATTCCAATCTTGATAACAATTGAATAAGGGTTTTTCTTAAGGAGGGAACAATATATGCTGGGTTGATGGATGATAGTCTTCCTAAAATAACAATAGCAACTTTCCGAATAGTGAAAACCTCATCGTTCAATGCAATGAAAAGTAATCTCACATTGTCAGCCTGGGAAAGTTGGGGATCAAAATTTCCAGCATTTGCTAAACAGTTCAATCCTTCCAACCTTATTTCTGGGATTGGATCGGTTATGGAAATTGATAATAATTTATCTAAAACCTCATTTACAGCATTCAAGGCATTGACACTTGTTTGTTGACAAATCGGATCCTTAATGAAGATTTCACAAGAAGTGATTGTTGCAGTTTGTCTGACTTTGGCATTTGAATGCTCCAAGTATGTAATCGTGCAATATCTTACAAACTCATTAAGAAGGTGTGATTCAAACTTGAAATATGCCAACATCTCCAATGCCTGGATCAAAATAGCACTATCGTATGAATCATAGGTCTCTTGATTCAGTAAAATACTATTAATACTATGCCCTGTGTCTCTTGAGATCATAATTAACCTATAGTCACGAGCAAGAGAACCATTCATTCTCACCAATCCATACGGAGAACCAGGTGGTTGGAAGCTTTTTCCTGATAACACCAAACTAAGCAAGTTGAGAAGTTTAATGTTGATCAAATTAGTCAATGTTGGAATATTAAGAATGAGAATATGCAATACATCTTGCATGTGCTTTGATAATGAACAGTTGGTAAACATCATATCCAAAATATCTCGTTGCAAATGTTTTGTAAGTGCAGGACCAACAGCAATGGACAATTTTCCAATACAATCAAATATAGCAGGCTCTGTGTCTTTTCGACTGGCTCTATATTTAGAGGCGCTAGATGTGGAGGAAGCTATTGAGTTCAATCCAGGGTTGTTTGAAATTGGTGAATCACTTATTACAGCATTCACTAATATCAGCT
The DNA here is from genome assembly GCA_030574295.1 of Kodamaea arcana. Classification (NCBI taxonomy): domain Eukaryota; kingdom Fungi; phylum Ascomycota; class Pichiomycetes; order Serinales; family Debaryomycetaceae; genus Kodamaea; species Kodamaea arcana. The sequence continues at coordinate 88,182 of JAJMER010000013.1, forward strand.
GAACGGATGAATTGGTAGGATATGATAAACCTTCTCTGATATTATCCAATATAGCATCCAAGTAGGTTGCCATTTGACTGCCCACTTCTAAAGATATAGCTCCAATACTTCTGAATATCTCACTTTTATCGGAATTGGCTCCTTCATTGTGTTGATTCTTTAGTTTTTTCAATTGTGATAAGTAGTAATAAAGGGTTCTATGCAAGTATTTTTCAACAAATAATTCAGGATTGACTTTACATAAAAGCGGGAAAATATGCGCTAGTTCTTGTCTGATGATGGAAAGTTTGTGGTTTTTGTATAATACTACATTTTCATAGATCTGTTCGAATTTCGAAGTGATGTATGAATCCTTGTAATATCTAATCAATTCACGATAAACCAAAAGGGCACCGTGAATTGCTTCGCTAGGTTGTGTGGAAGTGGATGCAATCAAATTGTATGCTGTATTTGCAGCAGAATTCACTGGTCCAACGGAACCATCCTTAGAAGTATCCAGCAAATCATTTTCATTAAGAGTTCTGGAAGCCAATTCAGTTAACTTTTTGATCCAATAAACACGCGAGTTGATATCTCTGTCATACATTATTTGCATACATCGTTGTAAAGTCTTTGCCGCATCATTTCTAATAACAAGCTTAGGGTCTCTTAATGGAATCCATATATGTTCTAAAATCTGACCAATGAAATTGAAAATAAATGTTGGAGCTTGATCAGCCAAAGCAGTTATAATCAATATAGCTGCATGTCTTCGATTTTCATGTTGTTTATTATCACTCAGAAGCCATTCAAGTGCTCGTTTCGCTTCAAATTCAACAAATTCCCCTGTCAACGTTCCACCAGGTGTGGCCAATTTCCCCAACGTTGTTGTTGCAGCTTTCATTACAACCAAGTCATTGGATAATATAAGAGCCCCCAAATAATTGGAAAATCTGGCTGTTTTGGTGGCATTTTCTTCACCAACTCCAGAATCAAAGTCTATCAATGCATTCAAGGCTGCTACCCCACCAAGCTTCTCAGCTTGTTCTTTACCATGTAACAACTCAAAAATGGTTTTGTTGATATCATTGTTATATCTATTGAATTGTTCAGATGATAAATCTCTAGCAATTGTTTCCAAGTAGGTCCGCAATTCCGTAGCAAATCTATTTCGATCTTCTTCTTTAGGCGACTTCAATCCATTGAATATCTGCGTAAGCGCAACACCATCAACCACTTGGACCTGGGTTGAAGACATGTTGAGAGGTAATGGATGATCTTATCGTTACTAAAAGTTCACCAGAACTTTTTGTCGTGACACGACAAAATGGCCAGTCCAAAACCGGGACCAAACGAAAGGCACGGGAATGAATATTACGATAATGCAATCCCTTTTCTTTCATTTCAAAGTATTCAAGTGAGTTTAGGAATTGTCAGAGAGAGCAAAAGTTAGTGCAAAGTTTCATATACTAGAGTGAACTTATTACAGATCATCATACACTTGAATGAACTCATTACAGATCATCATACACTTGAATGAACTTATTACAGATCATCGTATACTATGAACCTCATTACAGGGTTAGGAAATCATTTTATACTACAAAAGACTATTTAGTTGAAATTTGGAAGTGAATTTCTTGGTTGTGTATTGGAAGCTGATAAGGTTCGTTAATAACCGACGTAATATGAAAGTCCCAGTCTAGACGCTGGCAAACTCCTCGCATCTGATTTCAGATGCATCCAATGCTACAGTGTTGGCTTACGGCATGGAAAACAAAGAAAAGTTCCTCACGATCCCCGGACCATATTCATCATAGTCACTCTTTGTATAACAGTAACTCTTAAATTCTGCCGTCTGAGCCAATAATGAACCTCCAAACCAAACAGCATTACGTTGTCTTTTGTGTGAAATAACCTGTACGTCAACACCAGTACTTTTAACCCCACTTAATCTCTCACTCAATTCGACTCTTTCATTAACCAATCCTTTCAAGTCTCTTTGCAATCTTCTACCAAAATCCTTAAACATGGTAGAACCACCAGACAACACAATGTTCTTGTATAACTTTTTACGAACATCTATTGGAGAAGCTTGAACAACTTGATCAACCACTGTTGGCAAAGGAGTTAAAAAGTCCGACGAGCAAATCTCTGGATTGAAGAAGATTTCCGGAGCCAAAAAACTTTCGTAACCAACGTCAACAACGTTGGTTTTGTTTTTGTCGGCATATTCCACAACATATTGAGCGAATTTCTCTTGAGGGTATTTATCGAATTTGTTGAATTCTTTGACAATATCTGGACAGACATAACAAAATTGTTGCTTGATTTTTTCAGCGGTTTGTAAGGATGTATCGGGTTCACCTCTATCTCTTAATAATTGTTGAATGAATAATGTTATATCTCTACCTGCCAATGGGATGTTTTTGATTGCCCCACCAATGACATACCCTTCCGCCACGGGAATGACGTGAGTTACACCATCTCCTGAATCAATCACAGTACCAGTTAAAGATCTATCTTGAACTTTGGAAGAAGTCCAACTGGCGGCCAAAGCTAACACAGCTTGGACGGCAATATATAATCCAGCACAATTGAAAGATTCAAACATGATTTCAGCAGTACTTTCTCTATTTTCAGGAGGATTCAAAGGTGGCTCAGTTAATAAGAAGTAATGATCTTCAGGTTCACATCTCAAGTATTTAAAGATGGAATTCTCCCAGAATCTTTCCATATGATCCCAATCTTCGATTTGTCCATGTTTAATGGGGTAAGATAAATTATAGTTGGACCCATTAGCAGCACTAATGGCTTCATCACCAATGAAGAAATCCAAATCTTCTAAACCACGCTTGGAGGCCAAAAATGATCCGGCATTACCAGCAGATTTGGCACTCTTGGATGAAGCTGAAGATGTTGCAATTGCAGTTGGGAAGACGAATGAAGGAGAATCATTTCCCGCAAATCCCAATTTCGTTAACCCAGTACCATTGTCCATGACAACAGCTGGTGTTCCCATAGAAGACATGATTGATTACGTTTTTTAGTTGATACTATGGGTGATAGTGGGTGTTGTATTTTCAAAGGGGCGGAGAATGGGTGGGCACACGATCCCCGAAAATTCACCATCCTGGTGCGCACATACAGAGTGGAAGTACTAAGGAGTGATTATAACTTCGAGAAACGTTCTCTTATAGTCTTGAAGTTTTATTAACAAGAGCTTATAATTTTTGAATGTAAATTGTAATTAGGTATCAAGGAAGTATGGTAATCATCAATGCTTATTACTCCTAATATGTCTATCAATCATCATGCATATTACTCCTTGACTCTTAATATGTCAATCATCAATGCTTACTCCTAATATCTACTCGTAATATTAAACTTATCTGAAACTTACTCTTATTACATTCAATGAATTGACTCTTTTATTCAATTTAAATATATAAACTACCTATCATTCCCAGTAGGATATGATACACACCAAGTTTAAGTTCATTCATACTTATGGATGATTACTTACAATTTATAATACACATATAAGTCGTGGTGATCAGTGACTAGTTGGTGTTATATTAAAGCACTGTATTTGTATTATAATATTCACGCAAGTTATCCGTTGAAGCATCAATATCACTCCGAAAGGCCACTTCGTATGCCTAATACTCATCCTTCCCACTTATAATAACATCATTTATCTTCAAAATCATTCTGGTCAATTGAGTAGCCAACAACAATTGTTGCTTCTTCCCAATCAAAGGATCAACCACAAACAAATCCTTCATATCATTTGTACCCTTACCCAAACAATCAACCCCAAGATGGGAAGAGTTTTCTGTAACTTGTTTTGATTTCAAATGCGATAAAGTTTCAATTGGATCCAATCCAGAGTTTTCACTCAAGGTGGTAACAATACTATCTAAGGCGGTTGCAAAAGCTCTGAAAGCATATTGGTCAATCCCCTTTTGTTTATCAGCAGCTGCAGAAACAGCGAGAGAGCAACTTAACTCAGCTGCACCACCACCATATACTACTCTATTATCTCTAATCAAGTTACGCACCACACAAATGGAATCATGTAAAGCTCTTACACCTTCATCAACAATCATTTGATTTGACCCTCTAATGAAACATGTTACAGCCTTTGAGTTTGAAGTTTCTTCAACAATCAACATGCGATCTCTTGTAGTTCCGAATTCCAATTCCTTAATGGATTTGGCATGTCCCAACTTTTCAGCAGTTAAATCTTCAAATCTTGCTACAATACGACCATTCGTGGCAATTGCCAATAACTCCAATTCAGAACCACCAATCCATCTGATAGCGTTCAATCCATTTGCTAAAAGCAAATGATTGGCTTCATCATCAAATCCCCATTGACAAGCAACCACGTTTGCACCAGAAGCTTTGATTTGATCAATCATTTCTTGGAACTTCTTTTGTTCATATTCTTGCAACACTCTAAATTCATCAGCAGTTGAAATCTCCAACTTATGCTTTGTCTTAGGCTTTGGAGGTTCCAAAGGACAAGTTAAAATTGCAATTTTACAATCATCAACCTGCTTTGCCATTTGAGGGTGTGAAAAGTCCTTTTCTAAAAGAACTCCCTTAATGAAGGAAGAATCTTCAATGGATCCACCAACCTTCTTTTCCATCTTAATTAATTCGAAATCGACATCCTTTCTTTCAAAATCAGCAACTGCCAAAACAGCATTTACAGCCATCTGAGCAAACTGTTCGTGAGATTTAGATACAATCTTGGATCCTAAGGAGGTTTTGGCAGCTCTTAATAAGTTTGGATCACGGTTATCTGGAGAAATGTTGATTTCATCAGCAATTTGATCTAACTGTTCAAGTGCAACTTTACATGCTTCATCGAACCCATTACCAATCTTAATTGGATGGATCCCTTTTTCAATCAATTCTAAAGCTTCGTCGAGTAAGGCTCCTGCAAGTACAACCACTCCGGTAGTACCATCCCCAATCTCATTATCTTGTGATTGGGATAATTCCACCAATAACTTAGCAATTTCATTATCTAAATCCATTTGAGATAAAATGGTGGCACCATCATTGGTGATGGTGATTTCACCATCTGGGTTAATCAAGATTTTGTCTAATCCACGAGGTCCCAAGGAGGTCTTAACAATAGATGCAACTGATCTGGCAGCTAAAATATGGGATTTGGTGGCTTCTATACCATGTTTTCTTTGCTTTTTTCCTTGATCTCTAACAATTATAAACGGTCTTCCCATTTCATCTTGTGCCACGATGGCATTAGACATATCTGGCATTCCTTGTGCGGCCATGATGTAACTAGGGTTTAGATAAAAGTTTGTCGGTATGAAAATTTGAGTGAAAAATGTAAGCGGCCAGTGCGACACCAAACGATTATTTCAAAGGTGAGTGGAGATGTCTCCTAGTGTGAATGTTTATTGAGTGTTTCGAATGCTTATTGGGCCTTTCGAATGCTTTTTGGATTTCAAATGCACATAACTTGACTACAATATGTTATAACATAATATCCCGTTTACAATGAGTTATTCCCCTGAGTATCAGGTCTAATGAGCCTTTAAATTGAAATAGATTCATACTCTCTATATGATTTCACGTTGTCCGATGAATCTTTTATTATTTTTCATCTTTGTAATTGTAAGTGGCATTGACATATTGACCAACGTAAGACTTCATGAAACGATATGACATTTTGGGGTACACGTTGATCACCTCTGAGGTTGCAATCACCGATGAAAACGCATACCTATAACAATCAAGATGGGCTTGGATACTGTTTAACGAATATAAACAAAAGCTTCCAGGTGATGTTACAAACGAACTTGTAAGTGAAACAATTAAAGACTGTAATAACCGAAAGCTGCGAGGAACTTATCCAATACCCATTTGCCAGATATTGAAAGAACTATCTTCTCAAAACTTTAAGCAGTCTCTTCTATCATGCACCCACAAGCATTCTTCATTACTTATTGATTATTTGGAATGTCCTTTAGTAATGTTACTTTCTCTCATACAGAGCGTACCTTTTTTGCAACCAAAGGACTTGAACGCTATAATGTGACACATGTGAATTAAATGGTTGCAATTATAGGTATATTTCCTATGATTAATTAAAGATGGTTGCAATCATAAGTATGTTTCCTATGATCTTGGTAGTCAGAGTCGTATTGAAGGCCTTCACCTTAACACACCCTACAAGCCCCTACCCTAACATTGATTGATTTATTTTGCCTTCCAGGTTGATTTATTTTGCCTTCCAGGAATTTATTTACATACACCCAACTATCTACAAGCTCCTTTAAGCTACCCCACTTGGATAGCCTGAAAACTATTTGTCAGTGTTTATTCCACAGTCTCCGGAGTGTCAATAATTGTCTGTGTTTAAGAGATAAAGATTTAGCTTTGACTCGATCAAAAACTTCCCTACATGGCTCATCCTATATATCCAAAAGTGGTGCATTCAAGCTTAATGTGTTGAAGGTTTTACAGACATCACTACTTTGATACCCAAATCGATCATATCCACTTCTGAATATGTTGCAAAAAACTACACCCCACAAAAAATTGCAACAGTGGTAGTGCCAGTGTCTTTCCACACGCCCGATTGAGACCTTAATAACCCACACTAAATTTGTTCATCATGTTAGCTGATTTTAAGCTCAGCCCAGGTTCCCAAATATTAACTACTTAATCTCCACCATCAGGTCCGACTGTCGCACCATACCATTTTTTGGTGCTCATCCTGAAAAATTTAAGAGCCGCTTCAGACGTTACAGACGATGGTTGAACTTAATATTGCAGGTGCTAACCTTGAACAACTCAGAGATATTTTACTTAATGGGGAAGTGAATTTAGCCACTAGATTCAGAGCTTTATTTAATTTGAAATGTATTGGAGCTGGGGAAGAAGTGGATGGTCTAGATGGTGCATTACCTGAGATCAAGTCAAATGCTATTCGTTATACAGCAGAAGCATTCAAGGATGACTCTGAATTATTGAAACATGAGGTTGCATATGTCTTGGGACAGACCAATAATTTGGAAGCAGCTCCATTTTTAAGAGATGCATTAATCGATCAAAAGCAACAGGTCATGGTAAGACATGAAGCTGCTGAAGCTTTAGGTGCTTTAGGAGACAAGGCTTCTTTGGAAGTTTTACAAAATTATTATGATAATGATCCAGCCCTTGAAATAAGACAAACATGTGAGTTGGCTATTGAAAGAATCAATTGGGCTCACTCAGATAAATCTAAAACAGAAGTCTTGGAAAAGTCTTTGTACACCTCCATTGATCCAGCACCTCCTTTGGCAAATGACCAGGAAGCAAAGGTGGATAAGTTACAACATATTTTGAACGATCAAGAGAAACCTCTTTTTGAAAGATACAGGGCTATGTTCAGGTTGAGAGATTTGGGGACTGATGAGGCTGTTTTAGCTTTGGCTTCCGGATTCGTGGATCCATCCGCCTTATTCAAGCATGAAATTGCTTATGTATTTGGCCAATTATGTAGTCCGGCAAGTGTACCTTCATTGATAAAGGTCTTACAAGATGAAACTGAAGCAGGAATGGTTAGACATGAAGCTGCTGAAGCCTTGGGTTCAATTGCTACCGACGAATGTTTACCTGTATTACAATCATTCTTGAATGATAAAGAACAAGTTGTTAGGGAATCTGCCATAGTTGCATTGGATATGTATGAATATGAGAACTCGAATGAATTAGAGTATGTATGATGGATGAGTTAGAGTATGTGGGGAATTTTAGGATATACATATTTTGAGTTTGTCTATGAGAGTTAGAATTTATGATACTCCAGAAGGACTGTGGATATCAACTTTGGTGGATATATCATATATGATGGATATCTGGTGCCTACATCATATCTGGTGGCTCATATCTGGTGACTTGTCATGAAAGTACATGTGCTATTACAATTCTGTAGTAAACACGGAATTAGTGAATATAAAAATGTTTATTCTAATGTACAATGAACAATTAGTTCTTCTATTTACTCTTCATTAAGTCCTCCCATGAATTTTACTGACAGTTTCTCCTGGGAGCTCTTCGCTTCTTTGTGGCCCTCTTGAATCTTCACTCTTGTTTTTGGAACTCTTAGCCTACAGTTCCTACATCTTGCTTTCACCGTGTTCAGCATTACCATGAACACTTTAAATTGTCACCGTATTCAATTAGGATTATGAACACTTTGAATTATCATCGTATTCAACTAGGATTATGAACACTTAAATTGCAAGCTCATTCTCATCATCATGAATCTTACAAAGATACTCTGAAACAATATGCTCAATCCACTCAATCCGCTTAATTATTAGTCCTGAAACGATAACCACAAGAAATACAGGTATAAAAGACAGTTGCACCTTCATCGGCTGAACGTAACTGTAAGGTATGATATTGCATTTCTTCATTTCCACATTTCGGACACTTTTCTTTAATGGTTGCACCGTCATCCAATTCATCTTTCTTTAAAGTTGTTTTCACCACGGATCTTTTCAGTCTTAAACTCGATGGGAAAGCATCTTCATTTGAACTGGTCACCACCTTTAAATCAGCAAAATTTGACTTAGGGTATTGAGCAGAACAATTTCCGCAGGGGATCTCTGTTTTGCTTGTTGAAGCATCGATTAGGTTACCACAGTATGTGCAAAATATCAAGGAGCCTACAACGGACATCTTTAGTTGATACTTAAAATCTGAAAAATCTGAGATGAGTATTTGGTAGTCACGTGAAATGTGTTGCAACATATGCCGACTGGGGGTTTGAGATAGGCAAGCATGAATTAATGGAGGGTGAAAGTGAGAGATGATTTATTTGGTATTCTTTAAGATGAATGAGATGAGATCAGCTTATTCTTGTTTTATTGACATTTTTTCAAATTTTATTGTAAATATTCTAAGAAGTTGCAAAAATATGAAATAAAATTGGGGTGAGAAATGGAAGGATTTGAAAGGTTGGTGTTAGTGGTTGGTTTATTTCATGCTGCCAGGAGTCTTGACATATGTAGTAGATGTATTTAAACCAGTAACTGGCAATTACCATTTCAATACTTTCCATTTCAACTCTTTCCATTTTTATTTAGCAATCCAAATTCTTCAAACTATGAACAAATAAAATAATAAGAATCAATTACAAAATACCTCTTGCCGTTTATAGTAAATAAAATATCATAAAACACATTATAAAACATCAAAAAAAGAACGTCACAGACAAGATTCGAACTTGCGAAGGAAAATCCCAACACCTAACGTTTACATTGCGAATTTCGGAAATCCAAATTTCGCGCTGAGAATAGCAGGGTGTCGCCTTAACCACTCGGCCACAGTGACTTTCTGATATTAGGTCAGGTTAAATTTTTTACTAGAGATGTTGAGGTTATTTTTGGCAATTTCAGGTTATAATGCTCCTCGTCTTGCTAGACTTGGTTTAAATGTTTAGAAATGGACTCCATTTACAAAATCATGCAATTCTATCAATAATGATCTATACTCTTTAAAATATGTTTATAAATCTGAATGCATTCAGCATTCTATAAAGTTCCAAAATTGACTACTCGTTCAGGTCTACAGCTCTTGCTCTGTTACTTCAGGGTTTAAATCTACCACCTAAACCTATACTTGCATTACAGAAACCCCCCTCTTTTGTGTGATTGTGTTTTGACCCTGAGTTCTTCAATCTCAGTTAGGGAGTTCAGTGTGGCTCTCTCTAATTGAATTTAACATAAGGTAAATAAGTAAACTTTGGACTTCAGTTAATAAGTAAACTTTTGGACTTCAGTTTATTGCCACATAATGACTTATAAGACTTGAGGCAGCTACTATTACTTAAACATACATAACTGCAAAAGACGAGTGTCAAGTGTCCTCAAAGACGCCCCAGAGACTATAAAATTAGTCAAAGACCGTCTAAAAGACCCAATTGAGAATTAACTAGGTCAAGGGTCTAATAGTTCCCAACTTAGGTCCAACAATTCCAAAAGGAGACAAAGTAAGACCCACAATGTGGAAAGAATAAACCTGGCTTAGCTCCGGTTTGCATGGGTTTCACCCTTCGCGGTAGCTAGCGAAAAACTGTGATTTCAGAAGTAGCATACATAACAAACCCCATACCTGGACTAGAGATGAATAGGGATTCAAGGACAGCCAGTATGGCACTGTCATTGAACAACTCAGATAATCATTTTTACAATGATATCGATTTAACCAAATTGTATGAAAGCATTTTGAAATTAATAATCCTCGAGTATTATAATGAAGCAAGGTTCCGAACTCCAATTAGGACTCGACCAAACATACCAAGTTCTGGAACTGCTCCAAATGGATCAAGCACATCTGGAAGTTACTTAAAGAATTATAGATCATCCAAGTTTCTAGATTCTGATCCCAAATTACCGTCATACTTGATATCTAGTTTAGAGGCTCATTTAAACCTTATAGCTCTTAAGAAGAAGGGACAGAATATCGATGAATATACAAGGCGATCACTCTTAAGGTTATACACGGAATTATTGGATCCGGCTTTTAAAAGTGATATTTTAAGAGTTAATAAACCAGATTACTTGGTAATGAAGTTTGTCTCTTGTGCGAATAAGGAATTAACGAAATTGGGAGTTGTTAAAGCTGCTGATATAAGTGAAGTTGTATTTAAACAAGCAGATACCTTTGTATCAATACTAATTGGCTTGATCAAAAAAGATAAAGATGATAGTGAAATAATCATTGCAAAATTAAAGGAAAATAGAGAGGCATTGAAACCTAAAAGTAATGTTATTAAAGATAAAGTCGATGAAAATGATACGTATCCACAGCCATCATTTAGATTGACAGATATGGATCAATCACTCATTACGTTAATTCAACAATTATTCAAAATTGACCTGATCAAATTACAACAAGATATATTCAAATTTAAGGATTTGGCACAGATAAAAGCTTTGGATAAAGATTTAACGCAAGTTCAATTCTATTTGAACAAAGACATGGGCCCTTATAATCCTTCTAGTTTTAAAACTGCCAAGGATTATCAATCTTGGAAATTAAAGGAAAATGAAGCTATAACTATGCTCTTGGAAAAGTATAAAGTACCTGCTCACTTGAAATTATTACCCATAATAGACTTGCCTGCTGGACACACCTTTTATATCTTACCTCCTACTATTCAAATACGGAATTATTATGTTAATCTAGTTAAGCTATGTTTACAAAATTCGGTGGGTGAAACATCAGATATTCCACTCTTGTCTAAACCATGTACAACATTATTGGGCATTGTATCTAAAATATGGAGAATGTTTGTCCCAACAAGAGTTACTTTGAGTTATACTGCTGCTCATATGGCGGGAGTTTTAACAAAGGAGAATTCCATAAATTTAGAGAACTCCGACAAATTCTTTACATTTTCCAAATTCATAATCAATCATGAACATTTGGATTGGAATAAAAAAGAGTCTTGGCCAATATTGGATCAAGAAGAATATATTCATGATTTATCCTTGACTTATAGTAGTATCATGCATTCATTAAAAGATAATCTTCAATTGGTTTTTAACAGGATTACAAATAAACCAAGTTTTGGTCCAATCCTTTCCTTCTTAGGAGAGAATATAGAATCAGATTGTCTTTTTGTAAGTGTATTGCCATTACAGAAGAAATGGGAAAAGAGATTAATCAAGACATTACTACGAATTGCAGAATCAAGATATGCGGAAATTCTTTCAAATCTACCACGAGATGATACTTTGAATTTGATACATATCTTGAACATTTGTGACTCTATCATTGAGGATCTTAAATTTTTGCAAAAGAAGTATAAATTTCCACTCCTTGGGTTTTTATACTTACCCAAATCGATGGGTTCAATAATAACTAGTATGTTTGCTGCTGATGCAAAAAACATATTAAAACACATTGACAACTACACCAAGAGTAAAGGCGAATTCTTAGCATTCAGTGATGCATTGGAAGCTTACAAAGTATTACATGAAATTAGGGACATACATAGGCAAGTCACTCCTAATGCTAATAACACCACCTTCAAATTCAATTTAGAAAACTTTTTCAACCCATATTTAATTGCATGGGTGAATGAAAGTGGTGATAAATTACAGGCAATTGTCGTGGAATCGATCAAGAATGATAACTATGTAGCGATAGATTTGCACGACGATGAAAAAAAGTTTAGTTCTTCAGTCTTGGATATTTTCACGCTTTTCAAGCAATACCTCAAAATTTTGAGCTCGCTCAACTGGGAGAATGAGCACCAATTGGCAATAGTTTATACGACATTATTGAAGAACATCTCTGATGGGGTGGTGCGCTACGCAAATTACATTGCTGAAAAGGTGATTAAAGAATTGGAAGAAGAAATTGATTCTCCTGATTCTTCTAATGCAGTAGACCCTGAAAAAAGGGCTCGTTGGTATGATGAAGTCAAGAATGCTGTTGTGTCAAACATTCAAGGTGCTAAAAACTTGGACTTTTTGACACAACGGTACAATTTTAAACCAGAAATTTGCATTGCTATAAACAATCTTTCTGCAATGATGAAACAATTAACCAAGTTGGAAGATGTTTTGGATCCAGAATTAATTTCCAATTCTGTAGCAGCATATGATCCGAAATCAAATAAGAACTATATTAGTCACTTATTTTCAATCAGATTGATTAAAGCAGAGAATTTGAAGTCGTCCTCAAACTCTTCTTTACAACCTTATGTGACCTTAATAGATACAAAAGTTAAGAAGACGATCGGAAGGACGAGAAGCTTGAAGAACACTCCAAATCCTGAATGGGACGAAGAGTTTGAAATTAATTTGCCTCCAAATACATCTTTGACTGTATCGTTAACTGTGTGGGATGAGAAATTCGGAACACATGCTATTTGTGGAAGATCACTTTTACAATTAGATCCTAGAAGATACAGACACGACGGAATGCCTCAAGAAATCTATCTAGATTTGGATACCCAAGGAAGAATTTTGATTGAGGTTGCGGTAGAAAGCGAGCGCAATGATGCTATCTTTGCTGTAGGAAGGGCACATAGAACCTTGAAACGTGTACAAGACCGTTGTATAAAATTGATTGTTGAGAAGTTTTCACTTTGCATTCAATACTGCTTTTCTAGAACTAACTTGAAGTCCATTTGTGGCAACAATGGCTTGTTGAAGCCCACCCAAGAACAAATGGACTCTGCCATGACACCCTTGTATGATTATTTGAATATGAATCTTGAAGTGTTAGCTAACTACTTGACTAAGGATTTGCTAGACAAGGTTATGATAACTGCTTGGCAAGTTGTCATAAGTAGTGCCGATGAATTACTTTTGCCCAAACTTTCGAGTGCAAAAACTTTCAGATTGACTTTGCCAAACTCTTCAAATAATGGAAATAGCGAGGGGTCATGGCAATCCGCTGTAACTTCAGCAGTAGCCAATGTGACAAACTCTATAGGTATATCTGGGTTTGGTAAGAAGTTAACCACGAATGAAATGGAAACGGTGTTTTCGTGGTTGAATTATTTGTGTTTTGATTTCTTTCATAATGATGGCAATGGCCCACCAATCAAAGATTTAAAAAATGCAAACTATCAGGCTTTATTATTATTACCTGTTTATTATGATAGTGAATCGTATGATTTGGAGTCGGAAGTGGAAAGATTATCCCCTGCCTTTGTCAAATCTGTTCGTGATAGGAACAACTTTGACCACGATGAAATGCCGAAGGTTGGAAACTTGAAAATATCGGAGGGTACCAAGAAAAGGCAAGTCACTAGGATTGGTACTTTGCATAGGAGCAATACCGTATTAGCAAATGCAACCTCAAAATCGAGAGCATTCGCTGCTAAAGAAACGGAAGAAGCAAGGTCGGACCCTACAGCCGCACAAACGGCCGCTGAAGATATAATTTTGAGAATACTAATACTAAAGGATGACAAAGCTTTTGTTGCCAAAAGATTGGATCAGAGGGAAAGGTTAGCTCACAGTATTTCTACAGAGAGGTTGGCGAGGGCAGCTGCTGAAGGAAGGTTTTTTTAAGACTATCACCCCAACTATATAAATTAGTACGAACTACAATAGACTTTGATAAGCATAATAATAATAGTAAGGAAGAATAAAAATAATAATAACATCTAATAATACACTTCGCATTTTTTGTCGCCTTCTGATTTTTTACTTTGATCAATTTTCGTTCTTCAAAGTTTCCAGTGCAACTGCATTCTCCGTGATATTTCCCAAGGTTGAATCGTCGTGATTGACGGTGATATCATCGGCTGTTTCATAAGCATCCTGTTGAATTGTTGTATCGTTGTGCTCTTGTACTGTAACATCAGCATCTAATTTCACTTGCTCAGCACTTTTATGGGAATCAGAGTCTGGTTGCACCACATCTTCAGACGAATTTTGCAAGAATTCCTTCTTGACACCTGAGTTAGTTTCAGTATTAGTCTTTGTATCGGGGATGGTAGAAGGTAAAGTCTCTTGCACTCCTTCCAGCTCAGAAGCCAAGAGGTGTGATTCGTCAACCGAGTCTCCAGTGGCTGACAGCTGAGCGGCAACCGAAGTAGCTTCGGTAGATGCATCAGGAAGCTCAATATCAGCAGTGGATGGGCTTGTCCTATCCACGTCAGCATTTGAAGCAGTTTCTTCCACAGTGGCATTGGCTTCCTCACTATTCTTGAGCTCGATGTCCCCATCAGCATCCGTGACATCTGCAATAGTTGCATCCAAATGTGCTTTGTCGAATTCATTGCAAGCCTTGATACCACTTGCAAGCAATCTCTTTGTGTGTTCTTCCAATTTATCGGCATCTTGCTCTGCGGTTAAGGTACTCTTCCAACCAACAGCTTCATCTTCTAAAAGAGCAGTCAATCCAGTAAGTGATTCCAGAGCATTGGAGTCCTCTAATTGTTTAGAGTAAACCGAGTTGGCAGTGAACTCATCTTGGTGGTTTGGTTCAAAAAAGAGACGATAGGAGTTCTCACAGACAGAAACCTTCAACCCCGAGCTGGCCCGACCTTCGCATTGTTCTTCATCAATGTTTTCAATGAAGGATCTAGCAAACGGCATGTTGATCCTAGAGGCAGGAACACCCTCTGTTGGGTGGGACATCACATAAGACGTAACATAGTAATTGTACTTTTCCTCGGCATTTTCTTGATCGTTGATCGTCAAATCATCAAGACTGACAAATTGTATGTTGACTTCAGCATCGTTTTCATTGTATGAGATCTTGAACATATTTTCATCGGTAGTCATTAAACTCCTAACTTGCATTCTGTACAAAATTTGATCTTTGACCGTTGAAGTGGAGTTTGTTCTATCGTTTTCAAACAAGAGCATCATTTCAGAAGTCTTGGAGTCGGTGACAATACCATGCAAATGCTTCACCAAGGCTTGGACAATCTTATCTATGGTGTATACTTTGTAAGCTTTATTCCTGTAACCTTGGCGCACAGCTTCTTCGAACCATTGATGCTCGATTTCACCATCAATCAATCTCTCAGACAAATCCAACAACTGCAAGTAACAATCCTTAGTTCCAGTGATTTGGACACCCATGTCTTCAAGTTGATGTGAAAGCAAGTTCAAGTCCTTTGCAAACTGTGGGAATTTACGATTTCTTATTTCCTTGCCGACAACCTCATTCATTCCCTTGACCTCCTCTAACCTTTCATATAAAGTCCTCAAGTGACGGAAAAATACATAGATACTCGTATTACAGAACAAGTTGTACTTGAAACGCTTTCGTATTCCATCTTCCTTCAAGCTGAACTTGGTATTGGCCGTTTTAATCCACAATTCGCTGGACTTTTCAACATCATCGTTTTCTTCAATCTCATTGGAATTGGAACTAGCACTAGATGAAGCTTCGGCACTGTCTTCTTTCTTCGACTTGGATTGCTTTTTCAAAACATCTCTTAACAAATCATTATCACGGCCACGCTTTCTAGAAGAGCCTTCGCTAGAATCACCAACATTGTCGTCCACTTTGTCACCACTACTTCTTTCCGATAAGGACTTTGTAATAGATTCAGGTGCAATACCGTAGAACAAAGAAACAAACGATTGGAAAAACTGCGAAAGCTTTTCCCGATCGTTAGCTGAGTAATTGGACGAACGAATGAATACTTCAGATAATCTCAAAATATCCATGAGCACTTCATTATCTCTGAATTTGTAATTCAACTGTTCCTGAGGCTTTGGAGTCAAGGGATGCAATCTCTTATTTTGTTGCTCGATCTTGACTGTGCTGATCTCACTCACTAATTGTTTCACAGTCAACAATTTCTTGTCGGCTTGTTTGAAAGTCAACCCCAAATGGTCCAATGATTTATGGAACACCTTTTGTTCCATTTCCCTCCAAACCTTGTTCCATTCACGTTGCGCGCGTTTCCACTCTTCATCCTTCTGTTTCAATCTTTTCAATACAATAGGAACCGCAACAGCTGGGTTTTCATGCAAAGCGTCGATAACTTCAAAGCCACGGTCTTTATCATAAATCTTCCGAATCACCTTTTTATAAATGGTGGTTGAATTGTGACCCAACCCAGGAGGTAATTTAAAGTTTGCTTTTTGTTCTGGGGTCATATTAGCAATCCTATTAGCAATGGTTTCAAGAGTTTGGATGGTTCTTAAGTTTGATTCCATATAATAGTCGAATTCCAATCTTTCTTCCTCAATTTTAAAGAGGATTTCTTCATATTGGTTTTTACGATGCGCAATGAATCCAGAATCTTCAGATGCCCAAGTTGGGTGTCCGACCCATTCATCGTTCAAAACTTCCCAACACATTTCATCTCTACCGGAACAAGGCATGAACGTTTCAGCTTTAGGCAATTGTCTATATGAAGGACCATATGCCTTACATAGGGATAATTCCAACTGGTGCTTTTTGAATGTGATGTTCTCAATACTCAATGGAGTATCTTCATATCCAACAAACATCTTGAACCAATTGAACAAGTCCGGATGGGTATCACCAATGAAGCTATCCACACGTTCCACCAATGTTGATTTGTCAATTATATCCTGAGAGAATAAATTCAATAACTTGAGGAAGTCATTATAACTTTGTTTGTTACCAATAGCCTTCTTGACCTTATCAAAGAAGGAAATCTCTTCCAGTAAGGATGAGCTTTTCGCAGAGGCAGAAGGAGGTACGGGTTCAGGAATACCAGGAACCAATGATGGATTAACACTAGTAGGCACCATGCTACTAATGGTAGATCCTGCCGAGCCAGTTGGTGGTGGGATGATCGTACCATTTCTTGCGTATCTAACTTTTGATTGAATAGCACCTGAACGAACACTTGAAATTTGAGCTTCCTGGTTATAGTTGTTTTCGTATTGGAACGGTTCAGAAATAGACTTCTTTTTGTCAACAGCAACGTAGCTTTGTTGTTGCTGCTGCTGTTGTTGCTGCTGTTCTTGCTGAGAATATTGATCCCCGCCGTTTGGAGAGCCATTGGTTGGTGGTTGGAAATTACCCACCGGTGGTAATTGAGAAGTGGTGTTAGCTTGGCCGTAGAAATCCTGATGAGGGTTTTGACCCTGCTGAAGTTGTCTTTGTTGAACATAAACTTGGTTACTGGTATCAGGCAAAAACTGCTTGAAATCATCCAACAAGTCCGGAGTATGCGCAAACAAAACAGTCACTTGTTCATAAACTTCGGCAATAGGCCTTTGCTCTCTTTGGTAGGTTTGTAAGATTTCTAAGAATTGCTTATAACTATCTGGTTGACTTGCAAATCTCGTTTTGACTTTGTTCACATAGGAAATAGCATGGTTGAATTCAATTTGAGCACCGCCATTTTGTTGTTGCTGTTGTTGAGCAATCTGCTGTTGTTGCTGAGCTTGGATTTGCTGGATATTCTGATCCGCTTGGTACGTTGCTGCAGCTTGTTGCTCTTCGTTGCCCCACCTTTGATTATACGATGCATTACTGACACTTGGTCTAGTGGTGGTGGTACCTGTTGGAGTGGTGACTCTAATAGGGTTTGGGTCGGAAGGGTCCAAAGAACACTCAATTCTATATCCCGGTGGCAAGAAAGTATTGAAACCTTGGATCAAATTGGGATGTCCTCGGAACAAGGTAGAGACTCTATCAATTACACCTGGTGTATCGATGCTAAATGTTAGTAAGGCGCGGGGGAAAAAATCAAAATTCGGTGTGGACACCGAAAGACGAAAAGAGCGAGACATACCTTTGGGACTTGAAATCTTTCATGATATCGAGGAAATTGTTGTAGACATCCGCCTGATTAAAGAACTGGACTTTAACTTGATCTAAATAAGATAAGGCATCTTTAACGTTCAAAGGTCTGTACATAGCAGCAGTGGATGACCTATTTGGAACACCTTGTTGGAGTTGTGACGGTACTTGGCCAGTCGCTGCAATTTCTGCATGTGGAGCAACAATAGTTTGAGTGGAAGATGTAGGAATCAACCCTTGGGTTGGTTGCTGAGGTATTTGACTTGCTTGATGCTGAGGAGCGTGATGCTCACTTATAGCACCAGGTAATGGTAGTTGCCCACCAGGCAGACTA
Source organism: Kodamaea arcana (assembly GCA_030574295.1). Classification (NCBI taxonomy): domain Eukaryota; kingdom Fungi; phylum Ascomycota; class Pichiomycetes; order Serinales; family Debaryomycetaceae; genus Kodamaea; species Kodamaea arcana. The sequence continues at coordinate 106,741 of JAJMER010000013.1, forward strand.
ATCCCAACAGAAGTTCTTCTAACCTCTTGTCTTGTAGTATCCTGATAGTTAGTAAAAGCGCGTGTAGGGGCTGGAAATGAAGTTTGACTTACGATTTGTTGTTTAGTTGGGTTGATGGATGGAATGCTGAATGTATGTGCAGACGAATGTGCAGATCCATTTCCTAAGCTTGGTAAGCTTGGTAAAGGATAATAAGTTTGGGCACCTAATTTGTTAGTAATTGTAAAATGGTTGTCGGCGGCGACGTTGACCGACGGACTTGAAATTAACTTACCTGAATCTAAAGTTGCTGGTGGTGGTAAAACTGGTGGGTGTTGACGGCTAAATTGTTAGTATTGTAAGCGGATGGATTGTTGGTAAAATATAGGTGGTTTGTTGATCAATGGTTGGTGAGTGTCAATATTGAATCCGTATCAATATTGAATCCGTATATTGAATCCGGCAGAATTGTATCAATCCTATCAAACCCATAAATTACCCATTAATAAAATAAACTTACTTGAACTGTTGGCCTAAAGGACGCAGTTGATTATTCCACGGATCTTGTTGATTCGACATCGTTGTTTAGGGTGGAATTAATATTCAATGAAAACACAAGAATTGAAATCTTCGAAAGAGCAGTATTTCAAAAAGGAATTTTAATATTCAGTTGATGGCTTGAAATTCAATAACGTGGGGTTGTTGACTATCACGCTATGGTTGATATATCTGACTGGTATTCCACTCTTTCCAAAAAAAAGAATGGGTCTTTGTCCGGGTAGCAAAAGGGATGGTGGGGGTTACCCGGACGCTGGAAAAATGTGGGGGTATATGCAGTGCGGCATGAATTAAGTCCGTGGGTGTTTTGGAGCCAGCTTATTGCGGTAACACAAGAGACAAAACCCTGAGTATACAAGAGACAAAACCCTGAGGAGTTATACAAGAAGACGTTAAAGAGAAGAAAAAGAGTTATATCTTCAATAAGACTTTGTTAAAGAGGTGGTTCATTAGACTTTGTTAAAGAAATGCTTCTTCAGAAAGTGATATTTGCATGTTAAAGAGTAGTGGACATTGGATAAGAAATGGACGGATGAATATAAATTTACAATATACCAGTCATAATATATGGTATCAAAACTAAGTTCATTATTTATCTCATGGGATTTATAAATTAACCTTTCCTTTGATTCGCACGTCCAATTGGTATCTTTGAGGAGATTGATCTGGGTATTAAAAATCTCGATCAATCCTCACTTTACCGACCTTCTCTTGTTTTCTTTGTTATCTCGAGCGTATCCTCGAAAATTCTTTAAATCCTCGAAGATCATCGTTTAAAATATCTACCCCAGCCAACCTCAGATCGTCCGCACGTGTATTCTATCGACCTTACATCGTCACCTCCAAAGTTAAACCTCATTATCGCTCACGTGACCCTTGAAAAACTTCAACATTACTTTTGAGCCTGCACTAACAACAGAGACTACATCATGAATGCTCCAGATAGATTTGAGTTGTTCATCCTTCCAGATGGTGTGGATAAGTAAGTATGAATGAAAGATGTGGATACATTGTGAAGGAGTATATACTGTGGAGTTACAAGTATTCTGGAGAAGTACGAGTATTATGTGTTCTGGGAAGTCGTATTCTCTATACGGTGGAGTATTTCTTATACTATCAACTCTACCCACCTCAATATTAACAAATAGGATAAAAATAACACCAGATACCAAAGTACCCAATGCTGCCATCATAAAAATTGAAAGAGAAGATCATACCTTGGCTAATATGTTAAGAGCACAATTATTAAAAGATGATAAGGTTATCTTTGCTGCCTACAAGGTTGAACATCCTTTATTTGCAAATTTTGTAATGCGTATTCAAACCGAAGATGATTATTCTCCAAAAGATGCGTTGAGGAATGCATGTTCTGGGTTGATTAGTGAGTTGGATGTTATAAAAACCAGGTTTAAAGATGAATGGGCTTTGAAGTCTTTATTGAATGCGAAGGATGATGATTATTGAGGGGGGCAAAGTGAGCGGAGCGAACTTTGCCAGCCAGAGACTGTTCTATGCAGAGCGGAGCGAACTTTGAGCAGAAGACAGCCGAAGACTGCTCTATGTATTGAGTGAACATTCTATTATAGGTGCCAGTTGAATTGACTGTTATATTTTTGAGCATCCTATCTATAGGTGCCAGTTAATGACTACACAAGTGAGCATAACTGCTAATACCTATTTAATTAAATCTGCGATCGAGCTGTGGGAAAAACTTAGACAGATCTGACAAACTATCAATTTGAGTATATAGACCCCACCACTGGCTGCTATTGAATCCACTCACCGTATTACCAAGTACTCACTAAAATCAACACTTCAAAAGTACATGTTAATATTGCCAAACAAAGTTGATACAATACACTCGCAAGTGGCATACACATAGTCAAGCAAATAATGTATAGATCTTAACACTCTTAAAGTGGACCAAAAATGCTTTGGAGTTTACTCCAATGATTTGTAAAATATACAACCAAAAGGATTTAAAGTAGATAAAGTTCATTTGCTATCATAGGTTGGGCCTGTTTGTAAGATTTAAGATCACACTGAAATCAAGATTAAAAACCACACACTAAAATCTCTACGTCACAGCCGTTATTCTGCCCCTTTCGCGTCATTTTGCAGGAATTTAAATATCATCCCATTTTGGACAACTTCCTTCGTAATTTGTCAATAATCCAAAATGGCCAAATTGTAAATACCTTTTTGGAATCCGTCGTAATACAAACGAATCGATACGGCTTTTAATCCTTGGCAATGATCTTTAACAATTCGGGTTAACATATTCATTCAGGTGAAATCTTGACTCTTCTCTCAACTCTTTACCTTCCAACTCTTCCCTTTCCAACTCCTCCCTTTCCAACTCTTCCCTTTCCAAATCTTCTCTTCACATTCACTCCCGGTCTACAACCCAGCTAATCACTTCATGAACTCGTATATCATTATATAATTATATAGGGTATGACAATATTAACGAAGCCAAACAAATTGGCTCCGGAATGGATGCTTGAATTAAATATGAATAAATATGCTATGTCTTGACGATGCTATATTTTGATGCTCTTTTGTAGGTGGCAATATTCCACTGAAAGGTTAACACTAGACGTGCACTCCCAAGTGCAGCTTTCGCACAGAGTGCACTCCCAAGTGTAGCTTTCGCACCCAAGTGCAGCTTTCGCACCCAAGTGCAGCTTACGCTTTCGCACAAGTGTAATTACGCCTCTTTAAACGCCTTCCTCTTAATAGCCTCCTTGATGGTGTTTATCTTGTCCAAACAATCTGGAATATCAGCACCAGGGAAATCACCCTGCTTCAATATAAGTATCAAAGGATGCGTTTGAGTGACCCTTGTTGGGGAAACATGAGTGATAGCCAAACCAGACTTGGACACACAAACTTTATGATGATCTTTGAAATTGAATTGGAAGTTCCCATTAGTCATTTCGAACATTATGTAATCTGCGGTTCTTGTATACCTTCTCAAGAAGACGGTTTCTTTTCTTTCTTCATTTTCACTCACCTTTGATAAATTACTATTCATGTACTTTGCAAAGAAATCCACGATTTCTAATTGCCTTTTTGTTTGAGTTGGAGGATGAGAAGACAGATTTTCAATACATGTCCAACCTTCATTTTCATGGTAGATCAATTCCAAAAACCTTTCTGAGTTATGCAATTTTAATAAGGTATTATCATCGTTGAACAAAACACCAATGTCATCATTATTTAGTTGATATGAGAAACCATATTTGTTGGAATAATCCACCCACTTACTAATTAATATTGGGTTTTCACAACGGGGTAATTCTAAGGCATCGATGGTTTCATGTTTCAGGTATTCCAATCTTCTCATATTTTGATATGTTTCAAAACATATTTGATTGAGACGTTTAATTGTAGTTGAATAATTACTATTGAAGTTCACTCTTCTTGAAGGTTTACCCAAACTTGCTGGATCAACCTCTGTATATTTATTTCTGGTATCATTTGGTGATAATGATTTTGGTAACATTGTTCTTGGTTGTTCGGAATGTAAATCCGACCTCAATATTTCAACAGGATTCTTACTCTTTGGGGTGTAGATACCAGCCCCAGTCTTAGTATTAGTGAAATTAAGAGCAGATTGATGTTTTGAGATTTCGTCGAAACCTTGAGGGGTCCCATTCAAACTAATTTCATGAGTTTTATCTGGGAAAGTACCATTGAACCATTCATAACTTAAGATTTCATTAATTGTCGGCCTATTTAAAGGATTCAAACTTAATAAATCTTTAATTAATGTTTTAGCATCCTCTGAAATTGGTTTATCAACAGGGAATGAATATTCTGTTTTCTTGATTCTTTCATATATTACCTGGACATCTTTTGCTTGGAATGGAGGTTTTCCAACCAATAATGCATACATCATTATACCAATAGCCCAAATGTCCACTTCGAACGAATGTCCCGTTTGTTTTCCACCCAAAACCTCAGGGGCAATATAATTGGGAGTACCACAAATAGTATACTTTCTTGAATCAGTTGTTGGTAAGACGGAAGCCAACCCGAAATCCCCGATTTTCAAATTCATACTTGGATCGAAAAAGATATTCCCTAATTTCAAATCTCTATGAATGACTCTTCTTGAATGAAGATATTTAACAGCTCCAATGATTTGAACCATGAAATATCTAACTTCTGGTTCACTTACTCTTTTTCTACTTTTAAGTAATTCCATTAATGATTGATTCGGACAGATTTCCAAAAGAATATAAACATTTACATCATCTTCAAAACAATCAATAAAGTTAACAATATTGGAATGCTTTAAAGATTTATGAATCTTGATTTCAGATAACAATTTGGTCTTTGTTTTTTCATTTTTAATACTGGCTTTTGCAACCGTCTTGGCGGCAAAGATCTGACCGTTGGAGTCTTTCATTTGGAAACAACGGGCAAACCCTCCTTCACCAAGGAAATTCATACGACGATAATCTCTACCATTTCTTGTACGAACAATTGATGGAGGAGTTTTACATAAAGCAGATAGTTTTTCCTTCTTCTTTTTTGGTTTCTCTTCTGTTTGTTGGAGTTGTTGTTGGAGTTGATCTTGTTGATTGAATTGATTCTCCTTAGACCTTCTAATAGGTTTAATTGGGGTAGTATTCCCTAAATTAGTTCTTGCACTGATTTGACCATTATTCAATGGTTGCAATGGATTAGAACGAATGTTGGACATGTTATGATGCTAAATTATATAACTACAAAAATAAGTCTATAAGTCCAATATTGAATCCTTCGAATGAATTCCGGACACCTGAAAAGTATTTATACAAACTTGTAATCAAAGTACTCACACTTGTTTTTGTTTTCAGTTTCCCTATTCTGTGACTGTTATTGTTTATCGAAAAGAGAAAAATCAATAATAAGCACCTTGGTGCGACGATGAGAACACAGGGCGATTCAAATGAGAAGGAAATATAGAGGGTTTAGATGAGGTTTTAGAATGTGTAGATACTTAAACGAATTAGAATGTAATTGTTATATGATTATTGTAAGAAAACTGTTCACCATCTTCAAACACTTTCTTAACCATTTTGTACCTTACAAGTCTTCTGTAAGAAGACCATATCAAAATATACACTATGCATAAAAGAAAATAATATGGTCATAAGGGGAGTAGGGTAGAAGTACAGGACAGAGGGGCACAGAAGAGAGGAGTACAGAGGGAGTACAGGACAGGGGAGTACATGACAGAGGGAGGACAGAGGGAGTACAGAAGAGAGGGAGCACAGGACAGGGGACTACAGTAGGGTGAGGTGAGTATGACTGGTACGTTGAAATAAAAACGTTCTTTAATATCAAATAATGATTAGATAGAACATGCAATGAAGAATATTCAATACTATTCATTGTATATTTTCATTGTATCAGTGTACTTTACTCCAACAATAGATGATGCATCCAATTAGAGATTATTTCAAGTATCATAACATCCTAAGGATACCCGTATTGCATCCATCACGTGAATTCCTTTAACTCATTAAGCTTTCATAGAATGTGGGTGTAAACAAGATCTAAATAAACTTTTCAAAGTGAAGGAATGAAGAAAATGAAGTTTAATTGGAAGTTAAGTGAGAAGTTTAAGTAAGAAGTGAAAAAGTTTATGTAAGAATGTTAAGTGAAGAAGTTTAAGGAATTTGAAGAAGTTTAAGTAAGGTTTGATTAGTCTAAGTAAAGTAGTTTAAGAAGTTAGTAAGTTCAAGTAAAGAAGTTTGATTTAGTTCTTAAACCGCGTATTTAAACCTCACAAGCCTAAAAACATTTTATAAAAACAATGAACTAGTTGTATGGAATCTGATCTATAGAATCCATGTGCATCAATTTAACAACTCCCCTGTGAAATTTCAGAATATTGATACTTGAAATAGTGTAGACTAATCTGGTTGATTTCATTTCTGATTTCATTTCATTGACACATATAAGATTCATGTGTAGAAGTCATGTAAGAAGGTGTCATATAAGACGATGTGTAGAAGTCATATAAGACGGTGTGTAGAAGTCATATAAGACGGTGTGTAGAAGTCATATAAAAACCATCCATAGAAGCCATATAAAAACCACCTTAGAAGTCACATAACATCGAACCAAATGAAAAATTACTTTAAAAATTACTTTAAAAATACGATCAACATGAAACACCACACCAAGTCCCATCTCACAGCAATCTTCAATCGAGTTTGTTCACGATATTGTATCACTATACATTGTAGTTCAATCACCTTTGTACTATGTTTCCTTACTACATTCGGACGGTTGCAGGTATGCATGAACATTTGACGAAACGGTGCAGTTTTTCACTTGTGTGTATTTACATGTTTCAGAAGTGGAATTAGGGCTATCTGTTTGGTGATATTCTATCATCCTTCAGGAAATATCTTGAATAGGTCCTTAACATCTTGAATGGGATCATCCTTAACATATTGAATGGGTATCCTTACCATCTTGAATAGGTATCCTTACCATCTATCATCCTTAACATCTAAGTATCATCACAGTTCAAGATGAAAATTATAAAGGCTGGATTGAGTCAAAATTTAATTTATGGGCGGCGTGGAAAAGTCTTCATTTTTTCCGGCACTACATAAGCAAATATAAAGCGATTGGCTCATTATTACTGTCGGAGAAGCCATCCTCCAGTTCTTCACATTATCTTTTAATTCACTTCAACTGTCACTACATCCAAATTACTTTTACAATCTACTACAATGCAAACTACTTTTACAACATATTACAATGCAAACTACTTTTACAATCTATTACAATGCAAACTACTTTTACAATATATTACAATGCTTATATACTCTACCAAAATGTGTCTTAATTAAGATACCCTTTGCACCCAGGTGCACCACATAAACAACGAATCCTCTCGGAATCATTGGTCTCCCTTTCAAACTTATAATCATAAGTCAATTCTTCATTCGTATCGATATCTCTCAATGCATATATCACAATTCTCTTCTTTCCCTCCACTTTAATGATTTTTGCTGTACAACTAGGGTTACAACAATGATTAATAAATCGAGCAATACCACCCTTCTTAGTAGCATCAATGACTGTGTTCTCATCCACTCTAAAAAGATATGACGAACCAATTCCTGTTTTCAAATAACCTCTTTCACGATTATCAGATACTTGTTGCCTAATACTTTCCCCAACATATTCAATGATCATTTCCTTTGCTGCAATTGGTTCTAATGCATAGAGACCCCAATTGTGAATCGCAGACCTGGCAAATGTAACAGGCTTCTTCCGTTTCGTTAAAGCATTCAAAATAAGAGACTCAGTTTCGGTTCCCAATTGCGCTGTGATATCTGCTGCAAGTCTTCTGTTATTCGCTCTATTAACCCGCGAACTTTGAATATTGGCATTGGTGGAGTTGTTGTTATTGGCCGAGTTATTATTGGCGCTGGTATTAAGATTGGCAACAACATTGGCACTCTCCCCAATTACATCCTCATCCTCGTCATCTTCATGTTGAATTGTTTTAATCGGCTTATTGATCTTTTTACGGTGGGGCAAGTACTCATCTTTATCTGAATCTGGAATCTTCTTATACCCATCACTTCTAAAAGAACCAGAACTTGACTCTAACCTTGAATCCAAAGATCCAATCAATTCTACGTCCTCTGCAATTTCTTCCAATGAATATTTGATATCCTTTTGTTTCCACACCCAATAATCAAGATTCTTATGAGAAGATTGTCCAACATCGGCCAATGCTTTTCTAGCCAAAATCAAATCTTCTTCATCTTTTATTACGCTTTGAAGTGTTTCTATATCAAACACTTCACGAGGGTTGATATAAGCCTCTTGGTAAACTGTAATAGGTTTGGTCTCGGTGGGTTGATATTTGGCATCCACCGTCGAATAGTCAAATTCATCTTCTTCGACAGGTTCTTTAACATCAATAATCTCTTTAACCTGCTTAACAGCAACATCCTCCATTTCAATGTCTTCGTCGTCATATAGAAGGGATTGAAGCACCTTCCTTTTCTTGACTGGTTCCACTTCCACAATGGCTTCCACACTCCTCTTGAAACTTTCTTTAACTGGTGTTGCAGATCTACTTGACTCTTCATCATCTTCATCATCCTCGGATTCGCCAGATTCAACATCGGAATTGGCATAATTAAGTACATGCTGCATTGGAATCAATGTTTTCTTCTTTATAATCGTCTTCTTACGGAGTTCTTCCCTTCTCTTGAAAGATGGTAATTTAAGAAGTTGCAGCTGCTGTCTTTGCTTTGCTAAAAGTGACACAGCCTTCTGTTTTAAGACGTCGGTTGTACTAACGATCGGAACTGCAGCTGCTTTTCTTTCAGCATCCTTTCTCTTTAAATCTTCAACCAATTCAGGATACTTATCGTGACTTAAGAGGTCAAGGATTACTGGGGCAATCACTCTTTCTTGAATATCCTTAACCAAAAACGATTGGAAATCTTTCAAGAGGATATTTGCAGCCTCACTTATCAAATCGGTATCCTTATTACTAGATAATAACTCTTTTAATGGATCATACCCAGAAGGTACATTCAATTCCATGAACATTTTATATTCATATAATTTCTTACCATCTTCATTTAGGAAGCACTTTTCACATTCTTGTAGAGAATTAAAAACGATGAAAAATCCAGAACGATCAGTCAACACCCTGGTCCAATTATATTTGTTGAGAACCCGTTTAATATCTTGAGATGGGATTCTCCTTGTTGAAACATGCTTATCACGAATAATCAAATATGGTCTATCTTTAATATACCTATCTAAATCGGAAGGTAAATAAGTGCCTGTTGTAACTTTATGATTATGCCTTCTTGAAGCTGTTGTTGTATTTGGAGAATATTTTGCAGTGATGGGTTTTGCCTTTTCCTTTTGCAAAGCCTCGAATTTTGCTCTTTCTGATCTTTCCTTTTCCAAGGCTTCCATTTCATGATATCTCTTTTTTTCTTCGATTTCCCTTTTCAATCTCTTCTTTTCTTCCTCCTCTTCAAGTTTATGTTTGAAAGCCTTCAATTTGCCAATGGAGGCATCCACCTTTCTATTCAAGAGTTCATTTTTATGATCATTAAGTCCAATCCTCAATTCAACCCCCTCTATCTTTGCATGATCGGACTTGATAGTGCTAATCAATTTTTTGGCTAATTTCATGGCCTTATCTACATTCCCTTGGAATTTGAAAGTGGCAACCCCTAAAGGAACAGCATTGATTGGGTCATTAATAAATTTCAATTCCTTGATTGGATCTCCATAGCTTCGGAAATAATTGGAAAGATAAACTTCACTTACTGTAGAAGGTAAATCCCAAACAACCAATTCGGTTTGTGGTGGAGGTCCCAACGAATCCTTATCAAAAGCCCATTTTGCTTGTGGCAATTGTTTGAAAGGGAATTTCTTCGAAGATTTGTTTGGTTTTTGAAAATACTGAGTAATGTTTGCTTTTCTAGGATCAACGATCGGACCTTCCAACCCTTCCCCATTGAATCGTAATTTCTTCTGTACTGTTTTACGATCCGTCTTACTCAATGCTGGATCAAGTTCAGGATCATACATTACCCTATAGTTTTTCCGCTTAGAACTATGATCATGTCGATGTTGTGATCGGAAATCTATATGATGTAGTAGTTTAGTGAATGCCAAATCTCCTGCATTTTCCCCGGTTTTCGGATTGGTACCAGTGGTGGGTTCATCACTCTTACTAAATGACTTTCCATGTGCATTAGGAGTATTCCCATTCGGTGTACTCTTTCCATATGAATTCCCATTCGGGGTACTCTTTCCATACGAATTCCCATTAGGTGTACTCTTTCCATACGAATTCCCATTCGGTGTACCATTAGCTCCATTAGACACTCCATTAGATCCATGACTACTGGGAGCACGTCTATCATATACATTCGGAGTAAACTGCCTATCTGTGAACTGTCTTGGGCCACTTGGAACTCTAGGAGAAGAAACAGATGAGGAAGATCGAAATCTATCACCTGTGCTTTCCGTTCTATTATCTACTTTACCATTACTATATGGCCTGTCATCCTTTGGCCTCTTCCAAGATTCTCGATATCCACCTCGATGGCTATGGTTATTATATGACATAGTCCCACGTCGATTACTTCCGTACGAACTTGGAATATATTTTTGTATGTGATTAGAGCGCCGATTTTTTGAGAAGTACGCGGCACAAACCAACACCAACAAGCGACAACAACCCCCAGACTTCCCTCAGACTTCATGACAAGCAGTTTCTTCTAGAGGATCTCATTTTATGGTAAGAAGTGGATGTTTGTTTTTATGTTGATTTTTGAGTAGTTGTTTAATTTTATTATCACAAGACTCTAAACTTGGCTTAGAATATGGTGAGTACTAAACTCAGTAGTAAAGGTTAGGTGAATAAGAAAACTGTCATGGGCATTATCTGTTGTTGTGCATTGTTATGAGATAAGTATGTCACACGGTATCAAAAGTCACACACTCAACTTATTTGCAGTCACACACAGTCACACACACAACATATTTGCAGTCACACACATACAGTCACACACAACATATTCACAAGTTACTTCACCTTTTAAATGGAAGCATCAAGACTATAATTGTTCATGCCCTTTATCAGGATGTGTTTGAAGATCGACACTCAAGTTTATGGTGAAGGTGCATAGCACTAATGAAAGCTTTCGGAAACCCATTTGAAAGAGATGTTAGGCAAGTGGGTTGAACGGATAATTCAGCCCAGTGCGATGTCAGAAGAACTACACGTAGTCTTTCCTTTATTCTATATTATTTTGCTTTCTCTATGATGTTCTTATCCTGGTACCATCACTCACAATTCTGCTGAAGCACGGCTCACACTTGGAATATTTCACCATGGCTCGCACTATGAATAAACTCACTTTGAAGATAATACTCCGTGTCTGGGCATTATAATGATGTTACAACCATAAGAAGAGTAATCTAGAGTATAAAAAAATAAAATGTAACTACACATATTACTAAGTACTATATGTACTAATTAATATACACTCACTAAGCAGTCTGAAGTTGGCGAGAAAGAGCATATTTTTCGATGCACATTCTGCAGTCTCCTTCTTCAGACTTCCAGCTTTAGGAATTCCATCCTGGATTTGTGTGGCTCCGTCCTGAATGTCTAACGGATAGTGCATTTAATTGGAATCTGCATGGTGCATAAATTGGATTATCTACACGGACTTCGCATCCAATATTGCATAAATTTGATTCACTACCCTCCCAGAGCCCGGTGATTTATGATCAGGAATTTTATCAGGCATTCTATCAGGCATTTTATCAGGCATTCTATCAGGCATTCAACCAGACATTCTACAACCAGACATTCCCTATTTCGTCCTTATATGCTTCAATGGACCAGGAGAATGCAAGAAATTATTAGCATATTCCTTTTTTCTAAAATGTCTAACCTTTGGCTCTTGAACGTAATGGTCCCAACCTTGTCCTTGAGCAAAATTGATGGCAGATTGTTTTGTATCAAACTTCATGATGGTTCCTTGCATGTAATCCGCCGATCCTTGGTATCCTATCAAATCATTTTCCCACCTATTTCCTTTTCCCAAAACATCCCAATCCAATTTCCAATGATCAGCGTTGTGATGGCCCGATTGTGTGGCTGGTTTGGATTCTCTATAAATTCTAACAACTCTTGAAGTTGCCAATTCAGCTGGAGCTCCTGATACAATTTCTTTCGCCACAGGTTGTTGTTCAACTAAACCAACCTTGGATTGTTGCCTAATTGAAGTGCTGGAAAAAGCACGTACATAGCTTCTGGCGGTTCTTGATAACATGACAAGGTTCTTTTTGCTTCGGTTTGGTTGGTTGGTTTTTTTGCTCATTAACGGACGGGTCACGTGATATAAGATCTAAATATTCATGCAGGATGTCCTAGAGACGCCATGAACAAACAACTCAAGGAATCGTTCCAGGACGTGATACCCAATTACCTAGGTAAGATCCCATCTGAAGTGATAACATGTGCGGATTCTCTTCACAACTTAAGTTTGCAATTGAAGCCCAACCTTCCGAATAATTCGGAGATAGCCAGACTTAGGATATGTGCCTACTTGGCTGTTGAAAAGTACCTGAACCAACTTGATCTTCCCGAGCCTACGTTTGCTAAGATCCCTGTGCAGCCCAAAATCCTACTGAGGTTAATGGATGAGTTTAGAGAGAGCTTGAAGCAGATACGATCTGCCAACTCCACCCCGAAGACGTCACCAGTGAAGAGAAGAATGGATATGAGTCCAACAAAAAACTCACCAAGGGTTAGTTCTCCGTTGAAGAGGTTACGAAGGCTGAAGGGAGATGTGCAAGGTGAATCAAGTCAAAAGTTGGAAGGTGAATCAAGTCAACAGTTGGAGGGTGAATTAAGGCAACAGTTGGAGGGTGAAGCAAGTCAACAGTTGGAAGGTGAATCAAGTCAACAGTTGAATGGTGATTCTCCTTTAAGACGAAAGGTGCAAAATGATTCCCCTTCAAGACAAAAGTTGCAAAATGATTCCCCAAGACAAAAGGTACAAGGTTATTCACATGATCTGGACTCACCTTTGATAGATCCCACTTTAAAGTTACACCATGCTCCCTCACCAATGCAAAAGCTAAAGGAATTGCAAAATGCATCACAACAAACCTCAGTGAGGGTGTCACAACAAAGTTCCCTACAAGCAACTCCAAAAAGGAGAAAGACAGATAGCTTCAATATGGATTCTCCATTCAATCCCAAAAAAATCCTTGAAAGTCCGAAAACTCCAACCATTTATAAGTATGATCGGAAACATGTAAGTATTAGTGATTTCATATCATTTGCCAATAATTTCTTTATCCCAAGTACTTTCACTCCCAAGATGGTGGAGACGTTTGTTATACATAGACATAAGTTTGTGAAGAAAAGTGAATGGTTGTTGGCATGTGGAATCATCAATGCCGCATATGTTAGAATCAACCATAGGATTATTAAAAGTACAATAGGAACCAAATCTGCGTTTGATGATCATTTGTTCCATTACCAGAAAGGAGGACTAATGAAGTGGAATATCCAACTTTGGTGTGACATTGTTGATGATTGGATCAAAGATGAGAGTTGGGTTTTGCAAATCGAAAAGAAATATATGTATCAAAGCAAGAGTTTGGAAGATCTGAAAATACAACAGGAGATCGATGCTAGAATTGGAACTTCTTGGGAATTATTGGAAAAGTTTGGCACCATGGTTCATGGAGATACTTTGTATGAGTCGGAGACTCAACTTAGTTATGAGAGAGTTTGGGTTCGGAATGCTTTGGAGGAGATACGAAAAATAGGTTGAAGATTGGAGGTAACACCATCATCGAGTACGTATTGGGATTTTGGGACTAGATCGATAGTGAAGGAGAGTAAATCTGTAAATAAGTAATTTTTACATCCTAAAGAATCAGGAATGATATGATTTATTTATCGACTTGAGCAACGAGCAGTTATAAGAGAGTAGATAGGATAAATACATATTTTCAAAGGATGAATTAAATCTTCAAGGGTTAATACATATTCAATTAAAAGGTTAATACACATTTAGGATGAGTTCAAAGAATATTCAAAGGTAGAATAAACTCAAATTCAAACTACATCTTATCATACTAATGATTCGCATCGGGCTAAAGTATTGCACTTTGGAGGTACCTGCATTTTTTGTGAAGAGTGAAAATTCAACCACACGATCTGCCAGCCCTGCTACTAGGACTTGCAAACAATTTATATGGCACCTAAGAGAACGCTTTCCAATGGATCTGATTCCTTATCCAAGAGAATAGATATTGTTGATGAATCCAAGAGAATAGATATTGTTGATGATTCCAATATTGACCTGGATGATTATTATTCCGATGTCCCTCCAGTGTTTGATGTTCCTGGAAATTCCAACAGATGGCAAGAAACAATCACCAAAGTGGTCAACTCTGTTGTTTCCATTCAGTTTGCACATGTGTCTAATTTTGACACCGATAGCTCCGTGGTGAGTGAAGCCACTGGGTTTGTAGTAGACTCTGTTAGAGGGTTGATCTTGACAAACAGACATGTTGTTGGGACTGGACCGTTTACTGGATACGTTGTTTTTGATAATCATGAAGAAGCCGTGGTGAAACCAATTTATCGTGATCCTTTACATGATTTTGGGTTCTTACAATTCGATCCACTGTGTGTTAAATACTTACAATTGACGGAATTGGAGTTACAACCTGATTTGGCCAAAGTTGGTACTGAAATAAGAGTGGTTGGGAATGATGCGGGAGAAAAGTTATCAATATTGGCAGGTTTCATTTCTAGATTAGATAGAAATGCTCCTGATTATGGTGAATTGTCATATAATGATTTCAATACAGAATATATCCAAGCAGCAGCTTCTGCATCTGGAGGTTCTTCCGGTTCACCTGTGGTTAATGAAGATGGGTTTGCTGTTGCATTACAAGCTGGAGGGTCGACTGAAGCATCGACTGATTTCTTCTTACCAGTATACAGACCTTTAAGAGCATTGAAATGTATTCAAAATAAGCAACCAATCACAAGAGGAGATATTCAAGTAGAATGGCACTTGAAACCTTTTGAAGAATGTAGAAGATTGGGACTTACTCCAGAAGCAGAAAAAAAAGCTAGAGAATTATTCCCAAGTAAAATAGGGTTACTTGTGGCGGAATTAATTCTTCCAGAAGGTCCAGCAGATAAGTTGATAAAAGAAGGTGATACCTTAATTTCCGTTAATGGAGAAGCCATCTCAACTTTCATAAGAGTGGATGAAATCTTGGATGAAAGTGTTGGTCAAGAGCTTGAATTCGTGGTCCAAAGAGGTGGAAAGGAAATAAAACAATTGATAAAAATCGGGGATTTACATTCAATTACTCCAGATAAATATGTCGAAGTGGCTGGTGCTTCATTCAACAACATTTCATATCAAGTTGCAAGAGGTTTCTGTATTCCAATGAAAGGGGTGTTTATTAATGATGCATCTGGTTCGTTTGAATTTTCTCAATATGATAAAACCGGTTGGATCTTGGAATCGGTTGATGATAAATCAACCCCGGATTTAGATGCATTTATCGAAATCATGAAAAATATTCCAGATAGACAAAAGATCGCCCTTACATACCGTCATGTCACTGAATTACATAACGAAGTGGTGCATGTTATTTATATTGAAAGACATTGGCAATCTACTTTTAGAATGGCAATTAGAAATGATACTACAGGATTATGGGATTTTACTGACCTTCAAGAAAAAGCTTTACCACCATTACCAGTGGAACCTCAAAATGCTAAATATATCGATTTACCTTGGGGAGGTAGAGATAAAGAAGGTTGTGCCGCTCTTGTGAGGTCTTTCGTTCAAATCAGAACCATTGCTCCAGTTCCTGTTGATTCATATCCATATAAAAAAGAGATTTGTTATGGTGTTTTGGTGGATACTACAAATGGGTATGTTTTAGTATCTCGTAGGTTTGTACCTCATGATATGTGTGATGTTACAGTCATTTTTGCAGAATCAATCGAAGTACCCGCTAGTGTTGTTTTCTTACATCCTACACAGAATTATGCGATTGTCAAGTATGATCCAACTTTGGTTTTGGCAGATGTTAGAACTCCAAAGTTTAGTGATATCCCAATGAAAAGAGGTGATAAGGCCAATTTTATTGGGTATAATTATAATTTAAGATTGGTTACTGATGATGTTAACGTTAGTGGTATTTCTTCACTTAATATCCCAACAGGTGCTGTTTACCCACGTTATAGAGCAACCAATTTAGAATGTATATTGTTGGATAACAAACTATGCCAGGAATGTGACACTGGTATTTTGGCAGACAATGATGGTACGGTCCGTTCATTCTGGATCACCTACCTTGGTGAGACCACCAACGGTGATCATGATAAAATGTATAGAATGGGAATGGATGTTGTTGATGTGCAAAATGTGATTGAATTACTTAAGGAAAACAAGGTGCCAAATAAATTAAGAATCTTGGATGCTGAATTTCATTCAATGATTGTTTTGGGTGGTAGAATTAGAGGTGTACCACAATCATGGATTGATCGGTTTGAAGAAGCTTGTGAAGATGAAGTGAAGTTTTTATCTGTTGAGAGAGTGGCTGCCGCTGCAACTGGTGCGGTTCCAAATCCTTTGAAAACAGGCGATATTATTTTATCTGTGGATGGATCCCTTGTGAAAACAATGAGGGATTTGAATACTGTTTATGATAAGGAGAGTGTTGTGTTCAAGATTATTAGACAAAAGAAAGAGATAGATATTGTGGTTCCTACCTTGGATACCACCAGCATCGAAACCAACCATGTTGTATTCTGGGCAGGTGCCATGATCCAGCCTCCACACTTTGGTGTGCGTCAATTAATGGAGAAGCTTCCTCTGGGAGTTTATGTTACACGCAAGAGTGCGGGTGGGCCTGCCAACCAATACGGAATCTCCCCAAATAGTTTCATCACACATGTCAATGACCAGGAAACACAAGATGTTGAGGCCTTTGTAAAGGTTGTGAAGGAAATTCCAGACAACACCTACATCAAACTTAGATTGGTTAGTTTTGATAATGTCCCTGGTGCTATTTCAGTGAAAACAAACTACCATTACTTCCCAACCTCGGAGTTGAAGAAGAATTCAGAAGGGGTGTGGACAGAGACTGAATTTGAAGCAAAAGTTGAAGCATAAAGACGAGTTATATAATTACCTTATAAATATATTCCCAATTATATACATGAAACACTATCTAAAATATTAATTATTCTCTGAGACTGAGTACTTGCTACCCTCAAGTCCTGGAATGTCTAAGTTGAATGCAAGTAAGGTTGTTGTGAGCTTTGCCGAACCCTATATTTCTGTGTTGAGACATACCTTCTGTTGGATTGCTCTTATTTACTTGAGTGTCATACAGACTCTACTTGAGTTACACAGACACTACTAGTGTTATACCGACTCTACTTGAGTGTTACACAGACTCTACTTGAGTGTTATACAGACTCAACTTGAGTTACACAGACTCAACTTAAGTGGACATCTGCTGATCAATGCTCACCTCATTTACACATTTCCATCATTCAAATATACCTCTCCAACTTCTTCAAATGACCACCTTTGTTAGTAACCTGTACCCACTTATCTAAATGTGATATGGAACGAGCACTGAAACCTCCATTGCCATGGTTTCTTCCAGCTTGTTTTCTCTTAATACCCTCAGCATTTTTGATGAATCTTTTAGCAGCAGTTTTATTTGACTTCATTTTGTTTCTGGTTTGCATGAGAATTCCCACCGGCTTTGGGAAGACAGCTTTTGAAAATTGTAGAATGGCACTGAACATTGGTTGAAATCAATGTATAGTGGAAAATATTTTAGGTGCACCATCTGATTGAGCTTTGCACGACCTCAAATTAAGTGGAGGAGTCATCCGATGAAGAGTACCCAGATATAAGGCCAGTTGAAGGGTTCTTAGGGATAAGTTTTGACTTGGTATTGATAGTTGACTTTATTTGACTATTTTCAATTGAATGATCGTTATCAATTTTATCTTCGTTATCTATTTTAACAGGTGTTTCTGTATTTGCCTTGGAGGTAGACTTCGTGACAACATCTGCATTGAAACTTGTCTTATTTTCCTGATCATCTTTAATATTCTGCTGCTTGGAAGGTCTTGTATCGGTTGAATGCCTTTTCCTAATAATCGGACCAACCTTTACATCAGCGTTAACAGTTACCTTATCAATCAGTCTCTTCTTCGATTTCATTTCCCTATATCGCACCAACTCCAGCTCTTCTTGTCTTTTGATGGACAACTCCTCCTGGAGATTCTTCTGCTTTAAATCATTATAAAAGCTCAATGACTTGTCACTAAGTTTATAAGAAGATTTCTGTTGATCTATAAGATCTTGGAATTCCTTTTCTTTTAGTTCTATTTGTTAATAAGGTTCAAAGTATATTCTTGTGGTGATACATACCCTTGTTCTCTTCTAATTGATCATACAAGGTCTTCCGTTGCGGTTCATCTTCCATGTTGTGGTGGTATCTGCAGGAGTTTGAAGATTGAGAAATGCAATGAGGGTTTATGAGACAATTAGAGCCAGTAACCGATGTTAAGGTTGTGTTACGGTTTGAGTTTAAGAGCTTATCCTCTTCATACGCTCCTTCCAAGTTTACTTACAAAATGTAACAGTGTATGTTATCTATTATCTAACAGTATAAATCTATTTCTAATACTTGAGCTTGCACTTGCGCACTCATTTCTGGCTGTTCAATCAACAATATACAACCTACCCTCATATGGAGACAAAACATCCTCTACGATTTCTTCAACATTTGAATTGGCCAAAGTAAACTTTCCTTCAATTAACTTCTTGAAAGGCACTTCTTCATCAGAAAAGTTCAAAACAACATAAGCCTTTGTAGATGCCTTATGATTGGACTTAACATAAGTAAACAATTTCAAATCATCAAATTCCAAGATCTCAAAAGACCCATAAATGAGTAAATCACGCCATTGTTTTCTAACAGCAATTGAAGATTTCCAAAAGTTGTGGACTGACTTTGGATCATTGACTTGAGAGGCAACATTGATTTCCTTATAATTATCATTAACTCTAGTCCATGGTTCAACAGTTGAGAACCCACCATAAGCGGAATCATCCCATTGAACAGGAGAACGAGCATGGTCTCTAGCTAACAATGCAAGATTATCCAAATATTTCTCTAGTCTTTCCTTAAAGTCGGGTTCATTACCCCAACGTTCCCTGAATTGCTTATAGTAACCAATTGTTTGAATATCCTTATATTCATCAATTGACCAACTTCTTGGTAAATTGGTCATAGCAATTTCTTGCCCTTGGTAAATGAACAAAGTTCCTGTCAAGGTAGTTTGAAGCAAGGTAATTAACTTTGCAGACTTCACTCTATATTTTTCGGAATCATTAGCAAATCTGGTTACTGATCTTGGTTGATCATGATTTTCAATGAATACGGTTGACCAAGCATCTGAATCACCAACAAAATCACATTGTTTCTTAACAGCAGTTTTGAAATCAGTTAAAACCCATGGATTATAAGCAAATCTATCTTCTGTAGCAATACCAACGTCAACCACAGAGAACAAAAATAACATATTCATTTCTTTCTCCTTTGCACTGACATATTTGATGGCTTCTTCTCTATCAACAACCCCAGTTTCACCGACAGTCATAACATCGTACTTTGAAGTGACCTTACTGTACATTTCTTTATGGAATTCATGAATACGAGGACCATTTGCAGTAAGAGGATTTGAAGGTTGGAATGGTTGGTCTGGAATTACAATTGGAGCATCTTCAAAGGTTGGGACTTTGGAGTACAAATTGGCAGTATCAATTCTGAACCCATCAACTCCCTTATCAAACCAATATTTCAAGGCAACATCATAAATTTCATTTCTAGTGGTTTCATTTTCCCAATTCAAATCTGGTTGGGATTCAGCAAAAAGATGAAGATAATATTCTTCAGTATTTTCATCATATTTCCATGCTGAACCACTGAAATGAGATGCCCAATTGTTTGGTGGATGTCTTTTCCCTTCAGCATCGAATTTAGGTTTTTTCCAAATATACCAATCTCTCTTTGGATTATCCAAAGAAGATTTGGATTCTTTAAACCATTCATGTTCAGTTGAAGTATGGTTAACAACCAAATCAAGTACCATCTTCATTCCACGTTTATGTAATTCTTCAATCAAAAGATCCATATCTTTCATGGTACCATATTTGTCATGAATATCTTGATAATCACTAATATCATATCCCATATCATCTTGAGGAGATTTATACATTGGTGATAACCAAAGAATATCAATACCTAAATCTTTAAGATAATCCAAAGTTGAGATGATCCCTGGAATATCACCAATCCCATCTCCATTGGAATCTTTATAAGATGCTGGCCAAATTTGATAAATAGTAGCATCTTTCCACCATTTATATTCTCCCGATTTGAAAAGTAAGTTTTTGAATGTTTCAAGCATGATCTATAACAATTATATGATATAAGATTAACAATTATAAGATAGAATTGACAATAATAAATTAACAATTATAAGATAAAATTAACAATTATATGATATATAAAATTAATAAGATATTAAAGATGTATCAAGAATGAGGAGTAATAGATGCATCGGAGTTTTTATATATATAGTGAATGTTGCGAAATGTTGCGAGCATCTTTTCGAGATTTATTCCGGTGACATTACCCCACGTTCGGAACATTCCAATGGTGGGGGAAAAATTACCAAGATTTTCGGATTGATATTAAAGTAGGATTCATCTCGATGAAAAGTGGCATTTATCTCAATGAAAAGTAGGATTCATATTGATTTTATCATAGTATATTGCTTTACTGGGAATTACATCTTAAGAATGGACCTCTAATAATGACTGAAACTAATCAACTCTCTCTTAACTATGTACTCCTCGCAACAATCCCGCAAAGATTCAACTAAACAGGCTTAGGGTTAATGACTAATTCGTGTAGTGGCCTTGTCTATTTGCGGATTATATTGACGACCTTGAACAAAATCTTTACAAATACAGTGAAATATGGCAACGGATAGGTTACCATTTTTGGACATTTTGCATCTAAGATGACTTGGCTGCAAATTAGGATTGAGGGGATTAGTCGAGATCATAAATGAAAATAACAAAGAAATTAAAGTGGCGGTGGAAAATAAGTCATATTGGTGGCGTCCTAGATTTGAATAAGCATTTCAATTCAGGTGCTATATTGGTTCTACATTTGAATGTGCTACATTTTAATATGGCGCATTTAAGTTCTTCCTATAAAATTTAATTTGGTATGAAGTGAATCATCATTGAAGATCATGAAAAAGTACCATTGGGAAGGCACAATATTCAAATCACAATGTAAGACAGATTTAAAGACAGAATTAAAGACAGAGTTATACAGAATTATATAGAATTATAAAGACAGAAATACAAAGACAGAATTAAAGACATGATCATTATTACAAATACACCTTATATATAGGAATTCTTTGTTTCACTCTTGCCCCATTTATCTAACGTTCGCTTGACACATCATGCTTTTGGATCAACCCCGCAGGTTGGTAGCTCAAACGACCCTACGGCGTGATAGGAGCTTACGTAACGTGGAGGAACATTGAAGTAAGGTGTGAAACTTTAATTCACAATATACGAAGGATGAATTGTCAAGTGATGTGGTTAGGGAGGTGGAGTAGATTAAAGTAGTATTGTAGATTTAAGATTATGTTGAATATACGATATAGTGGTCCAAGTTAGTATTGAACAGGTTATGTAGAATTTGATTATTAAATAGATAGGTGGTAGTATCAATTGGTATTGTATAAATTACTTGGTAGTGGGTATTTTACTGATACTTTGTAGTGTATTTACTGATACTTTGTATTTTATTTACTGATACTTTGTATTTACTGATACTTTGTATTCACTTGAACTTGTATTGTATGAAAGGTACATTACATACCCTGGACTATCCCTCCGCCTGTACCGGTCGTGGGGCATTTAACAATTCCACAAATAGGGGCAACCCGCGCAACGTGATGCCCTTACATAATCGTGAAATTAAAGATCCCCCAAATAGCTAGGGGTCAAATGACACCCAATAAGTTAACTACTGATTTTAAGTAATTTTCTATGATTTGAGTACTATTCCATACTCTAGTACCTCTAAGCTTCGGTTGAAAAGAAAAAAATATCAATTTTGAATGGTTTTTTTTTTGGTCATTCTCTTGACGTATTAGAGATTTTTACGATGAATAAATTTCACTGACCTTAACGGGGGGGGGAAACATAATATAAGTGACGTGGATTCATCGTATCTTCTTTTCTAGTGTAAACTTCTTTCATTATATAGTAGATAACTTAGCCACCTTCGGCGATAACGTAATCCATTTGATAAAATAGGACCAAAAAAATTATCGGTCACTGATTTCATTTTATTTCAGCATTCAAATTGCAGCAAGAAGTCCTTAAGGTTTTATAAGATA
Organism: Kodamaea arcana; assembly: GCA_030574295.1. Taxonomy (NCBI): domain Eukaryota; kingdom Fungi; phylum Ascomycota; class Pichiomycetes; order Serinales; family Debaryomycetaceae; genus Kodamaea; species Kodamaea arcana. The sequence goes on from JAJMER010000013.1 coordinate 129,374, forward strand.
TATTTATATTACGGTGTTATAAAAAGTATATATTGTTATTACTTAAGATAATATACTTCAAATACAATACAAATCGATTGTTTGAGATAAGATCACGTACCATAGTTATCAGAATATCAAGTATCAAGTTTATAATATTTCATAATATCAATCAAGTTCATATCAAGGTTATATCAAGGCATATCAAGATTACATCAAGTTCATATCAAGATTATAATATCAAGTTCATATCAAGCTCATATCAAGCTCATATCAACTTCACACATTATATCAACTTACATATTATCTAACATCACTTAACCAATGTTATAATGGAATCAATAGAAATATCATTTCATTATGATAATCATTCTGATCAAAGTTTATTCAAACTTTGGAAGTTAACTACTAAGAATGAGTTTGTTTCATCTAGTTTCACATCAACTCAAAGATTAAATAATCGATCATGGAGACTTATGAGTAAAAGGTTTCTTCTAGATCTGCAAGATTATAAGGGTGATACTTCTTCATTACTTGGATTATCCAAAGATTCATTATTATCGGATATATTATATTTGACATCAACCAAAGACAAGGATATGATTAAAGACATATCTGATAGATCTTTTAAAGACATATCTGATAGACCTTTTAAAGACATATCTGATAGACCTTTTAAAGACATATCAGGTAAAGGCATATCAGACACATCAGGTAAAGGCATATCAGACACATCAACTAAAAACACAGACACTAACACAACTAAAAACACCTTATCTATCTTATCTAGTTCATTATCCAAAGACACTTCATTCTCCAAAGACACATCGTCACTTACCGATTTATCTAGATTATCAGATCTCAAACCCAAATCATCGCAAATTTTAAGTGATAGACCTTCATTATTTTCACATAGTTCAAATCTAAGTTTAAGTAGTCAGAGAAAGAGTACTTTAAATAGTAGTGTTGAATCCTATAAAATATCCAAAACTGATCCAAATGATTTTAAATTATCTACAATCGATCAGCTGGATCATGGGATTGAACAACAAACCATTGAAGATGATCAAATAAATTCACTCAACCCGAGTCAATTAGATCCACTCAACCCGATAAGTAAATTAGATCCACTCAACTCAAGTCAATTAGATCCACTCAACCCAATAACTCAATTAGATCTAAATTCCCTCGAACAATTATCAAAAATAGATTCAATTGGTCTTGAATCAAAATCAAGTATCCCTGATTCAGAAGATGATGAATACGATTCGGATGAAGATTTTATGGATTCTGAAGATATTTCGGACATTTCGGAAGTGGAAGAGGATTTCGAAGAGCAATTTGAAGGGGAAGATTTGGAAGAACAAATGACACAGCAACAAATAGATGGTGTATTTCATGACTTAAAAGAAAATCTGCAACTTGGAAATCTCCAGAGTGGAGGACAACTCAAATCATCAAGACTGCAACTTGGAAATCTCCAGAGTGGAGGACAACTGCAACTTTCAATTCACAAGTCAAATCCAATGTCATACCAAGATGAAGATTCATCATCATGTTTTACAAAAAACCCATCTCCCAAAACGTCCTTAGTCCGCGGCTTCTCCCCATCGAAAACCCCAACATTTGTACCACATGACCATGTAAATCATGGTAAAATATTCTATTTCGGTAATTCCCCCTCGCCTCCTGAAAAACAAGACTCGGAGCGGCCGGCAACGCCCAGTAAACTATCCTCACCCCGAGAATGCTCGGAAAAGGAGAGTAATTCTCCAAGGACATCTCGGTTACGAGCATATTCTCAAATCTCCCTGAAAGATTTGGGTTCTTCAGGCCCCACTCCTTATATCCATAGACAAGATTCTTTGTTCAGTAATTTCCAATTGAATTTCAAAAAGGATGCAGAAGACCCCGAAGAAATAGAGTCAGTACCAATGGTTGCAGTGCCCACGGAGATCCAAGAAACCAAGTCCGAAGACGGTTATACATCTACCGATATTTCAGAGGATGAATTTTCGGATGATGACGTAGAAGAAGAATTCGAAACTCATCACCACCATCAACTGCAAATCAAGGAGGAGGTGGAACCTAGTACAATCCCTGACAGAACATATTCTTCCAGGTCGGAGAATGACGGGGAATGGGTTTCAGTATCTTCATCTTCAGATGACACCAGTAATAAAAAACTTAATCCAATTAAATTCAACAAACGACTGATCAAGTCACCGGGGCTTGATTTCTCCGCTACTAATTACCCTATCCCAAATCAACAAAAGCATTACACTTATGAACAAAAGAGATATTCTTCCCCAGCTATTTTCAAACCCAAATCTTTGTTATCAGGATTATTTGAATCCAATCAACTCACAGAAACTCCGGATATCACTTCCAAGCCAATTTTGAAAAGGTCCTCCACAACAGGTATAATAACTTTTGATCAAGTTAGGAGCCATAGCACAGGAAGTCACCTCTACCAATCGTATCAAGCACCCAACTCACTGTTGAAGGCTAAGAGACCATACATCATGCTTGCTAAGAAGTACAACTCATCGACAGATATATCGAAAAACTACCCTCACTATCACAACAATCACGTCAAGAAGGATATTTTACGGGAATACCAAGAAACCGGATCTATCAAAGGAACGTTCCATATAGAAGATGAAGAAGATAGTGAAGATAGTGTTTTGGGAAAGCAGAGGTCCATGGTTGGAATCACGGACTTCAATGTAACTGCCAACCCTTCAAATATGCCATCTACACCTCAAAACCAATCCGAGTCGAATTTGGTGCCTACAGGGTTACTCAGTAATTCCAATTCCTCAAACAATATTTATGAGTCACTTTCAACTAGTTTGAGTAAGCTTTCAGGATCGGTGCCCAATAATTCCAGGAGAAATTTACTCTCAAGGTCATCCCTCAGTTTGACGAAGTTGTATAATAATTCCAAATCCATCTTTGGCAAATCGGATACAAATATTAGTAGGCATGAGACCAAATATAAGGCAAGGTCCCCTGAAATTCCAGAAGGAGAACAAGTACGCGGGAACGTCCAGCCAGTTAGTGATGTGGGTTCTCCTCATGCGACTCTGCCTGCTGTTGCTGCAACAGGAGGACCAACCAAACGTGGAGGAAAAAATATCATTCCTGAGAGTAATTCGAAATTATCTCCAAAGTCCACGAGGAGATCCATGCTTTCTACCGAATTGAGTGAATCTCTTAGAAAGTCCATAATAATTGACTACAAGTTGGGAAAGATTCCTTTACCAACGAAGGTTATAAACAATGAGAAGTTACTTCGTGACGCTGGGAAAGAAGGACTTGTTATCGGAGGAGACTTTGAAGACCATGATTTTGATGATTATCATTCCAAGGGTTGGTAGGTGTACTCATTAGCGTGGTATAATGTGAATGGGCAATTCGCTCAGACTAAAATGTATAATACAAAAAATACTTAGAAAATTGTAGTCATTATATTCTGTTAATAAGGTGTGAATACTCTTACATTCCCGGAGACGACTTTTGGTGCTCTTGCATTCCTTAGAGACGGCTTTGGTCCTCTTTTGCACGAAAAAAAGGGCTGCAGTTCAACCTACTGTAATTTTTTCAGTTCACCGTTGATGAAGACCGACTACTATGAACTTTTAGGAGTCGAGTCAACAGCCACTGAGAAGGAGCTCAAGAAGGCGTATCGTCAGAAAGCACTTCTACTTCATCCGGATAAGAATCCAGATGATGTTGAAGCTGCTAACCAAAGGTTTTCATTAGTGAGAGCTGCTTATGAAGTACTTTCTGATGAGCAGGAACGGTCATGGTATGACTCTCACAAGTCATCAATCTTAAGAGACGACGATGACTACATGGAAGATGGTGAGCTTCATACCGATGAGATGGTGATTCCATCTGTTTCCGTGGATGAGATATTAAGGTACTTCAATCCTGCTCTATATACTAGGTTGGATAATTCGAAGCAAGGATTCTACGAGGTTGCTAGTCAAATCTTTGAAAGATTGGCTTCTGAAGAAGTCATTCATGGAAAGGCCCTGGGTTTGCCTAAATTCAATACATATAAGGATGATGATTTAACGAATATCAATGTCGCTGATCCCTCCGTGCTATTGTACACACGTTTAGGTAACAGCCATTCTGACTATGCCGACCAGGTTAGAAAGTTTTATCTGGATTGGTCGTCTTTCCTGAGTGTGAAGAGCTTTAATTGGAAGGATGAATATAGGTACTCACAAGCACCAGACAGAAGAACCAGAAGGCTAATGGAAAAGGAGAATAAAAAAGCTCGGGATTTGGGAAGGAAAGAATTTAATGAAACCGTACGAAGCTTTGTTCTGTTTATAAAGAAGAGAGATCCTCGTGTAAAGATCGGACAGGAGATGCTTGAGAAGCAGCGTAAGAAGAAGCAACAACAAGAAATTGAAGAGCAAGCATTGTTGAATAAGAAACAGCAAAGAGTTCGTAAGCTTATGGAAAGTAGGGACTCCTATAAAGAGCAAGATTGGCAACAATTACCAGCAGATGAATTGAAGGAATTGGAGAAGTTGATCAACGAAGAGTTTGACCTTTCTCTGTCAGATTCTTCGGATAGTGAATTCGATGAATTCGAAGATCCGGAAGATGAACTGGCTGATCAAGAATATGAATGTATCATTTGTAACAAAGTCTTCAAGAACATAAATCAATTTGAAGTTCATGAACGGTCCAACAAGCATAAGAAATTGTTAAAGCAAATGCAATGGGAAATGAGGCAAGAAGGTATAGATCTTGGTATAGATAAACATGATATTGATTTGGAAGATTTCGAGACTGCCAGTAGTGATTTCAGCGAGCATGACATAAACTCGCTAGATGAGGAAGGAGAAATAGAGAAGGAAAAAGATGAGGAAGGAGAAATAGATAAGGAAAAAGATGAGGAAGGAGAAATAGATAAGGAAAAAGATGAGGAAGGAGAAATAGATAAGGAAAAGGATGAAGGGGACAAAAAGGAAGCGGTGATAGAGGGAATAACTGAATCACCGTCTGGTGAGGCTAAACCCATTGATGTGACCAATCTTGAAGTTGATGACAATGTTGATAGCGATATCGATAGTGCAGATAGTGAATTCAGCATCCCAATTGCTAAGCCAAAGTCAAAGAAGAATAAAAAGAAGTATTCCCCTGCTGAGGACTTGGATGATGAATTGGCCAAGTTGGCAAAAGGTATCAAGCTAGATAGTGACGATGATTGGTCCCTACCTAACAAGAAGAAAGACAAAAAGAAGAAGAAGAAGGGTGGTAATGATGATGATTCAAGTGGCGTTTCGCCCTCGCCGGCTCCGGAAGAGATCAGGCCAACGAAGGCAAAAGAAGTTGCTGCAAAAATTCCAAATGGAGCAGAAAAATGCTCAGTATGTGATGAAATTTATTCGTCTAGAAATAAGTTATTCCAGCATGTGAAGGCAACAGGCCATGCTGCACCTCCCATAGACCAGAAGAAGAATAAGAAGAAGAAGAATCGCTGATCTATCTCCTTCAACATTTTGTAATAATATTCTATTAATTTAATTCCTTCGTTAATGAAACATGTCTACTCTATAATCTAAAAAGGGGATAAATTATTGTTTGTCACTCTTGCTATTCATCTGCAACCCTGTCTTGGTAGTTTTCACTACAGCCATAATCGGTTGACTAATACCCTTCTTACCCAAAACACCTAAACCTTCACCACTAACCCAACCCATTTTCTCCAACATTTGTCTTCCGAAATTCTCCAGGCCAATCTCCGGTGCATTAGCACCAATAATATCCCCATCTTTATGACTCGCATGAGATGATTTATTCCTACCTCTTGCCGCGTCTTTCTTAGCATTTCCATCTGTTGCTATTATTTCCGAAGTCAATCTCTTTGCATCTGACCTCAAAAACACGGACTTCTTCTTTACCATGTGGTCGATTTCATTATATTTTGGCAAGTAACGGAAAGTACTTCTAGTCTTTTCCACTTTAATATATCGTTTCAAGCCATTGCCTTGACATTTCTGAACGTTCATGTTATAGAATTTCGCAATCTTCATAACAATTTTGTTACCATCTTGAGTCAAAGGTGGGAAACTCAAACGTTCTCTACCCTTATCCTGATAGAATGCCTTGAATTCATTATTGACTTCTTTAATGGACATTGCAAATGGATAAAGGATTCGTAAGTCGTGTTTCTTTGTTCCTTCTGAAATCTTATTGCCTTCTGCCTTATTTTTCTTATTCTTTTTGGTTTGTCTCATGTATTGATACTGTTCTTGCATTGTGATGAACCAGTCAGTTTCCATATCCATTCTATCGAGATCCAACTCCTTATTTTTACCTCTACCTTTTGTTCTACGAGTTTGAGTATCATCAATGGCAAGGAAGCTCTTCTGCAGCAGCTTAGCATATTGAACCAAATCCTCTAATCCATCGTTATCTTCCTCATCCAGATCAATTTCATCAGGAATATCCTCTTGATCGCTATCTGAGATATAAACATCAGAATAATTTGGTTGGAGATCTGGATTCTCGTCAATTAATCCGTTAGTTACCAATTTCAAAAAACTATGTAACCTATGTTCATACACCCCATTAGATAAGACATACGCAACAAGGTCATCTTCATCGATCCAACTGAACTCATCAAGAGACCCAGTCAATTCCATGTTTTTGACGTAGAACTGATTCATAATTCCAAATCGAACATTCGTGATTGTAATCAGAGAGATATCAAATTCAAAATCTTCGGGCAAAAACCCGTATTCGGGATCTTCGTGAGAATCTTCAGAATCATCATCAGACTCACTCGCACTTTGAGGTGCCATGATATCGAAGTTGGTATCACTTTCATATTCATCATCATCAAAATCACTGTTGTCATCTTTCATACCCTTCATGATTTTTTGAATATAGCCTCTATACCCTTGAATATTTGATTCACTAGAATCTGACTCCGAAGTCTCCAGTTCAAAGCCCATGGTCAGCCTACCGGATCTCATTTGTGTTGTTACTTGGCCTGAATCGTCTTTGCTAGTTGTTAAAGAAACCTTTCCAATTGTAAGAACTGGATCATAAGTTGTATTTTCCAGGTGGATCTTTTTTGGTCTGGGGATGACAGGAATGATTGGGAAATCGCTTGTAATGTTTGAATCACCTTCAGTATCGATTATGAAAGCGGGTTCTTCATCCAGTATGTCTTCATTAAGTTGTCTTTGTATGTCTTCACTGGGTATATCCTCATTAAGTATGTCCTCATTAAGTATGTCCTCACTAAGTATGTCCTCACTAAGTATGTCCTCACTAAGTTGTGTTTGAATGTCCTCACCAAGTTGTGCTTGAAGATCTTCACTAATCGGTGCTTGAAGCTCTTCATTAATGGGCACTTTCTGAATTTGCCTTTCAGCATCCACACCCGGCTCAACTTCATCAATCCAAATATCATCAACACTCTCAACTACTTCATGCGCAGTTTCTTCAATTGTGACTTCTTCTGCGGTACTTGGAATTATCTCAAATGATTGTACCAGTTCATGCAAACTCAAATTACTTACGGAAATCTCCTCTGAATTAGATAATTGAATTAACCTAGCAGAAACAGATTCATGAGTAACTTCGTCCGAAGACTCAGAGTCAGGGGAATCTTGATGCTCACCCACATACACAACCTCATCATCTGTGTCACCATCATCTTCAAGATCATCCTCATCCAGACCTTCTTCATCCAAATCTACAAGTTTTAGTAAATGGTCAACTTCTTCAAAACTCACAATGGGTTCTTTCTGCATTATATCCTTCTTAAAAAGATTGGCAGAAGGATCATAAACCAGTACTGCCTTTACAAAAAGAACTGGGTTTGTTCTTAAAGTTTTCAGGAAGAGCTCTTGCTTCCTTTCTTCTGCACTTTGACCTCTTCTATTACCATAGCTTCGCATAGTGCCTGGCTCTTCGAATGTATTCAATTCGGGATAATCTTGATGTTGCAGTCTATTTCTGGGCTTGTTGTGGAAGAATCTACCACCTCTAGAAGAGGTTACAGTACCGTCATTCCCAACATGAGAACCATCAACGGAACTACCACCACCGCGAGATGATCCTCTACCGCGAGATCCACCTCTTCCTCGTGAACCTCCACGGCTGCCACCACGAGATCCACGTCCGCCTCTACTACTTTCATTACTTCCACCACCACGTCCGCCTCTTTTCCTAGGCATGATCTTTGTATAAGTATTGAAAGGCTTGCCACTATGTTGAAGAATGCACTTAACCTGCAGTCATTCCAACCTGCAGGCTCCTCGTGGCGCTACAAAAAAAGACGGGTCTATCTTATCGCGTACTTAACCTTACACTATGGGAGACGATGAAGTCATTGAACCTAACTCCAAAAGCACCAGCCCTTTTAGCTTTACTCAAATCTGGCAGCTGATTTCTTCTGTAAGTGATGTAAACAATAAACCAGTAGTCATACTTGGTAAGGAATATTACTCCAAACAAGAATATGATAGCGTCATTAGTTCCAAGATCTGGTTAACTTATCGGTTTGGCTTTGAAGCCATTCCAAAATCCCCAATTGGACCAAGTCCACTTTCATTTGCTCCTTCGTTGGTGTTTAACAAGAGTATGTTTGCAAATATCCATAGCTTGGTGGATAATGAGAACTTCACCAATGATATTGGTTGGGGCTGTATGATTCGTACTTCTCAGAATCTTTTAGCAAATACTTATTTGAATTTATTAGAGTCTGGTGATGTGTCGACTGTGAAAGTGGTTTCTAATTCCACTGATCCTACCGACGAAGTTAATCCTGATTCTTTGAAAGTTGATTCTTCCAAAGTTAATCCCTCGAATGGAACATCAAATCATCTTCCAATTGGAGAAGCTGATTCACCCGCTAAGCTACCAGCCAAGTTACCTGATTTACCAGTTAAGCTACCTGATTCACCCGACCATCAAATCATCAATTGGTTTCAAGACAATTCATCCGCTCCATATTCAATCCACAATTTCATCCAAGTAGCCACTGAACTGCCATTACAAGTGAAACCCGGAGAATGGTTTGGACCGAACGCTGCGTCCTTGTCTATAAAGAGGTTATGTGATAGAGATGACTCAACCTCATTGAAGGTTTTCATTAGCGAAAGTTGTGATTTATACGACACGCAAATTAAAGAACTCTTGGTTCAACCTGTTTTGATATTATTACCTGTAAGACTAGGAATTGAGAAAATCAACTCATATTATCATGCAAGTTTGAAACAAATGTTATCATTAAAACAATCGGTAGGTATTGCAGGAGGTAAGCCATCTTCTAGTTTTTACTTTTTGGGATATAAAGAGGATTTTTTGATCTATTTAGACCCTCATAATCTGCAACCTTATCAACAGACCAATTTGGACTACTCTTCATATCATACTTTGAACTATCAATTATTACCCATTGATAATTTAGATCCTTCAATGTTGATAGGAATCTTGATAAAAGACTTGGATGACTATGAAGATTTCAAATTAAAATGTACTGAACAATCAAATAAAGTAGTTCATTTCCATGCATTCGAAAGAAGTGCTGGGGAAAAGAGGAGAGAGTCAGAATTTGTGAAGATCGATGATCATCATTTGGATTATGATTTCGTGGATGTGGTGACGAATGATGACTTTATTGATTTGGGAGGTGAGTATGGGTATCCTGGGAATAATGATAATTCACAAAATAATGAGTTTACGGGCGAGGCGAGTTTTTTGGAAGTTGGCGCTGATTCAAGCTTTTCGGAGCAGAGATATGATGGTGCAATTGATTTGGAAGAAAGTGCTATTGAAGTTCTGCTTGATATTCCTATAGATGATCGATCTGTGGAGGTTGTACAATCAAACCCTGGTGATGTTGAGATATCCGATGATTCTGTTGAGCTGCAACTTTCTGATGAATCTCTAGAGATAGTGCGGAGTGTGGAGAATTCTGAATCTTCCCGGGCAAAGCTCATGGACTCGGCAGAAATCTTGCATCATGAAGAAACGAACTTGCTGGACAAGTAAATCATAAATTAAAGTTAAGATAATATACAGTAGTTTACTTTATACAATAGTTTGTTTGTATGCTATGGAGCTGTGTAGGGTGTAATAAGCTTAAGTCAGCAATTCATAAATAGGTATTCAACTTATAAATAGATGTTCAACTTATAAATAGATGTTCAACTCATAAATAGATATTCAACTCATAAATAGGTATCTAGAAATGATACTTTGCCTTAATATTGGCACTTGTTTGAATTGGCTTTCAATTCAACCTAGACCACCTAAGTTCTTTGGAGTCGTGCACATCCTAAAACGATTAATTAAAATGTGTGCTGGGTTAACAAATCAACTCAACCTCTACCAAATCCTCTGGAACGCCTCTTATCATGTCATTTAAAGATAGCATTAAGATATGTACAGTATGTGCATCTAATAACAATAGATCTATGGAGTCCCACTTGCAATTGGAAAAAGCAGGTTATAATGTAAAGTCGTTTGGGACTGGATCTGCGGTGAGATTACCTGGACCTTCTATTGATAAGCCGAACGTATACGCTTTTGGCACTCCATACGAAGATATCTATAATGACCTAACGTCGCAACCGTGTCGCAAAATGTACGAAGCAAATGGATTGATACATATGTTGGACAGAAATAGACATGTGAAGAAAGCTCCAGAGAAGTGGCAAGAAAATGCATATGCTGGCAAGTTCGACCTTGTAATCACTTGCGAAGAAAGGTGTTTTGACAGTGTATTGGATGATTTGATGTCGAGGATGTACTCAAGAGACGATCCAAGTGATGTGAAACAAATAGTTCATATTGTGAACGTAGATATAAAAGATGATAACGAAAATGCTATTATTGGAGGGAAAGGTATTTTGAAATTGGTGAATATGATACATGAATTTAAGACGCAGAAGAAGGAGTTTGAGGATGAGTCTGAGACATTGTTGGAGGATCAAATGATGTCGATTTTGACTGAATGGCAGAAGGATCATACTCATTTGCCAACTTTATATGGAGTTTCATATTACTAAGAGCAGATATCCTGATGTGGGAGATTGAATCACTAAAAATGAAGACTAGGGTAGGTCTGCATTAATTGAGTCTTGTTGGCCCTTGTTTACGCGTATTTTCGATTTACCACATATATTAAGTAATGAATTTTAATATCAAGATAGTCTAATTTAGTAGCTTAATAGGTAGTCTAATTAGTAGCTTAATAGATAGTCTAACATATAGCTTAGTAGAGAGTATAGCTCAATTGTAGATGAAGTACTTCCCTTGTGTAGCCCTATGAAGCGCGAAGACAAATCGCAGCCACCACTCATCACGAAAAATATCAAGCATGCTGAAACCAAATTTCAATGCCAAAAAGACAAAGTTATATAACAGTCGAACAATTAAAACTCAATTGAATGACTCCAGCTTTGTTGAAAGAGAAAAGCTCAAAATCCCTGAGTTTCTTGAAGCTCGATCCTTTGAAATCAAATCATTTGAAGTATCCCAATTGAACTCCAAAGGAGGAGCATCAACGAGAGTTTTCCAGAGTTTACCTCGAGTCTTACGAAGAAGAGCTGCTTCTCATAATGTCAAGAGAATACCCAAAAGAATGAGGCAACGTGCCATGAGAGAAATGAAAAATACAATCAATGGAGTACCTGGTAAGAGTGAGCATCTTCGAGGTCGTAAACTTTACCGAATGAAAATGCATACTAGACTTCTTAAACTAGGAGGGAAGCTACGTTTATTAAGACATTTTCCAAAAAGTGATATCTATGGTAAACTGATTAACCTACGCTCCAGAATAAAACTCTTGAAAGATCAAATTAATACATTATCTCCAACCCCATCTTTAAACAACTCTGTTGGATCCCATGATAATACTGGAGTTAATGACTTTGCATCTAGACCTCGTGGAAATATGAAATATTTTAAACGTCAAAATCACTATGTTTGGTTACCTACTCATATATGGCATGCTAAAAGATTTCATATGACAAAACAATATGGGTACCAAATCCCAATGTCTCCAACACAGAAATGTTTTAGGCTAATGAACCGTCATGCTAGATATGCCAGTACAGTTTATGATACTTCGTACTTTAGTTCAATAATTCTTGAAATCTCCAAAGAAGACGATTTTAAAAAAACCCTACTTGATCTAACCAAGTTCAAATCTAAGGTCCCCGAAAGAATTTTAAATGGTTCAAAGTCATACAATGATTGGATCTTTTTGGATGGTGTGAAATCCGCTAGCTCCTTTGTTTATGCGAATATTAACCTTGGTAAGATCCTTATAAGAACTCACCCTTCTTTATTTCAAAACGCATTCACACTGTTGAAGTCTTCATTGCAAAAATTATCTACAGAGTATACAATCTATGATTGCCGCTACTCTTTAGGTAGTATCCAAGTATCTGGACCGACTGCTGTCAATACAATTAGTAAAGTACTACACCTTTTTAAAGAGCCTGGAGCAACTAATACCCCAGTCAAAACTTGGACCTCATTAACAACTATTAATGACTCCCACTTAATACCTGTTGGTACTACGTTTACATTTGATATAAAGGATCCAAGGTACTGGAAGAGACCAGTCAATCTTCCTCCTACAAATTCTGATGAAACAATTAATGATTTGATAATCCGTATTTCACAAACTTCATTAGTGAACTCTGAATCGATTTCGGACTTGTTATCTTCAGAGGGAAGATCAAAATCATATTCCAACCAACTTTCCATCAAACAAATCAGTCAAAAATTTGGTAATGCAAAGGATTCCAAAAACTCCATATGCGTATCCGAATTAGAACACTCAAAAATCCCACTCATGATCTCCAAAACTGGTCAAAATTCATGGTCAATAATTTTACCATGGTTCTGGGTTCTTCCAACTTGGGTGAAAATCATCGGTGTAAGAAATGTTAAAGTTGGTGGTACCAGACAAATACAACAATATAATTTTGAAAATAATATTCCAACTTTCCCAAGAGATTTACCTTGGTTACCAGATGGTTGGGCCTTCAATGAAGGCACTGCCATTTTGACCCGCGATAAATATGAAAAGTTGCCCTCAAGCATGAAGAACAAAGGGAGACCTGATTTTAGATCTTTGAGCGTGGCTAGCCCGTTTAAATGTGATTGGACTTCCTTACGTGATGTCCATTTTGCAAAAGTCTATAGTAAGATCACGGATACAGAATTTGCATTGACATTAAAACAGAATTTGGCCACCTTCAACGATGCTTCAATTGACTTATCCCGGAAAATCAAAACATTCCACGATTTGGAGCAAACGGTTTTGACGTTACAAAAGAAAAGAGCCCCTACAGGTGACCTAGCAATTGAACTTTATGAATCTTCAAACGAACAACATCAACAAATACTTGAAAACAAGCTAATTGTTGCAGATCTTAGCGCAGTTAAGAACTTGAAGTTACCTGTTATTCATGTTTCTTTCACACCTTTGGAGAGCTGTAAAATTAAGGATGGTGCCAGAATATATTCAGCTCTCCATCCAGAATCAGATTATCTCCAATTTTCTTCATTATCGCTCATTGGCTTTGTTACTTCTGGGAGCTTCAATCTTAACGTTGGGCATGAAACTGGGATTGGTATGGTTTCAGTGAAAGCGAAATCGTTGCAAGATGTTTTCATTAGGAATATTGGTACAACGAGCTTTTACAAAGTCAAAATGAGTGAGATTAGAGGGTAATTGTAGTCACTTTATAGGGTGCGGAATACCTATGATCATATATGAGATTAGAAGGCATTAGACTTGGTCCAATTGATGAAGTAATACACCTGTTAATGAAGATTATAAGTAAACTATACCTATGACAGTTTAAGTCCCAACAGTACCGTGCGGTCCACCTAACATAATGGGTAGCACAGATATATAGAACCAATGCATATTGACTGCAAACCTTACCTGCAGTACCAACCTCACATTTTACCCGGACTTCCATCTGGTATAAAATCTTCTCGACACGCAATTTTTTTGACTTCATACTTACCTAGAGATGTTATAGGAGATCAAGAAGTTCTGTAACCATGGTTCTTTAGAGGCATTGCACAGCGCCATAGAGGACTATGCCAACTTTTCGCATGCCTACATATATGTCTTTGGACTGTATGTGGGTAGGAAGGTGTGGATCTTTCAATTTTTGATTTCTTTAAATATGAGCTTCTTTGAAGTTGCGTTTTTAATCCACACATGTTTGTTGATATGTTTGGGATAAAGTCGGTGCAATTCCGGTGCAAGCGTAGCGTGCACCGGAATAGTGATTCTGAGGATCTGTCTCAGGAAACTCATAGTAAAGAGATTTGTAATTCCTCTTAAACAATATCATCATATTGAACGGCCCTATGAGGAATGATTTGCAATTGCAGATTACACTATGTATATTTGTTCTACTTAATTAGCCTCAAGCCGTGGTAGGCGTGTGGATTGTGGGCATGTACCTTGTGGTTTCAGTCTTTTTTTAGCTTCCCTATTCACTTCAACTATAAGCAATTAAAATGAACTTATTGGTCTAATTTTCCTTATGGAAATGATTTGCAATAATCAAGGAGGTGTGTCTCTCAACATTTATAAATGGCATTGGTGACTATTTTAATAGTTACTGCGAATATCTCTCTTGCCTATGACACCTACATTGCCTCGTCAGATTTAATTAAGAACATTCGTGAGGAGACCAAAATAAGATTATGCTTGATTGTATCCAAGTGAACTCATACTCACATTATTACTCTCATAATTTCCTCCAGCAACTCCATTCAAACCATTCACCAACTTTGAATTCTCCCACATTTTCATCAATGATTTTTTGAAAAGACTCACATTATAATCAATAATGGTTAACGACTTATCCTGCTTTCCTGTTTCCACGGTAGGCAGTTCATTATTTAGTTGCCTTGCATCATCGTTTCTAATCAATGCAACTAAAGCTAAACCTCGAATCATTTGCTTCAAATATAAAATGGATCCATTGGATAAGTAACTAATAGACTTTAGTTCTTTTGGTTGTATTTTATTATTTCTCTCTTGAGACCCATTTTGGGAGTTATCATTTTCGATATATAAATCATCCAAGTCAATGGTTATGTCGATAAACTCAGCACAAACTTCATAAGTTTGTATATCCACAGGAGTTGAATCTGTAGCGACATAGATTTTTGAATTCACATCGAATAAGAAAACCTTATCAATTGAAGAATGTTGTACCAAATTATCCAACATGTTCTCCAAGGAAGGTAATTCTGGAATTAATTTCTGGACGATTCTGGAAAATGCTTCATATATGGAATGATCGAAAATAGACGTCAAGTAGAAAGAAACCTGGACCCCTTCCAACCCTAAATCCAATAATTCATCACCAGTTCTTTGCATAATATCTCTTTGAGCGTCTATTCTATAGTCTTCAGATAAACCATCAATTTTATGGATCAACACTTCAATATTTATTTTGGGATTCACCTTATAAGCAAATTCTACAATCATTGATAAGTTTGTTATGGCATTTAAATATTCATCTTGGGAATCAATAACATAAACCAAAGCTCCAACACTCGAGAACAACCGTTCACTGTCGTAATTTGGTTCAAAGTAATTCAATTGCCCGGGTAATTCCATAACAGATAAATCAATCAATGATGAGAACTGTTCGGTTGTTGGTTTGGATGTTGACTCCAAATATAACGTATCCAAAGGTTTCATATTATGGAATACAACCTTACATATTGAAGACTTGCCACCTCGTCTTAATCCCATCAATAAGATGGTAGCATTACTATCTTTTGGGTTTGGTATTAATACAGCTTCCATTGGTGATACGTTATCGCAGTTTGACAGAAATGGTGATTTTTCGCACCAAATCAGACGAGGGTACACTTTCTCTGTTAACTGTCCTTTCTGTCTAAATACTGAAGCTAGGTTATTCCTATCACCTTTATTATGATGAAGGCTCCTATCAACCTTTATTATGATAATGGCTTATTCCATTTTGACTCTTATATTTTGACTCTTCACCTGGAAACTTCGGGATGTTCGATATGCTTAAATATAGAATTAGACTACCTTGTGTATACTTTTAAGGGGATATTCTATTCAGCGTACTTTGGAAATATTTCTCTTACCATTTGACTGTTGAATTCATATAATACATAGTATGAGAGCTGATTACGGAAAAATGAATCCCGAGTTCAAAGGTAAGAATATTAAACTTTACAGCAATAAAGAATATTATAGTAGGAAAGATGATCAGGAGTGGAACGTTACAACGTATGAAAAATTAAACACCAGTCAGTTGCCCATATAATTAACTTTATTATATCTAGTCTGGGCAGTGTGTTCCAATTAAAGTTGAAAACACACTCGAGAATGTTATCTGTTGTCACTTAAATCTTAGTTGTATAAAAAAAGTACTCCAGAGCAACCTCCCATTAGGGTTTTAGGGCTTATTTTCCAATACGGGTAAATTTTTTTGGGTGGTATAAAAACATCACCAAATTGAAAATATTGATGGTTTCTTCTTTCTTTCTTTGATACGAAGCTTCCTATTCACTGCACCATTTAATTAATAAATGACTGGAGGGGAAAAGGAAAGCGAGATCAAAGAAACGAAATACGTCCTCATACTAAGTCTACTTCAAAACGTAAGATTCTTGGACCTACGTTTTCGGTACAATTGTAGAATTTCTTGTAGATGATAAACTTCAGTTCAAGTGGATGTTTATGATGTTATATCCCAGACAAAATTCGTTCATGAAGTACCATCCCTTTTTATGAATGAATTCTGTCTTGAGTGTGAAAATCCTAACCTTGGTAGTAAGGTTCTAATTGTCGCCTTGGTAGTAAGGTAATTGTCGTAGCGAGTTCTTCTTCTGGTTAAATGATGTGGCAAACCTTACAGCAAGCAAGAGTGTTAAAAGCATAAGGTGATAAAATTAAAGTATAATCCAAAGCGATCAAATAGGATCACGTCTCATACGTGGAGGATAAGAATCATAAACTTTATTAACAATCTCTTAAATGTTTATCAGGTGAAATTTAGGGGTGGGATTTATAATTTCAGATTCTTCATGCATTGCACGGATAAAATCCCATTCTTATCCCCTTCCAATTAATACAATAAACGTTTGTTGTGTTCCTACAAAATATGTATTGTTCTATCACACCTGCAAAATATTAGCACATGGGACTGAAACCTTTGAAACAGATTCAAGTATGTTGTAATCATTGTCATAATAAACCTTCTTGATTGTTCAGCTTCTAAAACTGTTCATTGATCCTTAGTGAAAAATATCACTATTCAAATTGTCACTGCAATTTTATCAGTAAACACAACAACTTAACCGCGGTTCACTTGAAATTTCTCTAACCAGTTGGTCTCTCAACTCCAATGGTAAACTTCATAATTCCTCGTATGTTCTTGTTTATCATAATTCCTAATTATAACCCGATGCACTTGGCCTAATCAGAATTTTCGAGCTTTCTGTCTACTTGATTTGTTTTTATTTCTACGACTTGTTTCTTCGATTTGCTTCTTTATTCTACAACTTTGTTTTCTGCTTCCTTCTTTATTCTACAACTTTGTTTTCTGCTTCCTTCTTCATTCTACAACTTGATCTGTTTTTCCTTCCTTCTACAACTTGATGTGTTTTCTGCTTTTAATAATCTATAAATAAAAAGCTCTATAAGCTATAAACCTCCAATAAAAAAACTTTCCGAATAAATAACAAAAATATAGTATGTCAATTGACAAACTTGATCATGAGGGGGTCGTAATGGGGTGGACAATAATGCCCATTGTTTCTCCTGGAAACTTTTCTAGAAAACTAACAGCTGGTTGGAAAACCTCGCTGATTTTCTCTGTAACTTTATCAGCTAAACTAACAGCTGGTTGGAAAACCTCGCTGATGTTCTCTGTAACTTTATCAGCTTTTGAATGCTCATTCAATGGCGCTCATTCAGAATATGAAAAACACCTACTCTCCAAAACCTTTAAACTAGGACTCGCATGTAAACTCCTATCATCAGACAACCCTCTAAGTCGTCTTGTGATATTCGTGCTCTGTGGAGTCATATTATTCAACAATGAAATGCCATAATCTGAATTTAATTTCTCTTCAATTTGCAACAATTTGGTATCGATTTGACTCATTTGGGTATCTTGTTGCAATTGTAAATTATTCAAATCATGAGACGAGCACCAGCCACTTTGAGTCAAATGTTCCGTTGTTGCTTCAAAAGCATCAACAACGGATTTTTTTTGATTGGTCAAATAGTTGGAGTAATTGATCAACTCAGCACTACTAGAGATCTCAGTGATTGAACTTACTCTATCAGATGCAAAAGTCGACTTTTCCGATGTTGGGCTTGTCAAAGATTTCATGTTCAAACATTCAAAGTAATTCTGTTCGATATCGTACAACGCTTTCTTAGAACTTGAAAAGTTTTCGGAAATCGTAACTATGGGAGAGCTTAAGGGTGGCGTTAATGGTGTTAATAAAGTATTTCTTCTTGGCTTGGTAAAAGTGGTGGTATTGAAGACAGGTGGACCAGTCACTGATGTCATGCTTCCTCCTGAAGAATTCAGGGATCGTGAAGAATTATGGCTATGACGATTGATTTCTTTTAAATCCGTTTGAATTGGATTTAAACTTGGTCTTGAAGAAGATGGTGCGGAGCCATTTGAAGAGGTACCATTTAATAAATTCCCATTTAAGGAATTAGTCCCCGATGCAGTGCTGGATGTAACTCCCGAGTTGACACCAGAATTAACACCAGATGTAGCACTTCCTAAAGAAAGCTTCCTAATACCGTTCTTCAAACTCTTCAACCTTCTTAATGGCGATGAATTTGTGTTTTGAGTGTTGAACAAATTCGTCAAATTCGGGAATGAGGATGAATTGACACTATTCGCTCTTAATGTATTATTTGTAGTGGTGGCACTTAATGAAGGTGAGAATGTATGATTGGCTGAAAAACTACTGGAATTAGCCAAGGTTGGAGAGTATGCATTGTTTGGGCTTGATAAAGTTGGGAACAGGTGCATGGCATCCAAGTTAAGGCTTGGTGAGTCTAATTCATACCTCATTTCAGAATTCTCAAATATATGCAGTTGGAGAACAACTTCTTCATTACTGATGGGGGAATATATTGTGGTTGATAATGTCGATAAGGATTTATCACTTATGCCATCATCTTCTGGTAATGGTGGAAGTAAGATTTCCGATTCAGGCAGATTCTCGGGTTCATTTTGTGGGTGATGATGGAAATAGTTCATAGTATCCACAGCTGAAATTTCATGTATACTTTGAGAACGACTTCCATCGAGGCGGGACTCTTGTGAACGAGACTCAGTGTGATCAAGGCGAGATTCAATATGAAGGGAATCGAGACGGGAATCAAGACTTTGGATATGGAAATCGAGACTTTGGGAGGGTGAATCAAGGGTCTGGATATGTGAATCAAGGTTCTGGATATGATTATCAATATATGAATCTATACTTTGAGCGCGAGGAGAATCATTCTCTATACTTTGGGTAACACTTGTTCTAAGTTCTTCAGACATTTCATTCTCACCATATTGCAGGTTTAATTCTGAATATTCCGTAACTTCAGTTAGATCTTTAATTGGTTGACCCAATCTTTCATATGGTTCCTTTTCTTCAATTAAAATTCCTAGACCGCCGTAGTCGTTCATTCTATGTGTGAATTACGTGTGGGGATTACTTGATTGTGGGAATTATTTGATTGTGGAAATTACTTGATTGTGGGAATTATTTGGTGAAAATACGTTAATTGTGGATATCTTATAATATAAATGGTACTATATTATAATTTGTATTATAAATTGGTATATGATATATTTGCAATATATATGATATAGTGAAAAATGATTAATTTAGTGGTTTTACCCTACTATTATCTATCCAATCACTCAAAGAATGTAAAATTACACCTCCTAGTCCAGTTCAGAAAGAAATGGTTATCGTTTTATATAAATCCCAAAAAAGTTAGTAAATTCCAGAAATGAAGGCCAATAACAAAAAACTCTCCTACATGTAAGTCACGTGAAGGAGCCTGTATATAAAAAATAAAAATAAAAAGATTTATTAAGTTACTTTGCATGGTTGTAAAAAATAATATTACAATTCCGGTCAGACAGTCTTTTTTTTGACCCATACGGGAGGGGAATTACAGAGGGGCGAGTGGAAATGAGTAAGTTAGGTAATATATTGTTGGTAGTTGGTGTGGTGATTGAAAGAACGAGTGACGAGTGGTGGAGCTGGAAAGAAAGAGAAGTCTTGTGTGGGGCTTTGTGGGGAGTAACTTGAAATGGGAGGTTATTTGGATGATCTGACCACTTGTAGGCATGGTATTTGTGTAGGGTCATTTGGCAGTTTAATGTGTAGTTTGATAGTGCCAATGCTTTGTTATGACCGAAGTGCTCGGAGACACTGTCTTACACAGCCTGTTCACACGGCTTCTGTATAATAAACAGTCTACACAGTCTGTACTTCTATATAATACACAGTCTGTTCTACACAGTGTTCTTCTATACACAGTCTGTTCTACACAGTGTCCTTCTATACACAGTCTGTTCTACACACTCTGTTCTACACAGTAACCTTCTGTATACACAGTCTGTTCTACACAGTGTTCTTCTGTATAATACATAGTTTGTTCTACACGTTCATCTCCATGATGTTCTGCTTCTATAAAATGGGAGCCAAGATGTTCATGAGTGTAATGGTTGATGATTGTTGAGGTTGTACTCTTATAACCAACTTTGTATATCACACCGAGCAAGAGTAAGTATATATGTTAATTAATAATACTGGTATAATTGTCGGAATACCTTTGGATGCAAACCATTTTTGTGGTCATCTATATGCAACATAGTTGTGAGTTATCGATCTAGAATCACGTATATGAAGCACGGCAGTATTCAACCGTGCTTGTTGTGCTGTCATGTTGAGTTAAACGACTTGACATCTCCATTGCATGACATGTGCATTCTTCCCATCAGATCCGATCTTCTTTAACTAATCTATATATTAGAAACAAATCCGAGAATGATAATTCCTACAAATTCTAGAACGTCCACAACCAAACCTTCTAATAACTTCTCTTCATGATCAGTCCACATTCTGCTACAAAACATTAATAGTACCTCATCGAGTATTCTTTGTTTCTCGGTAACCTAGTGATCGAACCCCTTCACAACCCTCTTCAGACGTTATTTTCGGAGATAATCCAAGAACAGTTAACCAGGTTACCTACCAAGCAAAATTCGGGCTCATTATCAACTTGAAACTCATCGAGGTTGAAATTTAACTTGAAACAGATATTGTTAACAGAGTTTTACATTCAGGGTATTTGTAATCAAATGGTAGTAAATGGTAGTAAATGGTGGTAATTAAATGAATCGTAATCAAATGAATCAATTGGTATTAATCAATGGTAGTAATCAAATGGTATTTACCTTAATCGTATTGTATTTTCCTTAATCGTATTTTCTTTAAGATACACTCAATAGACTTTTCCACCTGTCAAAGACTTTCAATTTCACAATCCAAACAATTCGTCTAGAGAAATTGCATATTGTTATGAACAATGGAAATTCGAGTGTTGGAAGTCAAACTAGAGGGGACTTATAACTGGCATATCCCCACACGATGCAACGGGGAAGACTTAAATGTATGACCAGTGGATAGTTCCCCGATCTAGTTTAGTTGATGGGGGCTTGAAAATCTGGGGTAATTTTTCAAACTATCGCTCGGCCGAGTTGGTTGGTATTACTGCAACCAGTAATTATGAAAAGTTTGTAGACCTTAGAAAAAAAGGAATTGAGAGTTAAAGAGTATCATTTATCTCATGTAACTGTACACCCCATTGATCCATTTAATGTATCTCATTAACTGATTTCGCTACTGAGGTACGCGGCCACAGGATTCGGCTACAACTTAATGTCTGAATTTCCTTGTCTGCATATTATTCAGATTTTTCATGGGATATTGTGAAATGTTATCTTTCCAATTTTGACCTTTTTTATATTACCTTGACTTGGGCCTAGTTACAAAGGCCGACTCCCTGTATATTGCAACTCGGTACCATTGCCTGTCTGCAAATCGACCCTTCGTAGTATGCAGGTTGTTGGAACTTGCCTTGGTAATATGCAGGTTGTTGGAACTTGCCTTCGTAATATGCAGGTGGTTGAAACTTTTTTCCATACTGTTCCTTTTGGTATGTGCACGACTCCTCGATGGGCTCTATACCATGTAACTAGGAGAACGGAGGATAACCTTGCAAAGGAATTCCATTTAGTAACTTGCTTTTAGAGTCCCCCACAACTAAGCAACTTTTGTGAACAAAACTATCCACTATTAAGGAGATGTTACATACCCTCCACCAGGAGATGTTACATTACTTACTTATACCCCTCGACGTATCTGGACCTATGTGTAAATCCACTTCTTAAAGTACTCCATGGATAACTTTTGTGGATTTCATTTAAGTCTAGATTTATCACTTTGATATCACAGAACCAAATCAAACTGATCTGCAGACAACGGCCAATCGAACTTCAAGGTTTCTAATTACGAAACTTCCTGTGTCTCCCCACCTTTTGTCTCGAAACAAGCTATTGTCCGAAAGTTTATTTCTATATGTCTGAAAATGTTCAAAAATCCATAGCCCATTTAGAGGAGCTATACAGTGATCTCACAAGCTTCAATTCTTCAATCTTTAATATATTTCTGAGAATGTTACTTCAATGGATCTCCGAGAATGTTGCCTTAATGTATCCCTAAGACGTACCTTAATGTATTTGAATGTAAACTTTAAACTTTCATGTGTCTCATTCCACCTTTAAGATCTCAGGTACTTCCACAGCTTTAGCGAGGTATCCAACTCCTCCAAATATATCTAAGTATTTTGAAATTCACATCCAACTCCTCCAAAGGTATTTAAGTATTTTGATATTCACATCCAACTCCTCCAAATGTATTTAAGTATTTTGAAATTCACAAGACTTTCAGAACTCTTCAAAAGGACCAATCAACATCTTCATATCCTCGGTGAAAGTATGCTTTAAAATATTCACCAGCTATTTTCTTATCAACTCTTTTTAGTTTGCTGTCAAATGTCCTAAGAGTGTTCTAAAAAAGTTAATCCTCCCTATGATTGTGGAAGGGTTTACAGGACCTCCCGCCTTTGCCACGACCGATAAAGTTTGAGTCACGGAAGAATAAGAAGTCGGAATATGGCCGATTCAATACAATTAACCTTCTATAATATAGGCAAAAGTCTAATTTTTCGAATTGCTATGACTTGAAGCCTTCTATTGCATCTTAAAACTATTTTAGTGTCCTGCGAATGCCGGATTTAGACCGTTATTTCTTCCGACTTCTAGAATGCATACACCTTCCAATATTAGCATGTGTTACTAACCACCAAGGGTTGCGAACAACTCATTAGTTGCTATCTCTCACAAACAGTCCTGTTTGGTTCTTTATTGCTGACATTTTGATGGTTTTCAATTAAGAGGGCCAAGTGCATCTGATTTTTAAATTGCAACCAAAATGGTTTTTGGAGGGTGAATTTTTTGGGAAGTATTTATCTGGGTAAATACTCTCACTCAATTAAACAAGAAAAGCGTCAGTGGTTTAGTGGTAAAATCCAACGTTGCCATCGTTGGGCCCCTGGTTCGATTCCTGGCTGACGCAAAATTTCTTTATTTTTAATATTTTTTTTAGAAGTTTTACAATATATCAACCTTGAACGTAGTCCCTTTAGATGATTGTATGATTTTATTTACCTGGAAGAAGGTCTTGGAACTGAAAAGAGAACGAGTGAGTTAAGTTGATGGTATTTGAGCTTGTATTACATGTTTTGAGTTTTTCTATATTTTGCAACATTTGGCTGCAAACTTACAAATTGTTCTCTGTTGAAGTATTTTAAATAAAGTTTCTCATTGTTTTTTTATTTGATTTATTTTGAACTATTGAATATTAGGAATTTGCAGTGACTTTTTATACTATTACTTGCTTGAAGTTTTAAAGAAAGAATATATACCAATAATACTTGCTTAAAGAGAGATTCAAAACCGGAGAATACCTAGCAAACGATTAACTCAATAATAATTTTTCACTATTGATTGCTCAACTAGTTTGTCTATATGGATCAATAATTGTCCTTCCTTTATTGTAACCTTAACTTATCTTACTTCTCGTGCAGTACAGTAAATTTCAAAGCTTTCAATCATACCTTTGAAACTTAATTGCCACCTTCATTCTACCGCCACTTCATTCTACTACCACTTCCTTCTACCGCCACTTCCTTCTACTACCACTTCCTTCTACTACCACTTCCTTCTACTACCGCCATTTTCAATTCACTACTTATACTTCCAAAGTACAAACTCCTCAGAAATCAACTAATCGTAATAAGCAATCAGAATAATAAAGTTCCAAATTGATGTTATCCCTAGACACGCTGCGCAAGTTCAACTTGCCCCAGTTTATACTTCCAATAATTTTTTCTAATTGGATCGTAAGTTTCCATTAATGAAGAATAAATGTCAATTGATTCCTTAAATCGTCCTTGTTGTGAATAAATTCTACCAAGTACTTCCAAAGCAAATGAACTAGTTACCACATCACCTGTAAATTCATTACAAAAGGGTTCCAATTCAGAAAAGTTTCTTTTCCTCTTTTCATAAATCCCAATAAGATAATTCCATGATGAAGGGTTTTGAGGTGATTGTCTTATAATTTTTTTTGTGAATTCTATTTCTTCGATTTCATCAATTGATGAAGAATCTGCTTCGCTAGATTTCCCTTTTACATTGTCTTGATCCGAGTTTTCCTTCAATTCTTCAAGTTCCACTTCAGGGCTATTAGTTACGGACCTTCCAAACTTTAAGAAAAATCTATGAGACCAAGCTGAATTATTTCTAAGATCCAATAAAATGCAACCGTCTACAAACTGAAGCTCCTTTTCATCATTGAATAAATCGAATTTTTCAACCAACCACTTTCTATAAGACCAAACATGGTGATTTTTTGGGTCGGATTCAAGCATTAAATTTATAATTGGATGTTCTCTATGAGGATTAAATTCAAGACGAAGACTGATTATTTTGTTTATGACCAATTGTCTGTAATTCCATATTTGATAGTTCTTTTCATTTTCCAAAGCAATATCTTCACACCAATCCAATTCTTCTAAGAGATCTTTCTTCAAATGAATCAAGATATCGAATCTGTAAATCCAAATGGTATAATGTGAAGCCAACAAATCAACACCTTGCTCTGTTAAATGCAAGGCTCTTTCTGAATATTCGTTCTTTTCAGCAAGTGCAAGTAGTATTCCCATGACTTGCTTGAAGTTTTCATCATATAAGATCTGACAGATTTGCGGGTCCTCTTCATTGAGTTTCACTGGAATTATGTCATCATAATTGTACGTGGACATGTTATGGATTGAATTGAAAGTTTATGAGTTAGATTGTTTGGTGAATAATGGTGTAAATTTGTTAGAGTAGAAAAATTCCATGTTGGGCTGTTACAATGGTAATATTTACCACACTCAATGGAATGATCGTATACACTTAGAATGATTTGATTTAGAGGAGATGAATAAGAAGAGATTGATTGATTTAGAAAAGATTGATTGATTTAGAAGAGATTTGATTTAGAAAATATTGATTGATTTAGAAGAGGTTGATGTGATTGAATGAATAAGAAAAGATAGATTGATTCAGAAGAGATTGATTGAATAAGCATATAAATTTGTATTTTAGTAAGAAGTGCTGTTCCTATCAAGTTAAATCTTTAATCCTTGGTTCGGACTTTTGTTGTGTAGCCAAGGTTGGTATATAGTTTATGACTTTAAAATACTTCTAAACTAACTCTATAATGCACTTATGATTGCACTTTTACAATCCCTTACAATCCCACCTCTACCCAATCCTCCAATCCCACCCCCAACTCCTACAATCCTCTCATAATTACACATCTATATCCAAACAATAACCACCCATTACACTTTCTCTTTACAACTTTTACCGAAAATCTTCCTCAGAGAATGAATGTCTATTTCAATACGAATTGTTCAGTTATTAAAGTAAACAGGGATATACACAATTGAAATTACGAATCCTACCTCAGATTGTTAGTCGCATATTTAGAAGCCAAAGCCATACACAATTCACATTGCCATACACAATGAGTCGGATATTAGTACATAATAAGCAAGTCGGATACATAGCAATGGGATACATCATAAGCAAGTCGGATATTAGTAGAAAATAAACAAGTCGGATATTACTACAAAACTAGTTCGTACTATCACTAGGTGAATATTAATAGAATTCTCTTATATATTCCTACAATCTGATCAGACACCAAATTCTATTCAGCATACAGGGTATACAGGATTAATTGACTAAACTCCGGTCCGTAAGAAATGTCTGTCTGGAAAATCCACTTGTTTACATGCATCCGACGAAGCCACTAAATAAAACCGAAGGAAAGGCACATTATCCAAAATAACAATACATGTATATAACAAGACCTCTTCGGAACGTCTTAATAAACCATGCGTATCCCTCGTGATCGTAGCTAAATGTACATTGACTTGTAATTTTCAGACGGAATGCAGATATGTAAAACCATACCTTAAGGTCCAAGTTATCATGTGAATGTTCATTAAAAATGTCGGGGTGTAGATGTAACTGCTGCAAAAGTTTGGTTATTATGTCACAAGTATCACAAGAGTTTAAAAAAAGGTTGCCATAAGGATAGTGTTTTGCAGCTAAAGCCAAGAGTTAGTTAAATATAACAAAGGTAGACAAATGATATCATAAATGGGGGATTAAATGTAGATAGGGATTGTACGAAGAGATATGATATGGGTATAACAGAACTCACAAAAACCATGGCAATGTATAACTGGCATTATAACCTGGCAATGTACATTATAACCTGGCAATGTACATTATAATCTGGCAATGTACATTATAACCTGGCAAGGTATTCACATCATAACCTGGCAAGGTACATCATAACCTCGCAGGTATTACTGACATTTCAACCTGGCAAGATATTACATTAAAGCATGGAGTCTAAAGGCGAAGGAGGGTTTGGGACATTGTCAACATTTGTTGATCAAATCTAGCCCAACACTACATTTCTAGTACTGGATGAGTAATACATTAAGTTAATCTTCTTTGCATGTGCTTTTGAACCAAGTCTCGTAGTGGTTGAAATTCTCCTCAAAATGGTTGATTGAAAAGATAAAAATGCAACCACTTTAAATATAGAGTTTAGGCATACAGAAATTATGAATGAAAATTTAATTGCAATTGAGGGACATTTCCTCATAGGAACCCACTTATCATGGAAACCCCATTTATAATTATCATGGAAACCCCTATTACAATTATGATATACCTCTTGTAAGACGAGTATCGATTATTCGCACCCACTTAAAACCACCTGCTTGATCGGCAAAAAACGATTATGAAATGATCACAACAACCCTACCAGACTATCAATTAGGCCTTTTAACTTTGATTACCTGTGTTGTGATATTTGCTGCGATATTTTGGTTAACTCAAGCTTTACAGATTGCAGTTTTAGCTAGTGTTTTCATTGGATCGAATATGTTTTCTCGATCCAAGTTTTTCCAATCATCCCTTTCCACAATCAAGACATTTTTGGAACCTGGGCCAATATTAAAAGTACCAACCAATAATCCATCCGATGGAAGGTTATTCAATAATCTTGGGGAATCATCAAGAATTGAATTGCTTTCCGCAATTAAGTCACTTCAAGGCTATTCTCTAAATTCAAAAAAGCTGAATGATAGAAGAAGGCGACTTTTTAAGTTAATGACTTGGAGACAACAACGATTATGTGAAGATGTTGGATATTTGACCAAATTGAAGAAAATCGATCAAGCATTTGTAACTAATCAAACCTTATTAGGAGATATTGCATCTCATAGTATTCAAAAGTTTGGTATTACATACCAAGATTTCGACATATTGAAGGATTCAGGAACAAACTCAAGTTCTTCAAATTATAGAGTGATTGAATCTTTGGGTCATTTTGTAAGAGACTGGACAACTCAAGGTGATTTGGAAACAAAATCAATGCTTGATTATATAGTTGGTCAATTAAATGATTTAATCCCTCTAGATCAAAGACTGAAAACTTGTGTCATTGTGCCAGGTTCAGGCTTAGGGAGAGTTGCACATGAAATAGCATCCTTAGGACTGCCACTGGATGTCAAATTTGATCAGCCACTGGATGGCAAATTCGGTGCTGTTCATGCTGTGGAATATTCCGGATTAATGCACTCTTGTCATAGCTTCATCTACCTGTCAAGCAAAGATTATCAAATATATCCAGCCATTCATTCTTGTTCTAACTTTAGAGATAATTCCACACAATTTAGAACAGCTCAAGTCAATGGTTCAACCATACCGGAGAACTTACATTTGCATTTGAATGATTTTAGGTACTTTGAGGTCCCTGTACCCTACGAAAATGTAGTTGTTGTCTCAGCCTTTTTTATCGATACTGCTGAAAACTTGATGGATTATTTCGATGCAATCAAGACTTTAACCACACCTTCAAGGTCAAATGGTGTCAAGAATGGGTATTGGATAAATGCTGGACCTTTGAAATATGGGTCTGCAGCACAAGTCGAACTCAATGCGGACGAAATTGCAAGCATTAGATCGAATATGGGCTGGGTGGATGTGGACACTACAAATTCATTGGATAAACAATCCGAGAAATTGGTAGGATATGTTACCGATACAGAAAGTATGTGGCAAGGCTTTTATGGTTTAGCCATGTGGGGGAGTAAGAGGAAGGAGAATGCTAAGACGGACAATTAGCATTGAAAATGTAAATAGAAAGGACATTTAAATGACTGACGTTGGATGTCATATTGGGTAAGTTTCGTCATGTAGAATACAAATAGACACACTGATGGATATGCACATATTATAGAATACATGTTACTTAATGAATTCAAGAGCGAACAATCCACAAGTATTCGTTGTGGAATGGCAGGTCGATAAGCCTTACATCGAACGCTTATTCTTACTAGTAAAAAATGCTATATGTATTATACAATCTATTTGGCCGATGCTTCAAGTGATTATGTGTCTGTGATTTCATCTTCAGGGAGCATTTACTGGGCAGCTAGAGACTACGCTTCGCTATGGTGTGGTATTTCCTCACACCAACGCTGCGCTACGGTGTGGTCCTCTTCACTCACATCAACGCTTCGCTACGGTGTGGTATTCACTATCTCACTCACACCTGCGCTTCACTACGGTGTGGTATTTCCTCACACCTACGCTTCGCTGCGGTGTGGTACGGTGTGAATCATTTCGCAATATCACTCCCCTTATTAATCTGCACCTTCTTGTCCTCACCTCCACTAATGATCCCGATGTCGTTATCCCAACAAACGGAAAACACCTTGTCTTGCCCCTTCTCTCTAACAATTGTATACAAGGATTTCTCTGCCCTCACATCCCATACCTTGACGGTACCATCGTGAGAAGCGGAAGCAAACATATTATCATTGTTAGGCGAAGCGGCCAAATCAACAACGAAATTCGTATGACCAACCAATTTCACATTACTAGTTTGTTCTGTTTGAGTAGCTGAAACTCTTGGATCATGTACATTGATATGTCTTGCTGAAGATCCTGATACCAACAAGTTTTTAGCTGGCAATTGTAACACAGATAAAAGCGAATAACCTGTTGATCTAGTGTCTACACAACGACTAGTATATAAATCCCAAGTTTTAATGGTATGATCTTGAGAAACAGAATAAGCCACGGTTGAATCAGCATGATCAAAGATCACATCTTCGACTGGCTGAGCATGACCTTCTAATAGCGATAATGGAGAACGACGTCTTGTGGAAGCATCTTGAAGGGCCATCTTTCTTCTCTTTTTAGAAGCAGATGAGATCACATTCGAATCATAATCTAATACTTCAATTGGAGTCATATCTTTATGTTGAGTAGACCAAAGTCCAATTACTGAATCATACCCTGCCGATAATATACGGCTAGATCTACCTTCGATTGCAAGAGAAACAATTGGAGCTTTATGGCCTTCCAAAATCGCCAATGTTTTACCAATTTCTGGTTCTTCTTCATCATGGACTTCCTCTTGTATGTTTTCAGCTGAAGTTTTCCATAATCTGATTTGTCTATCATTACCCGCAGAGGCAATTCTAGTAGGAGAAATCCATTTCACAGCTCTAATTGAACCAGAATGCCCTATGAATTGCTTATCAACAACTCCACTCATAGTATAAGTTCTAACAATCCCATCATAAGATCCCGCCAAGATTCTTGGTTGTGAGATGGTAAATCCTCCCAATTGTCTTGCAGTGGTTGAATTTATACTATCTAAAGATGAGATCCAATCATCATTATTAAATGATGCTAAGAAAGAAGGAGGAAGTACCGCTCTGGTATATTCCAAATTCAAATAAGCTTCATTGGATAACCCATTCTTAGTTAAATAATCTTCCACTGAAGTCCTTAAAAGAACCCCATCAATAAGGAAGTCAAATGGGATCGCACTGGCATCTTCATCTTTCTTCAATAAATGATTTACAACATCTGATAATCCATATCTTTTAAGTGATACCGGAACGTATAATGGAGCATCGGAAATGTGTAAAGATTCATCAGCTTCTTTGGTAAAGAAGGAGATCTTTACTTGATTGGTAGTCATGGTTGGTTGTGTGGACTTGAGATGAGTGAAAAATTATGTAGGCATCGCGATCACGTGATGAGGTGGAGTGCGTGGAGTTTTAGAGTGGTAGGGAGAGAGGGAGTATAGTGTGGGAAAAGTTTGATGTGGCGAAGTTGAAATGAAAGTCTGGTAAACTGGAGGGAGGATGATACCTTAGAGATAATCTTTTGTAGTTGTGCAATCCTTAGAAAAAGAACGTTTATAAAGATGCACTCTACATATTAGTATGTTTTTCATAAGTACTACATATCAATTTATGTATTTCATAAATACTACATATTATTCTTATAAAGCTACTTTTTTAATTGTTAGTTTTTATTCACCTTCACACATCCTCAACACATCTAAACCCTTACAGATAATTTAACTTTGGAAGCTCCTGACTTAAACAGTGACATTGAAGCCTTTCTAACCAAACTTCCAACAACCCCAACTGTTTTAATACCAGTACTTGCACTTTGTCTAAAACCACTTTTTCTTTTCAAATGGGAAGTTAAATGGGATCTTCTGATTATTGAAACACAATTATTTGTCATTCTGGTGGGTCTGGAAAAGGCACCCAGATCTGAAATATATCCTTTTTTAAATAAACAAACAATAGCTCTTTTAATTCTTCTCCACGTTCTTTTATGAGTAATTCTTGGTGGTGGTAATGATCTCATGAAGATGGAAGGTGCTGAAGCAAGTAGTAGATTTCTTTGTGGTGTAGAAGGGTTGAATAGATTTCTTGAAGATCTCTTTGTAGTTGGGTTGAATAGATTTCTTGAAGATCTCTTTGTAGGAGGGTTGAGTAGATTTCTTTGTTCTTTGGTATGTGTGAGTGTAAATCTCTTTGTAAACTAAGTGGGATTTCGCAGCCAACAGGGAGTACAAAAAAGGACACTGAAGCAGAGGGGTCCAATGTGGGGTGACATTTATGGTGCATAACTTGTTATGCTGCTATTGTAAATACAATTATTGGATATGGCAGCAATGTACCTTTGTATGCCCGTAACGTACAGGAAATTATTGGGGTGTGGTTTTTGGTTCCAATTCTGTAAATGTCTGCATTTGCGAATTAAGCTTGCACTGGTAATTGAGCATGAGCTTCAATAAGCCGGGGGTGTCCTAAAGTGTATACTTTTGGGTAGAATATGATCTAAAAGGGATGAATAGGAGATGATAGGAAATAATGAAATAATATGATATAACTGATAACTGGATGATAACTGGATGATAACTGGAGGGATAACGAATGATAACTAGATGATAACTGGATGATAACTGGATGATAACTGGAGGAATGACAACTTGAGGAATAGAAAGTGCTAACTGTATGAATGATAACATGAAAATGAAAACATCTCAATGAAGGTTACAAGTGGTTAGCCACTCAATGCATCAATATACTCTACATAAACTTAAAGAGTATAATTGAGCAATGTACCTATCCAAACTGTTGATTATTCACCCAACAAAACTACAAGAGTACTTTTTGAGGGTGTGGGTTTTCCCACATAAGAATACCCCCGTTATTATTTGGCAATTCCGGTGCATGTTTCAAATTTGTTATGATGGTGTGGGTAAAAATATTCAATTTTGAGGCAACTCAAAACAACGGAGTCCCCAAGTCAGTTGTTAATAATTAGCCTATGGAATTAGCCTATGAAGTCTATGGATCACTATGCCCCTTGGTAAGGAAATTTTTCATTTTTTTGACTGGTGAGGTCCTTGGGCCTGTCCTTGAAGTGGCCTGTCCTTGAAGTGTCCTGTCCTTGAAGTGGCCTCTCCTTGAAGTGACCTTTATGATATAATGTCTACAAAGGTGATGTAATGTCTACAATAATGCTACAAGATTCATATTCAATATTATAGTTTCTACAAGAACATTTTCACTCTCTTGATACTCAGAAACCATTAATGGTTGCTGCTCTTCCGTTGGGTGTATTGGGTGTAAAATTGGGTGCAAATTTACACTTTTTTATAGTAAGGCGAAAGTTTAAGCAACTTAAAGAGGAATTAAAGTATTTTGGGAAGATTTAATGAATTTTGGGTCAACTTTTACTTGCAAAGGAACGGTTCTGATAGACTGTTTTCTCAATAGTCCTGCTTTTTACATAACCATTGCCCAATTGATTTTGACTTAGAGTTTATAACCACCGAAGTTTCATAGTAGTCTACAATTTCAGCAGCCTCAGCAATCTCTCACAGCAGCCTCAGCAACCTACTTCACCATTAATTTCAGCAGTCAGATCATCAAAGCTTAACATAATCAATGTCTCCTTCTTGGTTGCTTAATCACCTGCATATGAACATTTGACTCCGTAAATTACAATCCTTTGGGACGCACGTTCAATATGACTCTATAGTGAGTCAACTAAACAAGGGCAGTACAAGTTTGTTAAATTATACTAATTCGACAAGAAGAGTTGTACAAGTTTGTTAAATTATACTAAGTCTACTCAAAGTTCACTTCAACTGAGTCAGAAAATTCAATAGGACCCTAAACTAACAATAGAATCTAGCTTAATAGTCAAATCTCTAAGAGCAGAGCAAAGGAATATTTAATACTTGATAAGTACTACTTAACCAAGTTATCAAACCACTGAACTCTATTGTCCTCTAGCATTCCATGTCAGCCTTGGTTGGAGGCACGCCGCGGTCGCTCCGCGGCTTCTGAAATTTTCATTTTTCGATGAGATATAACATCGCAAGTTCCACTCCAAGTTATTTTCTTGCACAACCTCCTTTTTCCATGTCTTCCGCCCCAATTGAAGTGTCCAAGGTTTTTGATACCATCTTGGTATTAGATTTTGGATCCCAATATTCCCATTTGATTACTCGTCGTTTACGTGAATTCAACGTTTACGCTGAGATGTTACCATGTACTCAAAAGATTGCTGATTTGAGTTGGACCCCAAAGGGGATCATTTTATCCGGAGGTCCTTACTCCGTTTATGCTGATGATGCTCCTCATGTTGATCATGATATCTTCAAGTTAAACGTGCCTATCTTAGGGATTTGTTATGGTATGCAAGAATTAGCATGGATTAACGGTAAAGGTGTCGCCAGAGGTGATAAGAGAGAATATGGTCAAGCTACTTTATCTGTCGATGATAAAGCATGTCCATTGTTTAAGGATGTTGAAAACTCTCAAGTTTGGATGTCTCATGGTGATAAACTCCATGATTTACCAACTGGATTCAAGATTGTAGCAACATCTGAGAACTCTCCATATGCTGGTATCTCCAATGAAAAGGACTCCATTTATGGTATCCAATTCCATCCTGAAGTGACTCACTCCGTTCAAGGTAAGACAATCTTAAAAAACTTTGCTGTTGATATTTGTCAAGCCAAGACCAACTGGTCCATGGCCAATTTCATTGATACCGAAATTGCTCGTATCCAAGCTTTGGTCGGTCCAACTGCTGAAGTTATCGGTGCTGTTTCCGGTGGTGTTGATTCTACTGTTGGTGCCAAGATCATGAAGGAAGCTATTGGAACTCGTTTCCATGCTATTTACGTCGATAACGGTCTTATGAGAAAAGGTGAAACTGAACAAGTTTATAAGACTTTAACCGAAGGTTTGGGAATTAACTTGACTGTGGTTGATGCCAAAGATTTATTCTTAGATAGATTGATTGGTGTTACTGATCCAGAAAAGAAGAGAAAGATCATTGGTAATACCTTCATCAATGTATTCGAAGAAGAAGCTGCCAAAATCAAGCCAGCTTCAGGTCAAGAAATCGAATATTTATTACAAGGTACTTTATACCCTGATGTTATTGAATCAATCTCTTTCAAAGGCCCATCTGCTACCATCAAAACTCATCATAATGTTGGTGGTTTATTAGAAAACATGAAATTGAAATTGATTGAACCATTGAGAGAATTATTCAAAGATGAAGTCCGTGATCTCGGTCAATTATTAGGAGTTCCTTATGATTTGGTTTGGAGACATCCTTTCCCTGGTCCAGGATTGGCCATTAGAGTTCTTGGTGAAGTCACTAGAGCTCAATTGGTCATTGCACGTAATGCAGATGCCATCTTCATTGAAGAAATTAAAGCTGCTGGTCTTTACAAGCAAATCTCCCAAGCCTTTGCTGCTTTGTTGCCTGTGAAGTCCGTGGGTGTTATGGGTGACCAAAGAACATATGATCAAGTTATTGCCTTAAGAGCCATTGAAACTCAAGATTTCATGACTGCTGATTGGTTTGTTTTTGAAGCCGCATTTTTAAAGAGAGTTGCTTCTAGAATTGTGAATGAAGTGGATGGTGTTGCCAGAGTGACTTATGATATTACTTCAAAGCCTCCTGCCACCGTTGAGTGGGAATAGATTTGGCGATGTATCGCCCCTCTTTAGACTTTAATAAGTTATATATTAAAATGCTATACATTAATTAGAATTCAGAGCGAAGATCTAATATTTAGAAATTCTCATTTATAAGTCCATCTCAGCCAAATTCATCGGCTTCCGCAAGATGATAATGGATAATGTCAATTTCCAGACTTTATCTACAAATCCTTTAGCGGACCTTGCCTTAACACAGTTGCCACTAATATATCCAGTTCATGTGAGACACTTACCAAAAACTCATCACTTGCATAAGGGCCAGTAACGTAAGGCCTTCCTCTATCATTATAATATCTGTACCAGTCTTTGAATTGGAATTGCAGTTGATCATAAGGATCCAATGTTTTATAAACAGCCTCTTTGATAGCCCAACTTCCCGCTAGTATTCGAGTTTTTTGTTCTAGGTCTTTTGTATTATGAAATATTGGGAGTTCTTCCGTTGGATGTAGTATCCTTTGTGCAAATCGTAAAGCATGGTTAGAGTTCTTGTCTAGGATTTTTCGAAACCTTTGTGTTTTGACAATGTCAATACCAATGGCAATGACCTTCATTGTGATGTAATCAACCTCTGTATACGAAGGATCTATGAGTACCAATGATTAAATACCGTACCTATTTACCAGCGTACCAATGATACCGCACCTATTTACCAGCGTACCAATGATACCGCACCTATTTACCAGCGTACCAATGATACCGCACCTATTTACCAGCTATCCTTTAAACAATATCGCGTATTAGAATCAAATTTAGATTACACCTCTATTAACTCAGCTTATACTCTAGCACTTATCCTAAATATTTGCACATTTTATTTCGCGTTGGCTGCAAGATTTTACCAAGATGACTCAGGAATGGAAAAATATTTGAGGATCACTGACAGCTGCTAGGGGAAGATACACCTAGATTGCGCTCAAGCTTCTTATCCAGAAATAAAGTATTAAAAGCAAAGTTGGAATTTAACGGAATTCCTCGAGGATCATCCCGATGTTATGGATGACGGATTTACCCCACATGTTGCCACCAAATATCTAATCTCTTGAACCCCTCTTGTGATATCCTTTCTAATATAGACGGATCCACTTCGATCCTGACAATCTATTGCTTACCCTACAAAGGCAAATCAGTCATAAAATCTCATTGAACTGCCGCTACACTTGGAGATCGAACATTTCAATTTTTCACTTTTCTCACCCACCATGGCTTCTTCAGTTCCCGGACCTGTTCCATTCCCTCAATCAAGGTATGATCTCTCTTCCTATTGGGGAAGAGTCAAGCACTGTGCTGAGATTTCAGATCCAACGATGTTACTTAATACATCTAGTCAAATCGAATCTGCAAAGAGACTTGTCTGGGACTATAGGAATGGAGTCACTGGTACCATGACTCCTGAATTATGGAGAGCCAAAAAGATTTTGGATTCGACTTTACATCCAGATACTGGAGAAACCGTACTTTTACCTTTCCGTATGAGTTCATGTGTGTTATCCAATTTGGTAGTTACAGCAGGTATGTTGACTCCAAACTTACAAACGGCTGGTACTTTATTTTGGCAAGTTGCAAATCAGTCTTTGAACGTGGCCATAAATACTGCTAACGCCAATAAGTCTCATCCACTTACAAATACCCAAATTGCCATTAACTACTCAATGGCGGTCACGGCTTCTTGTTCCGTGGCACTTGGACTTAATGCAATTGTCCCGCGCTTGAAGAACTTCAAGCCAAGCACAATCATGGTCTTGGGTAGATTGGTTCCATTTGCAGCTGTCGTTTCTGCTGGGATAGTGAATGTCTTCTTGATGCGCTCTGAAGAGATCAAGAAAGGTATTTCCGTCTTCAATCAAGAGACTGGTGAAGAAGTTGGTTCATCAAAAGTGGCTGCTTGGTATGCTGTTGGTGAAACAGCAGCCTCTAGAGTCATCAATGCAACTCCAATCATGGTGATTCCACCTTTGATCTTAGTTAGATTACAACAGTCCCGTTTGCTTAGAGGTAAATCAAAAGCAGTGGAATTATTGGTCAATGTAGGATTGATCTTTTCAACTTCCTTGGTTGCATTACCTTTTGCTTTGGCAGTGTTTCCACAGAGGCAAGCGTTGAAAGTAAGTCAGCTTGAGCCAAAGTTCCACAATTTGCTTGATAAGGAGGGAAGAAAGATTGAGTTATTAGAATTTAATAGGGGAATCTAAGCATGGTGAAGTCTTTATCGAACGGCAGAATATCTTGACATGCCGTAGTACCAACATAAAAATACAACTGCTTGTTGATATCGTCCAAAAGTGCTTCATTTTTAATCCTTTCACTTTCCCTTGGAGAATCCGTCATTGTTGACTATACTCATGTATATATTAGAAATATATTGTATATATTAGAATTGATTTTCGTTAGGACTCTATTATTGTATTCTCTATAAATTTTTCAACACGAAGAGCCCTGTAAAGCCCTTGGTAGAGGGAAAGAACTTCCAATGATTGCATGCTTATGGGCTCAGGTATTCGCTTGCTATTTATTGCAAACTTTTATGACGCTTACCAAAACCTCCAACCCCCCAAAATCTCCACATCCAAAGCATTTTTAATCTCAGTACTATCTTTAAAACCCAAGAACTTGTCCTTGTTAAAAATCTCATCTCTCTGATCTACTGGAACATCACTCAACTTGATCAAACCAACACCTTTCCCACCCAAGGAAGTCTCGAACGTTTCAAAACCGGAACTTTCAAAGCGAGCCATCACCTTTTCCAAAATCTCTTCTTCAACTGAATCTTCAACTAAGGTTATGGCACATCCACCACCACCAGCACCGGTTAATTTGGTAGCACCGATAGTATCTCCTACAATTTTGATTTGTTCCAACTCTGGGTGAGAGACACCCAATGCAACAAGTAGACCATGATTTATGTTAACTAATTCACGTAATTTGGTTCTTTCGTGAGGACCAAACGATGGGACAGTCATCAATTGGTATGCATCTGTTGTTAAATGACCCATTGCATCCAAGATGGAGCCTGTAGTTTTGGCGTAAGTACCGTTTATTCTTGCGACATTCCCAACCAAGTCCGCAGTGCTCCTTGGGATTTTAGTATTGGTTAATAATAACCTTATTGGGGGGAAATTACGCATTGTAGTCTTTACGGATGGCAATGAATTTGTAGATCTTTGGAACATTACTGCACCACCATGTGTAGCTACTGTGTTATCAATTCCACTTGGATTACCATGGAAACACTTCTCCCCCATTAAAGACCACGCATCAATGAAATCAGCATCTATTCTATCCTTTGGACCAAACTTTTCAGTAATAAGGTAAGTCGCATGGTTCACATGGCCTCCTAAGAGGGCTAATCCAGATGCAAGACATACAGCGGTTGAAGCAGATGATCCCAAACCAGCACCAATAGGTAAAGTCGACCTTACCGAGAAGTTCATTGCTGGTGTATCACGCCCACACAAATTAATGTAAAGGTAAAGGAAACAATGACAAGCTGTATAGTGTAAGGTATTATCTAAGTCACTTAAAATAGCAGAGATGTGACCAACAATCTCTGGGATCAATTCCTCCGTAACAGTGGGTTTTCCTTTGGAATCTCGAGGAACAAACGAATCAATTGTTTCCCATGGAATATCATCTTTCTTCCAAACATGGGAGAGCTTAATGTCTGGAAATTCCAATGTTATAGTCAGTGGATCATCACTTGGAGTTGCCAAAAGAAAGGCTCTTAAACTAAGTGCCGCTGCAATAGCAGGCTTTCCATACACAGCAGAGTGTTCTCCGAAGATAATCACCTTCCCGGGAGCACTAACATAGAATGGTTCAGTCATGTCGTATACGAAGTTTGAAGTATACGAAGTTCGATTTTACGCGCGGCGGAGATGTTTGCAAACAAAGTGGAATGAGGTCAAGCGAGTCAATATGGAGAGAGAATGAATGTTGTATTGTAATTGTATGAATGAAAGTGTAATT
Source organism: Kodamaea arcana (assembly GCA_030574295.1). Classification (NCBI taxonomy): domain Eukaryota; kingdom Fungi; phylum Ascomycota; class Pichiomycetes; order Serinales; family Debaryomycetaceae; genus Kodamaea; species Kodamaea arcana. The sequence goes on from JAJMER010000013.1 coordinate 168,492, forward strand.
GTATTGTATGGTGATTGATATGGAGAGTGGAGATGGGTTTAAGAATATTTGTAGATATTTTCCTGAATGATGGTAATTGTTGTTGCATTTGTGGATCAATGAAGAGCTTAAGTATAAGAATGTATTTCTTAATATTAAATGTGTATAAGTATTATAATGTGGCTATCAAATAGATTGTTTAATTAATTCATTTGCAGAATTTTATTTGTTAAGGCAAAATAGTTTATTTTGCAGCCAAATAACCTTTTAGTATCCAAAGTGGTTGGAATGTCAAAACGATCCAAAGATTCCTAGTGCTAATTTGATAGCAATCGTATACTTTCGATGGCCAGTTACAGAGTATTGATAAACCTGAATATGCTGCCATGAGTATGTGATTTAAGAATTGTAGAACGCGTAAAGAAGGAGCATAAACATCTATACTACTCAATTAAAAGATGTTATAAAGCTGATAAACTAATTTGTAGGGAAGTTCCTAACAGTACGTTCTTTCAAAAGTAAGAGATTAAAGTAGCTTTATGACATGTTGCCAATTATTGGGAACCCTTGAACCTGAAAATGCAAGCTTAATGCAAATATTAAGACCTACTTATAAAACCATCTAACGTAATGCAAATAGACCTACATAATAAAAAAAAACCACACAGAACCAAGAGCATTCAAAGCACACTAGCTCAGCAGAATTCAGTCTCAATTTAAACCTACAAACTAATTGACAAATAAAACAAATCCAAATGATTCACAGTTATAGAGAATCTCATTAATACTCTACATAAAGCTCCCTTATTACTCTACATAAAGCTCCCTTATTACTCTCATCGTCTCATTTCCTACCTGTCATTGGATCTCAAAGTTCGCGTCATCCTCGAAAAATTTACCGTAATATTCTTCCCTTTCTCCAACGATCTGTAAAACCTCTTCATATCATGTCCTCGCCAACGCTTAAACCCCCTGGGTTTGATGATTTGGTGACGGAGATTGAAAGATGTTGTAAACTAAAAGGAACAGATGCAGTTCATCTGGCTGGAATGAAGAAGTGTATGGCCTACCTTGATGCCAATCACGTAGGACGCCATTGGTATTGTGATGAGTATATGTTCCCAATAACCTCGTATTGTATTATGTTATTCTCCTTTCCGGTTGTAAAATGGTTGGATAGATATAAGCCAATCATGTCCAAATATCTTACCGAATGTCCCAAATGCATTCGTTACTTCAGTAATGCCATGGCAAATTGGAGACTCGATGTTTCTGTGCGCATTGGAATCAGTCCTAAGCAGTTCATTACATTTGAAAAGGTTGTAAATGATTGGCAGACTCTTTCTGTTCTTCCCATTTTTGAAGAATATTTGAAGTTACATGATCCAGAGGTGATACCAAACGAGGTGTCCAATATACTTGAATTACCAAATGAATTGGTGATGAATGGAATACTTGCATGCCTATGTAGGCCAAATCTACTCAGAAATAATCCTCAATTGAAGGAGATGTTTGATAAAATATTAAGCATTCTTCAGAATAATCTTGAGTTATCACAAGCAATGATTCCAGGATTGATTTATTTATTATTTGAAGGATCTATATCTCAAAAGAAATGGGCAGAGGAAATGATAATATCGTTGAAGAATAAGAATTTGATCTTTACCAAGGATACAATAATACCCACCTTCATTAACGAGCTCTCCGGATATTTCTATACAATCCAAGATGGTAAGTTCTATACTGAAAAAGTCTCATTGATATTCTGGACCAACTTTTACTTGTTATTTGATATTATTGATAATGAAGTATTCAAAAATAATGTCAACCAGCCATTCGATATCACAGCAATGAGTGAATATCGCAATATTAAGTTTTACCCATTGATACGCGTATATTTCAATAACATATTGGCTTCTGTAAAAGAGCCATTACCAATACTATTGAAATTACTTGATAAGTTTTTTGAGAGATTTGGAGCTGAATTTTGGGATCTTTCTCATCCTTTCACATTTGTTAACGTTTTGGATTTAACATCTACCCCTGAATTTACCAGGTTGTTGATTCACCTTCCGACAAGAGGGGATTCCAAAGCGAAATCCATAGTTTCGGAACAGTCCGATGGTCTTTCACAACTTTCCATACTGTCAGCACCATCTGGAAAATCTAACCAACTGCAGTCCTCGGAGGAAAATCTGTCGAATTTCTTCTTGGAAGATGTCTCCTCGTGGATGCCAAAAATGCTTACCACACTTTCTGGAAGTCAACAACAAACTGCTTGTGTTAGACTTCTGACATTTCTTCTCAAACTCAACAGAGGCAACCAAGATGCATTTGTTGGGAATAATGTCTACAAAGGTAAACAGTTAAGCAGTATTGCATTTCAGATGCTTTTAGTAGCATTTGAACTTCCTAAAGAATCTTTGGATTTCCGTCAAGACAAATTATCGAGTACCTTACTCACAAGAGTAAGTTTGAGAACAATCTTGGAAGGCGATGCTGAAATTCTTGTTACATTAGCACTAAAAGACAATTTGAGTGCCTGCATCCAATTGATTTCCAGAGCATTGGAATATGATCTTACATTACTTGCACACAACACTAAGATTTTACTTGAAGATAAAGAGCCCACTTCTTATGATACTTATCCATTACTTTGGACAAGTTTAGCCAGTAAGCCCATTTATTCTCATGATGTTCTCATAACAGATATTTTGAAGCTGCTAAGTAATACTGCTAGTTCCATCAAATTCAGTCCGAAAAAAGATAATGATTCCTCCAAGAGGCTACAAGCAGCACGTAAACAGCATAATTCTAACGTGACCCTTATATTCAATTTATTGAGCTCTCTATTGGAAAAAATCAGTTTGGGAGATCCCTTGGTTTTGAAAGGGGTATTTTCAAGTGTTGAAGGCTCCAATACTATTTGGTCCTGTATATTTTCACCGCTAATTAGTCAAGCAGCTTTGGATATTTTATACCAAGTGTTTGATGTTGGAGTAGGTGGTCGTTTTGAAGCAATTCAAGGCTTACTCACGAGTCATCTATCCTCTACTTTGAATGCCATTAACAATAATTTGGTCAACTTGACTCAAATGAGAGCTTATGAACCTTGTCCAAAAGCTATTAGGTTACTTATGGATATTTCCAAAGCATTATTTGATCCTCTAAAAGGAGTGATTTCAAGTACTGTAAACAAAAAGGAAATTGAAATCTACTGGAGTAGATGTTGGGAATTTTTAGTCATGGTTTATCAGAAAACGTTGATATGGGCCCCACAGTTCCATTTAGAGGAATTGATTGAATTCGCTAGAGATACGCTTGATTTGGGCCATATCTTGGTTGATTCATTTAGAATTATCATTGACAATGTTGGGATCGTTCAACAGAAACTGTTCTTTTCTGATTTTATGTTGGCATTCAAGTCGGTGATTGTTTGGCTAAGATTGGGTGAAACTTCATTGTTGACCTCATGTGTCGATTTGGTCCTTAAAGGCTTTGATTTGGCTAAGGATTTGGACTTTTCTGTTGATACAGAATTCATAGAAGTTATTGCCAGGTTTGGTGCAAGAGCAAAGAGATATAACAATAAATTGAGTGAAAACCAGAGATTTCAAATCCTTGCAAAGGCAAGGGAATTTGATGATGAAAGAGTTGAAATGATTGTTCAAGAAACGCAAAAGCTTAGAGCCAAGCGTAAGAGCGATGTAGTGGAAATCACTCGTGAAGAGGCGAAAGCAACCTATAAATACCAGACACACCTTAAACCTGTGAAGCAACAATCTTTGTCGCGCTTTGGGGTTACGACTAAGGAAATCCCACAAGCGCCGGCACCTAAGGATATCAAATCTTCAAGTATTGAATCCATTAGAAATGAATTGAAGAATGCACGTTTACCGCTAGTGAAACCCGCAGCACCGTCTGTTGTTATAAACGCCCCGAGACCTGCAGGGTTTAACTCCAAGAAGACAACCTCGGTGATTGGTCGTTCTTTAAACGGATTAAAGAAGAAGAGGGATTCAGACTCATCAGAGGATGAAGAAGATACAGTTGATACATCTGACTTGTTCATTGACAAGAAGAAAAAAGCAAAGATCATCGAAGTAGATATCAACGGCAGACCTCTTGTCAAAATGTCCCAAGACAGTAAGCTTGCACAAGCAAGAAGGGACGAGGAGAACATGAGACTAAGGCTCAACATTAGCCATAAGCCATTATATAGTAATATTTTGAAGTGGAATTACAATTCCACAGACGAATTCCCAGTCAAGGATCGTTCGATCTACCTGGCTGTTCAAAACACTTATACAGACGTGAAAGAGTACATCAAAATCACTGAACCTCTCCTCATGTTGGAATGCTGGCAGGGAATACAATCTTGCAAGCAAACAGGTTATGAAGAGCCATTTGAATTGCTTGTTGGTAGCAGAACCACAGTTGATGGTTTCTTTGATGTTTATACTTCATGTAAAAAGACCATACTTCAGAACCGTAAAGTTGGAGATTCTGACTTGTTGGTTATTGGACATATAAACCCTGCTGAGTTTGGAAGCCCTCAAGCTATAGCAGCCCATCTTAAGGACCCGAAAACAAACACTTGCTTGGCCAAGGTTAGAGAAATCAAGTCAGCAAATGCAGATTATAGTGATATCACTTTCCGGGTTTATCCAGGTGGGTCCATGATGGGGGTGTTGACACCAAAGTCCACAATTGTTGCCATGCGTGTAATGCAAATGACTACAGTGGAAAGAGAATATGCCTCCTTAAAGGGATTACAGTACTATGATTTGAAGGACCAGATTTTACAGGCTGCTCCAAATGACCCAATCACACTTTCAGAAGAGGAAGCCAGTGAAATGAAAACCTTATATGACGTCAACAGATCACAAGCAACTGCTATTGTTGGGTCGTTCAATACAGAAGGGTTTTCTCTTATCCAGGGGCCTCCTGGTACAGGGAAGACCAAGACTATTTTGGGAATTGTAGGTTATTCCTTATCACAGCAAATAACTAAAAACGCCATTCATGTTGAAGGGAAGACGGTGGAATCAAGTGCAAAGATTTTGATTTGTGCTCCTAGTAATGCCGCCGTTGATGAGCTTGTTTTACGTTTGAGAGAGGGTGTGAGAAATTATAAAGGAGAAACTATGCCATTGAAGGTAGTCAGATTGGGTAGAAGTGATGCTGTGAATGCTTCTGTTAAGGACTTGACTTTAGAAGAGTTAGTGGATAAAGAATTACAAGCCAAATCTTCGGATACATCTACCGACCCACAACTCAGAGTAGAACACACAAAGTGCATTGCCGAACGTGATAGACTCCGTGAGGAAATGAAGGATGACAGCTTAAATGCAGATCAATTGATGGAGCTTGAAGACAAATTAAGATCCATAAACAAGAAGAGAAATGAATTGGCCCAAAAATTGGACGTTCAAAGAGAACGTGTGTCGATTGCTTATCGTACAAGGGATATTGATAGAAGAAACTTACAAGCCAAAATATTAAATGGGGCTCAAGTCATTTGTTCTACCTTATCAGGATCAGCTCATGATTTCCTTGTTAAATTGTCGATCAAATTTGATCAGGTCATTGTTGATGAAGCTTGTCAGTGTGTGGAGTTGTCTGCACTTATTCCATTGAGGTATGGCTGTAAGAAATGTGTGATGGTTGGAGATCCTAATCAATTGCCACCTACTGTATTATCTCAGGCCGCAGCCTCCTTTAAATACGAACAAAGTTTGTTTGTTAGAATGCAAAAGGCCAACCCCAAGTCTGTCTATTTGTTGGATGTTCAATATCGTATGCATCCTGAAATCTCCCAATTCCCCAGTTATGAATTTTACAATTCCAGGTTGAAGGATGGTGAAGGCATGATGGCTAAAAATGAGAAACCATGGCACAAATTACCTCCGCTTTCTCCTTACATGTTCTTCGATATTGTGAGTAGACATGAAAGAAATGATTTATCGCGGTCTTTATTCAACACCGGCGAAGCCCGTGTGGCACTTGAGTTGGTGAAAAAAATCATGACTTTGGTTCCTCCAAACGAATTCCCAGGCCGTGTGGGTATTATTTCTCCCTATAAGGAACAAATTCGTACCTTGAAAGATGTATTTGTGCGTGCTTTTGGAAGTGGTATTTTGTCTGAAATCGATTTCAACACGGTTGATGGTTTCCAAGGGCAAGAAAAGGATATCATTATTATGTCGTGTGTACGTGCAAGTGATAACGGTAACGTTGGGTTCTTAAGCGATGTTAGGCGTATGAACGTAGCGTTGACTCGTGCCAAATCTTCACTTTGGATTTTGGGTAATAAGGAATCCTTGCTGCGTAATAAGGTATGGAAGAGACTTTTACAAAATGCAGAAGAAAGAGGTGCAGTCACTAAAGCTTCTCCTGGATTTTTGGAAAGAAATGCAAACACTGCCCCTAAGCGTACTCGTGAAGTTGATGACTCCAGAAGAGCTATTCTGGATAAACTGAAGAAAGTTAAGTTTGGAGCCAAGGATGGAGGTGCTGGTAAAGTTGCTGAAGCACAACAGAAAACCCAAGCTTTGCACGAATCAGTTAAGAGCTCAAATACACCCACCGAAAAACCGGTACTTCCATCAAAGCACTCGCTTCCGCCTCTCCCCCCCACTCCACTTTCATCATTACTGGATCTTAGAACTCCTGCTGACACAGTTACAACTACATACACCCCACTCAATACTTCAAGGGATTTGGTGAGGAATGAGCCTCCCCATATTGCACCCCAAGAGACAGTCAATAAAGCAAATATGAAACCAACTAGCTCGGGAATACTCAAAAGCAACTCCGCTATGCAAATCAATCCTGTAAAGAGTTCCGTTTTCAATTCTGGTGAACTTCCTCGCAAACCAGCTCATAAGAAGCATGTCTATGTCGCCAATTCCAATCATCAGCAGACCGAACAAAGATCCACCCCTCCCCCTACTCATAGGTCTGGATACATTCCGCCTAAAGTGCCAAAGGTAGCCATGCATAATCCTGCGAATGGTGAATCATCTAGAGCCGGGACGATGTCTTCAAACGACTCAAACGGGCCAAGCTCGACCGGCTTTTTACCCCCAAGACCTCCGGGTGTGGGCGGCATTCATAAGCCAAAATTTAAGTCTGGCGATAGTATGTTTATCAAAAGGAAGCCTGCTAGAGGAAAAAAACCATAGACTTATTTATTATGTATATCAATCTCATAGAAGCAGCCACTTGCGCCACATAGACATATTAAAAGCGTAAATTAAAAAGTTTATACATATATACTCGAAACTCTATACGCAGTCACAAGGCAACTGAAAATGCATTATTGGTCGAGAGAAAGAACTCTCTACTCTTTTTTCAAAGCCTTATCTGACTTTGCATTCGACCACGAAAACACAGAGTTGCCTTTCGGAGGGGTCACCTTTGGAAGATCTGGTTGAGTTGGATCTCTATTTGGAATACTTGTTCTTATTTGAGTAGCTATCGGATCAACAGTTGTGCTTGGTAACTTTACGTAGTTGGCCAGTTGATCGATGTTGGGTCTAGTTGAAAGATCAAAGCTAGACGCAGTTTGCAGATTTCCAAAAGAATGAGATGAACCAGGTTGTACATCGCCTATAGAGTGGGAAGTACCAGATTCTTTATCATTACTGAGTTGCCTCGTTCCACCCACAACTCCCGCGTATATCAAATCATTTTTAGGAAATCCCAACTTTATGAACTCCAGCAAAATCCCAATTTCTGTATTGGGCGCTGAGAAAATCGATAAAGCTGAAACCACTGCCGAAATCTCATTGATAAGGGCCTGATACATTGGATTATGGGCTCCAAAAAGGAAATCACTAGATAAAGTTGATTGATATTGAATTAGATTTTCAATGCAAGATTTCAACTGTATCAAAGTAGAATTCAATATACCTTCCAAGGAAGGGTCCAACGAGTCCAAACTTGGCTTGGATTCAGTAACAAATTCTAATAAATTCTTTTCTTGCAAGTCCAAAATGTTTGTAACATCTCCCCATAATATATGGTACTGATGGTATATGGTGGCTTTAGTTGATGTGTGCAAGACCAAATCACTAAGAGCACTTATTTTATTATCAAGCAATTGAACAATTGGGTCCAAATCCACCTTTTCAGTGATTGTATTTGCATGATCATCTACTGATGTGGAACCTTTATTCTTAACATAAAGGTTAGCTCTTTCACCTCTACCAAGCGACCTTTTCAAGTGCGCAATTATCTCCTGAAGTCTTTGTACTGCATTTATAGATAATTGAGCACCCTTTTGATACCCTTCATCATAAGCTGAAGGACCATGTCCATGGTCATAACTTTCTCTATCCATGGTGACCCCATTTGTTTGATATTTCTTGGGGTTGACATTATGATCAAGGTTTTCTAATTCTTTATTATCCTCTGGAATTATGAATGGCTGCATGCCAATGGTTGAAGGTTTTATAGGAATTTCCACTTGCTCACTTTTGATTATTGGCCTCAGATCATTATACTCTCTTAAAAAGGTGACATCAATAGGATTGTTTCTAACAAACCCACTTAAATCATGATCCTTCTCATCATATTGTAAATAATTGGAAATGGCAGCTTTACCTTGTTCTTCCAAACTTTTGAACATTTCCACATACCTTGCAGTTTTACTTTCCAAGACTGAGCTTGTTGTCTGGATCTCACCACAAATGGCCAGTTTCTTCAAACGAAGCTTGGATAGTTTGTCTTCAAGATCTTCAATTTCATTATCAACAGTTCTTTCTTCATCAAGTAAGGCAGCCAATTTTGCACCATGCTTATGAGAAGGACTTTTTATCGATTTGATTTTATCCAACAATTGTAACCTTCTTTGATCCCACTTCTCAAATGTATCAAAGAGCGTTTCTGTGCTTGAGATTTCACCGGAATATAGTTCATTAAGGGAATAATAGTTTTCTGAAATTTGTTCGAAATTCTGAGATATCATCAGTCGTACTCGCTTTAATCGCTCATCACCCAGAACTAAATAATGACTATGAGTATCGATATTACGATTGATTTCATTGAACAAAACTTTATTCTTATTCGTTAAGAATTCTAAAGGTGATTCTGTGCCTGTGTGACCTTGAGAATTATTCGAGTGTAGCGTTTGAGTTGGGAATCGAATTGATTCATATACTGAACCTTGAATGGATTGATCCGGAAGTTTTGAGTTGGATGCTTTTTTTGCAGTTGTATTTGCTTCGACTTTATTTTGGGCCTGCCCAAGAATTGAACCTTGAAGTATTGAACCTCCTTCACTACGTAGTATTTGGGAAGGATTCAGAAAAAATTGATCTTCTGGAATCTTGTTGGAATGAAGTAACTTGCTAGGTTGGTATAATAAATTCAGGGTTGGACGATATAACAAATTCTCAGCTGGGTCGTCTTCTTCTTCCTCATTTGTATCATCATCTTCATTGGTCTTGATATAATTATTATAATCTCCTTCTGATTCTTCTTCAATATCGTACCTCTCTTCATCAGAAGTGCCAGAAACAGATTGAGGTAGCTGCCGTACCTTCAATCTACGCGGAACTTTATTGGGAACCACCACAGTAGATTGTAGATTAATTGATTCGAAGATATCTCTATCCATGGTTAAGGGGATGTGATAGGAAAGTTCGCGATTAGATTTCGTACCAGGCACAAAGAAGTTTGACAGGGAGTTAAATCAATTAGACAAGAGAGTGAGTTTGAGATGTAGCGTTATATTGACTATTGGTGATATACATCAATATGTGTATATTGTTATTTGAGCGTATTGATTTTTCATCAGTATACATTCATTTGATTTTAAAGTAATCTTGGGGAGGCAACTAAGAGAATGAACATTCAAGAGGAAGATTTCAACTTGAGAAGATGAATTTGGTATGTTTAAGTTGTCGATTGGTATGGGGTCTCATTACTGAGAGGATGTTACAATTATCATTTTGCAACTTCCACCAACATTTTAATATACTATTTCCAAGTATACTATTTCCAAGTTCCTTTATACTATTTCCAGATTGCTATATACTATCCCAAGTCGCTTTAATATAATTTAATATTCATGAACACATTAAATCTTTTAATTCATATAACCAACTCTTGTATGATGATTGTTTCAAATTAGAGTGGTAGTTGTCACACTTCAATCACCGAATATATAGAGGAATTATATTTGGCAAATTTGCCTTTAAAATGATAAGTAAACCAAAAACTATATACATATTAAAAAGCATAGGTAATCAAGTTAGAAAGCATCATAAACTAAAACACATAGTCAACCTCTCTAAATTCGCAACTGCATACTTAATTTTTCAGTTGAGAGATAGAGCGCGTACCAAACACCACCAAGTATACATAGCTTGGTCGTGCTACGATGAAACTCCTATGCGTGGCTGAGAAACCTTCTATATCCAAAGCCGTTGCAACAATCCTAAGTGGAGGACGGTTTACAACACGAGAGTCAAGGAACAAGTATACCAAGAATTATGATTTCTCCTATGATTTTGCAACTTTAGGTCGCTGTGAGGTGACAATGACTAGTGTAGCTGGGCACATCACCGGAACCGATTTTGAACCACGATATTCATGGGGAAAATGTGCGCCTGGTGTTTTGCTTGACGCTGAGATGATAGCCATAGTGACCAAAAAAGACATTTACGATAATATTACACAGGAGGCAAGATCACTGCAAAATTTGATGATTTGGACAGATTGTGATAGAGAAGGGGAATATATTGGTCATGAGATATTCCAAGCTGCAAAGGCAGGGAATTCAAGGTTTGAGACATCTCAGATATTGCGTAGTAAGTTTCTGCATTTGGAAAGATCTCATATCTTACACGCTGCCAATAATCCTATTCGTCTAGATATGAATGCTGTAAATGCAGTTGCCACGAGAATTGAAGTAGATTTCAGAGTTGGGACTAGTTTTACAAGACTTTTCACAGATGTATTCAAAAGTAAGAAGTTGATAGATACTTCTGGTGTAATATCATATGGGACATGTCAATTTCCAACTTTGGGATTCATCGTGGATCGATATAAGAGGGTGAAACTGTTTGTGCCAGAGAATTTTTGGCTTCTAAATGTGTCCATCAAGAAAGATAACAAAAAAGTTGCCTTCAATTGGAATCGAGGCCACTTTTTTGATCGATTGTTTGTATTAGCATTATATCAACGAAGTATGAAAAATACGCATGGTATTATCAGTAAGATGGAGCTGAAAAGAATTTCCAATTATAAACCACTTCCTTTGACCACAGTTGAACTACAAAAGGAATGTTCAAGAGTCTTCAAAATGAGTGCCAAGAGAGCTTTAGATGCTGCTGAAAAACTATACAATAAAGGTTTTGTTTCTTATCCAAGAACCGAAACAAACAAATTCCCAGCTACAATGGATTTCAAGTCGATAATTTCAAAGCTTGCTACAGATCCAGGTTGGGGAAGGAATGCTCAAGAACTTTTGAACAACGATAAATATTCTCCTCCCAGAGGTGGCACACGAGATGATAATGCTCATCCAGCTATACATCCAGTACAATACGCGGACGCAAGTGTCTTAGATCCAGACAGTAAGAAAGTATACGAATACATAGTGCGACGGTTTTTGGCATGTTGTTCAAAGGATGCGGTAGGACAACAAACAACTGCAACGTTGAAATGGGGAGATGAATATTTCAGTACTGATGGACTAATGGTACTTGAAAGGAATTATTTGGATGTGTTCCCTTATAGGAAATGGGATAGCTCGAAGATCTTGCCAAACTTTGTAGAAGGAGAATCATTACAAATCGCTCAGGCAGAAATTAAAGAAGGAAAGACTACTGCTCCAAGGCATATGACAGAATCAGAATTGATTGCATTGATGGATGCCAATGGAATTGGAACAGACGCTACTATTGCCGAACATATTGAAAAGGTGATCACCAGAGGTTATGTGACGAAGCAGAAACTGGGTGCAGTTGAATTCATCCTACCTACACCACTTGGCATGGGATTGGTGGAAGGGTTGGATAGAATGGGATTTGATAACATGTCGCTATCAAAACCGTTTTTAAGGAAGTTGTTGGAGGGCAAGCTACAAGAGATTGCAGATGGAACAAGGGGAGAGAAGGATGTTTTGAGTGAAGTGATGGGTATGTATAAGAGTGCATATGGGATGAGTGCTCTGAAGCTTGGTTTGTTGGTTCTGACTTGTCAGGAGGTGATGGCAAGGAATGGTTAGAAAGGCAAAACAGAAGTATCAGGAGGGGGAATGGAACATTTTTTAAAGCAGTTCCGAAAGTTCAGGTGGGTATTAATCATTGGCAATGTGGTCCAAATATGATAGAACATTCCCTTAATGATTCTTCTCGATTGTATAAGAACTTTAATGATATAACCAAAAGAACATCCAATATATGGATTGGGATTTCTTTATTGCCTGGTGAAGAACCTATTACAAACACAAGATTTGACTGTTTTATAAGATAGGCACCAGCCTGAGGCATCAAATTATATATACCTGCATATAACCAAATTTTGAAGCTATTGCACATCTAACAAACTTAATAGAATACGTGAATGGAGAGCTTTCCAGTTTTACAATTCCGTGCAACTTAATATACCCACTGAAGTAAAATGTCACGACAACCCTGTAAGTTTTACGCGAAGGGTACATGTAGGAATGGTAACTCCTGTAAATTTGCCCACATAGACCCAGCTGGAGGGTTTGGAAACAACAACAGTCGTGGCTTTGGATCCACTGGATTTGGTGACTCGGGCCAAAACAAGCAACAACTGGGGTTTGGAAATTCCGGGTTTGGTGGTGGCAGCTCTGGTTTTGGCGGTAATAGTTCTGGGTTTGGTGGATCTGGTGGTGGTGCCTTTGGAAGTTCTTCGTTTGGAGGTAGCCAAAGTAGTCAAACTGGTGGAGCTTTTGGTAGCTCTGGGTTTGGCGGAGGGTCTTCACAAGGTGGGGCATTTGGTCAGAACACACCATCAAGCAATGCATTTGGAGGTAGTTCAAATGCTTTTGGAAGTGGCTCAAGCAATGCATTTGGGGGTGGTTCAAGCAATGCATTTGGGTCCACTGGGTTTGGAGCAGCTGGTATTGCCGCAAAGTCCACTGGATTTGGATCTTCTGGATTTGGTGCTTCTGGATTTTCTAGTCAGCCTTCGAATGCTCTTAGTGGTGCAGGTGCTTTTGGTTCGAGTTCGTTCGGCAAGCCTGCCGCTTCCTCCCTGCCATTTGGTGGAGCAGGGGTAGCCAATCCGTTTGGTACGGGCAGTACAGCTTCTAATACAGGCTTTGGTTCCGGTACGACTGCCAGTACTGGTTTTGGTGGTGCTTCCACAACTGGCTTTGGTGGTGCTTCCACAACTGGCTTTGGTGGTGCTTCTACAACAGGTACTTCTACAACAGGCTTTGGTGCCGCTCCTGCGAGTGGTTTTGGCACTGCTTCTTCTAGCGGTTTTGGTACTGCTTCTACTACCGGTTTTGGTACTGCTTCTACTACCGGTTTTGGTTCTGCTTCTAGTGGATTTGGTGGTACTACAGGTACTGGCTTTGGAGGTACTGCTAAAACCGGATTTGGAGCAACCAGTTCAGGATTTGGAGCTAACACTGGATTTGGAGCTAATAACGCTAATCCATTTGGTGGTCAAAGCACTGCATCTCCCTTTGGAATATCTTCAGCCACCTCAAATCCATCCATTACATCCACTCCAACTGTAATAAACGATCCTAGTACTGACGAACTAGATCCGGAAGTTTTGGCAGCATTTCAAGCACAAACCTTTGAATTGGGTAAGATTCCAGAGGTTGCACCACCGTCAATACTATGCGGATAATAATTATGGATAAAGCATACACAAGAGGATTTAACATGACCAAGGATTTAACATGACTTCCAAAGATTTAACATGACCTAAATGATCTGTCTTACATTGGAGTAAAGGCATATAAGTAAAAGCATATAAGGATGACTGAGAAGTAGAAATAGTCTTAGTTAATGAATTTTCATACCGTAAACTAAAGGAACGAACTTTCATACTTGATAATACATATATATAGAATCAAGGCAATACATACATATAGAATCAAGGTAATCCATTAAATAATTTTCCCACTATATGGTGCCCCCCACTTCATTTTAAGCCAGATGAGAATCGCGCCAAAAATACCACCAAACCTAAGCCAAACTCCATAAAATGATCTGCATAGAATGTACATACCCTGGAATAGATCAGCTATATTGTAAATATAACAGTGAATACATTCGATTGACTATATGTCCGAAATGTGGGCGAGTTGCAGATAAATATATTGAGTTTGATAATGTGATACTATCGTTAGATATCTTACTATTGAAGAAACAGGCATATCGACATTTGGCTTATAATGTCATAGAAACTGAAGTTTTGAAAGATCCAAGTGTTCATGTTGGGTATAATGGGGAAGCTAAACCACGTGTGACTGATTTTATTAAAAGATATAGGAAATTGGTACGACTTGTCATTTTAGTGGTTCTATTTGATGTATATCTTACATGGGCTCATGAAGAGAAGAAATTATCACATTCAATCGTAATGTCATTCATATTACAACAAAAATTGCTTCTGCAATACTCCTTCTTTTTCTTGAAGCTGTTATTGGAAATTTCATTATTCAATCTGGTGATTCAATTGGTTTTCACTCGATTCTTATCTTGGGGAACAGATAGGAATCGAAATTTCCTACCAAAATATCAACGTGGTTATTATGCTTCTGTATTACTTACAGCTGTATTGGTATCAAGTTCAATTAGACTATTTCCGATTCTAATGCTTATTTGGCCATATGATAGAACTACCATATCATCTTGGTTGATTGGTTTAATAGGCACAGTGAATACTATTGAAGCTATTAGACTTGTTACTTACAAGTCATATTTCGTGATTTCGGGGGTAATGCTCTTGGCTATGCTTATTCAAATGCTTGTTTCTAGAAGTGCAGTTAGCTTGATTGTCTCGATCATATCTAGTATTCCATTGCGAACATTGATTACTGATGATTATTTGGAACTTAGGAATCAATGGGGTGTATTCTGGCAAGGGTTGGGAAATGTATATTTACAAAGTGTCAATTTGCATGATATCTAACGACGAAGAATAGAGACGGAGTAGTGCTTAACCACTAGAGTTCACAAGTACAATCGTACTTTCCCATACTGTTTAAAAGGAATAAAATCATTCACTAACATCCATTATTAATCTATTTAGTTCATATAAAATCAAGAACATTCAAAAGAAGCGTAAAAGTCTTTGTAGGATGTCCGTTTCTGTAGTCTAAAAAATTGTACCTAACTTCATTCTCTACTCACTTACGCATAGTCCCACTTCTCAAAAGAGTTTGCCTTCCTGATAGTAATCCCACTTGGCCCAATCATAATCACGTCATCTCCATCTATTGCAATCAAAGGTCCCTCTAACTTGTCTACCAACTGAGGGAAATCATAGGTTTTATTCAATTCTCTACGTTCATCCAATGTTCTTACTTGATCATTTTCTGGCTGCAAAAATTCCTCTTCATCCCCTACCAGAATCTCGTTATTCTCAATCGATCTTAATGCTATAAATATCGATAATGGGATATAATTTTGCTGGAATATCCACCATGATACTAACGTGATTATTGGCAATGGTGAAAGGAAGGCTGCACAAATATATGCCTTTTGAAGGGCTAAGGTACCTACCATTGTAAGTTGAAAAATCAATAATCCTAAAATCACTCTTCGAAAGACCAAAGGCCACACTTTACCTGTAGAGTGCGGAGGATGGACACAAGCATACAACAATTGATATTTACATACAAAATATCCAACAACAAAGTAAGCTAGCCCAGCAGATAAGATCTTGGTGGACATCACCGAATACACAATTGTAATAATGAAGATCAAAATAGGTTGTGGGAGTTGAAGCCCAAAATTGAATACCGGAGGTTTACATAACCTTAATTCATCTCTTGGGGTCTTACACCAGAACCAATTACTCAATGGGAATTTGATCAAATTACCTAAAAGTAGTAGTTTATAAGGAAAGATACCAAGCCCTTGCAAGATTATCAAATCAACATAGAATAACGACAAGTCACGGAGTGATTGGGCCAATTGATAGGCAATCCTGGAAGTTTCACTAAGTGATGCAGTACCAAATAAGGTAAATACCAAAAACAAATTCACAAAGATATAGAAAAAGTTCTTTGATACCGATGATAACTCTTCATCACTATGGGAAGTAAACCCCTGCCTTGCAGATATCCAGATATAGAAGAATGGGATGATGATGTTCATTATCGTGAACAAATATGTTGGCAAGAGACCTGTTATCAACATTTCGGCAAATTTGTTGGTCTTCAAGAGTTCACCTAGTTGGGGCCAAACACGCAGAATGGAACTGATATTCAAAAAATTGGCCAAATAACTCACAGGGAAAACTAAAAGAAAACTTGAAATACCAATGAGGATTGTGAACATCACTATTCTGGTATTCCGTTCTTGCCTTGTTAAGCATAAATTATCCCATCTTATATCATGAGGGGCAGGAGCCAAATTTGTAATCAAATGATTCACCTTTGGGTCCAAAACTGCTTGTGCAATCATTTGAGCTTGGGCAACAGATTTCATGGTAATGAAAGCCGTTGAAGTTGCTGGATAGTTTCTTCTACGAGCACTAATGATCTGTTTATCCACACTTTCCAATTGTTGGGTATAAAGGTTTATGGCATCTACTTCTTTTCCAAAAAGCCCAAAAAGACCTTCTTTAACCAATGGTCTTTTATTTTTTTCATCATTCAAGGAGGGTAGGTCATTATTATCTTGTTCGATAATTTCTGCAATTTGTTCCATGATCAGAATTCTAGGGGAGTTGGTACCAGATTCAAGATCATCCTCGTTTGTCCTATAGTTTGAAGAATCATCTCTAAACACACCCTCTGGGGACCTTCCAAGAACTGACTCACCCCAAGAGTTTGTTGCAAGGTCATCATCAACAATATTTACTTCAACTGGTAAATCTCTATACTGTTGATCTAAATTAATCAGGTCACCGACAGTTGGACGTAAATTCGAAGATAATAAATCATTTTTACTTATGATTCCACTTCCAGTCAAATATTCCACCCAATAAACTTCCAAATTCCTAAGGATTCTCTTTCTTGTTTTGAAGAGTTCTTGCAAGCTTGACCACTCTTTCACCACGACTATTCGATCTACTTCCCCAATACCTAAATTGTTGATTTCACGTTTCAAGCTTTCTTCATCTCTTAACACTGGGGGTATACCTGAGAGTTTGATCGTGCGATCGGTAACTGAGTTTTGTTTACCCAAATACTCCTGTCTCATATTAATAATCTTAATCGTTTGTTTGAATAAGAAGTAGGAGACGATAAAAGTGAAGACATATGTGAAAACAGTATATATCCATAGATACGGTTGAAATGAGTCTCCTCGAAGGTTATCAAAGAAATGAGGCCATGAAATCAACAATGAATTTGAGTTGACATTTGAATTTTGATTGACCTTTTGATTGAACTTTAGATTTGTACTTATTGACCTTATAAACTTTGAGGTTAATGCATCATCATCTCCCTCATCATCACTTGGATAATCTTGATCGACTCTTCCAGTGAACTTGTATCGAATTGGGGATAAAATTGTCACGGTCAATAAAATACAAACACATAATGTTTTAATGCACATTTTGAAGAAACCCAAGAATACTACGGCATCTAAACCAGCATGATCCAAAATCTGTTTTTCACTAATCCCATAGACTATTGGTATCCAACCAAAAAAGGTCCGAGCAGGGATCTTAGGTAAATTCTGTCGTGATGAAGAATGTAAATAATTGATATTGACTTGATTAAAGTTAGCCACATAAATCTTTGGGTATTTTACCCTAAGGATAGAAAACGTCATGAACGCTGAAAGTCCCAAAATAAGAGCCACGATGATTTGATATCTAGCAACCCTGGTTGTCGATGGACGATATGTATTCCCACCATTTCCATCATCATCTTGGCCGAATATTCGGAGTTGATCCATAAGAAAACTCATGTTTGCTTTAAAATCTGAACTAATCGTGTGAGTATTTTTGTACGTCAAGTGGGAAGCGCACGTGAATTTTTAACGTTTTTGCAGCAACAGCATCAGCAGGGTGGCGCAACGGGGCGTAATGTTGCAATGGATTATGGGAATGATTAATAAATGGGAGTTCTGCTAATAAATGGGAGGGAGCAGCAATTAATAAATCTGAGTGTTGTAATAGAGAAAAATCATCATAGGTTGCTTAAATTCACTTGTATAATTTAGATGGTCATTTGTTCCCTTATGGATGAACAATGGCCATTATTTAACGAATCGGGAAGAAAATTGTAAAGATAAGGTAGGATAATGGGGCTAATGTGGTTAATTTGAAGGTCTCATTGTATTTACAAGTTATTAAAATTTATTATGTTTTAGTAAAATCTCCTTCAAATTTAACTATATATTCAACTTACTCAAGATTTCAAACTAGTCTTTATTTGGAGTATCGCTTCTCTTCTTCACTTTTTTTTGTATTACCATTATTTATTTAAATTCATTCACCATTAGTTTGCCTTAGGTATTCAGTAATTATATTAATACTGTTGGTCGGTTCCTAGGCAATTCGAGTATGATTTACCATCATCACTCGATTACAACCCTCACATTAGTCAACAACCCTCACGGCCATTGCACCCTCACATTGGCCATAGCACGCTCACATTAATCATGCTCCCTTTCATCTATGCTCCCTGTCATGCTCCCTCATTAATCATACTCCACATTACTGAGGATTGAAATGATTTTGAGGAGTAAAAAACGGTCGCCCTTGAACACCCGGAACTTGAGGAATCGAAAGTGGAGTTTGAGTATTTGGAATCACACTTCCGACTGGGGCTCTTGAAATATTTCCAGATGGTTGGTATCTCTCTAAACCATTACCACTAACAATTATTTCATATAATTTATTCAATCTAACATTGGTAGTTTCTGTAATTCTGTTCATTATACTCAGGAATCCATTTAATTTGAAATCAACAGCATCCTTCATCTCTTGTACTTCCTTGCGTAACGCAGATATAAGCTCATTATTCTCATTCTGAGATAATATTAACTGTTCAAGAAGATGATTTTGATTCTCATGAAAATGAACTGGAGGTACCACCCTTGGAGCCTCGGAAAACACAGGAAAGACATTTTCAGAAGGACCGGGTTGCTGTTGTTGCCTTTGTGCAGGCTGCCCTTGTTGCTGTTGTTGCCTTGGTACAGACTGCCCTTGTTGTATATATTGCTCGCTTTGTTCATCTCCTAGTTTTGGATACTTCCTGATAGGTTCAATATGAATTGGTCGGGCCATGGATCCTCCAATTATTTCTTCTGTTGAATTCTTTTTATTAATGAAATCATTCAATTCCATCAATAGCCTTTCATTTTCATTAAAAGTACTTGTGTGTTCATTTGTTAATTTTTTTTCAAGATTAAGTCCCAATAATTTGAAACGATTATTGATCGTTCGAGTTTGTAATATAGTTGATTGGAACTTGGAGTTGAATTGCTTCAATACAATCTCCCAAGTCTTGATACTCCTACCTCTGGTGAATAGTTCCTCCCTATTTTCAAATATCAATTCAAGTAGGAAATTATCCGAATCGTAAGTAAATTGGAAATTCGTCCTCTTTCGAGTTTCATCAGAAGGTAATTGCTCTTTCCCTCCATATTGTATATCCTTCCCTCTAAATGGTATCTCTTTATCATACAAAACATCCTCACATCCAAAGGAGTTATCTCTTTTTAATTCATGGGGTAGGTTAGATCTACCTTCTTCCAAATTTCTATCGCTTTCTGATTCAGATTGATTCTTTGAGGTTGCCCCTTTAACGTCTTTTGACAGCTCCTCTTCATTTTGATGATCAGATATCTTATCACTCAATTCTTTTGTCGGCACTCCGTCCGCTGACATACGTTTGACTGTCTGTGGCGAAGCTTGGTTGATCATATATCTCGAATAAACGAGGAAATTTTGAAACTAATAATGGAAGGTGTTGGTGTGGTGCTTGGGTAATATGCAATATTGCAGTACACGAGATGTTTAATCGTGGTGACTAAAGCTAGGTAAATAATGTGCACGACTGGTGAAAATGCAAGGCACCTGTCAAAAAGCGGAAGCACTCACACAAAAGGCTAAGCGTATTGTACAAAAGGGGATGTCGTATATTTACGGAAAAGGGTAGCCCCAAGCGAAACACGACACTGGTGGATTATCAGTTAGGATATAAGTTTCAAAATAAGCGACTGGATTTACAGATATCCTGGATAAGTTTGGACTAAAAGGTACTTTGACATATTAAGGTTGTTCTTAAAGGAGGTTTCGATCTGGCTGTGATTATTCGGGCCTCGTTTCGGTGTTTTGAAAAGCAATGGAAAGTTAATATGTGATTGTTTAGGGCAAAGCAATGGAAACTTAATATGTGATTGTTTACTAGGGCTTATAAAAAATCATTGACGATAAAGTTTAAGTATTCAATTTGCTGCACGTCAATAAAATATGCTAATCTTCCATTCTTATTCGGACTAATTGACAGTTTGGTGTTTCACCTTATGTGTTTACGAAACATTCATAGCTCGTGTAGGTATACCCAGATTATTGTTACGAAAAACAACAGCGGCTCTTTCTTGAATTGCTATGTACTTTTACTTATGTATTAAGCCCTATTTCTAATGCGTTTTCACGGGGTTTTGGATTTGATCATTTGATTGTTAACTATAACCCCTGTTTGTTTATATCCACATATATATGTTATATTACATGAATATTTCATCTGAGACACTTTCTTTAAATGTTCCATATATCCCTTATCAAATACTCCCACTACTAATTTGAATAGATTTACTATTATTCATTTCCTCTACATCTAAGCTTATGATTGGCTCATTCAATTAATTCTACTCTGTAGTGTTAATATTGTTTATCTGAACGCCATAATCTGGATTCACTTTGATAGACATCATTTTCAGTTTGATGGTTAGTTACACTTGATGTGATAGCTATACGTGATGTCTAGTTATACGTGATGTAATAGATATACGTGATGCAATAGTCATACTTGATGTGTAGTTATACGTGATGTAATAGTCATACTTGATGTGTTAGTAATTTCGTACCATCATTATTGATCCACACCAAGCTCTATAACTCATAACTCAAGTTAAATGATGCACTTCCACAACATCCACCAAGTTGTGTTTTTATGAACCGCGTTCCATATCTTAAACCATTACTTCCATATCTTAAATGATCAACCGCGTTCCGTAACGTAAACCATCACTTCCATATCTACCATTGGAACACTCCGATCAATACGCGCTAGAAAATTACACCTTAATTCACAAGGAATCATCATAAGGAATCATAAAGACTCACCCAAGGTTACATCAGGGTTTAATATTCATCTAACATTGGCTGAACATAATAAATTAATCTCATTGAAGTTCCCAAAAGTACGTTTAATTCCAACAATCATCATGGATAATTCATTCATTTATACCAAAAAATTCATAGATGGTCAGATCAGAAGCCTAAATAAACCGATCGTATTGACAGATCTGTTAAGACGAATATTGGCTAATCAGCACCGATTTGATGGATCGGATGGGTCTGCAAATGAAGAAGAAACAACATACCTTCATGATTCTTCTGAGATCACTCCAGAACAATTGAAGAAAATCCTTGCTAAGGTGAATCTTAAAGTCAAACGTCACAATTCAAACATATTCCGCCTACAAGTAACTAATCAGATTGTTCAACAAGTACTAAAGGTTGAATCTGCAAAACTATCAATAATAAATGATCAATTATTGAAGGTGAATACGATTTTGAAACCTTTATTGATCCCAGATTTCAATGAATTGGAGCATTTGGAGAGATTGGAGAAATTGGCTCAATTTGGTTCTTTATTGAAAGAATTGCCTCTGTCGAGGTATTTATTGTTAGATCCAAAAGTACTTGAGGAAGCAGCAACCGAAACATCACAAGAGGAGGCAACTGAAACATTACAAACACTACAAGAGGAAACTCTACAAGAGGAAACTCTACAAGAGCAAAAAACAGTAACATCGCCTATTGACACATTTCATGATCCTGACACCAAGCGTATCACGAACGAAAGCAAGTTTGAAAAAAATATAATTAAGCAAGTTTTAGCAGTAACCAAAACAGAATCCGGATTATTTGCCAAATATGATGACTTAAAAGACGAACTAATTGAATTGAACGCTAAACTACAATATAAATATCAAAAGTATGATTATTTAAATAACCTTGCACTGCAATTGAAATTAAGCTTCAATTTGAAAAGTCATAATAAGGACTCTGAATTCGATAGTGATGTAGAAGATGACATCTCAAGTGATGACTCTGGTGACAAGAACATTAAATCAATTCAGTCCAATTTAATTTCATTATCTTCTGATGAGAACATTTTGATAACTGAGATCAACAAGTTTCGTGTTTTAGTTGAGAAGATTGGGTACAAGTTGCAAAATCGGGCACCCAAGAACAAGTACGGTCGTTGAGTCCTGTCTTAAAGAATTATGGTGCCTGTTTTAAACTAGTCGCGTGCCTGTTTTAAACTAGTACAGTGCCTATTTTAAACTAGTTTGTCGTGCCTGTCTTAAACAACTTTGGTAGTGCCTGTTTTAAACTAGTCTGTCGTTACTTAAGGTGTTGCCCTTGCACTAAGTGAAGTGGATGTCCCATTCTACACATATTTAAAGTGAAGCAGTCCACAATGCTGCGCTAAAATTCAGCTTTAGGGACAACCTATCGATCACAAGGTCCCTGAGAGAAACGAAGTCCATACAGTCTCGAAGGATTAACACATAGAACTAAACTCAGTCTTTCAAAGTATGGAACTTTCTCGTTTGTAAATTAACTCTACATTGCCTATATATGGTATACTATACCACTCAAGCTTTACCTGCGGTTTTGCTGTACCATTTCTTTCCAACTGTATTACCATTTTGAAGGTTGATCTACTTTCTTACTTTGAAGGGATCTACATTCTAACTTAGTGGGTCAATCTACATTCTAACTACGGTCGATCCAAATCGGTGATCTTCATCCTAACTTAATAGGTTGATCTACATACTAACTTGGTCTCATTCCAACTTAGTAGGTGATCATTCCATCTACATTCAATCTACATTCATGCTAGTCTCTGTTCATTAATACAAAGTTAATTATATACAAATGAACTAATCAAACAAACCGAATCCCATATCGTCACCAGATTCTTCAGCAGCTTCTTCTTCAACTTCTTCAGCAGCTTCTTCAGCAGCACCACCAGCGGCGGCACCAGAAGAGGAGGAAGCAGCGGCACCACCAGCAGACACAGAGGCCAACTTGGTGTTACCAAGAGCAATCAATTCTTCGACGGACTTACCTTCTAATTCAGACAACAAGGAGCTGATTCTGGATTCTTCGGCTTCGACACCAACGGTGGACAATAAGTCAGTGATATCGGAAGCAGATGGAGAGGTGTTACCACCTTGGACCAACAATAAGTAAGCAGCTAAGTATTTCATTATAGATGTAGAATAATCACGTTTAAGCTATTAGGCAGACTAGTCTTTAATCAATAGATGAAATATATCGTGAAAATTTTGAGCCAGATGAATGCGATGCCTTGATTACTGAAGATTGGATGTTTTTGCATTTTTGATATTTCTTCACACCTATGTTTTTTCAGCACCCACGTGACCCTTTTCACGCCTCCCGGGACTGCTTTTTTGTTGAAATTTTTCACGACCCAGACCTCAGTAAAAAAATGTGCTGGAGGTATACAGAACTTCTCAGGTAAAAATTTTCTGAACTTCATATACTTTTCTACTATTAACATCATGGCTGAAACTAGTATGTATAATAACGATCGATAGAGATAATAACGAACTTATATTAACATGTATAGCTGACAGAAAGAAGAGAATCTTTAAGACCTTCTCATACAAAGGTGTTGACTTAAAGGACTTGGTCCAAATGTCCACTGAAGACTTCTCCAAATTATGTGGTGCCAGAGTCAGAAGAAGATTTTCCAGAGGATTGGGTAACAAGCCAATGGGATTAATGAAGAAGTTGAGAGCCGCTAAGTTGGCCACTCTTCCAAACGAAAAGCCAGCCACTGTTAAGACTCACTTGAGAAACATGATTGTTGTTCCAGAAATGATTGGTTCAGTTATTGGTGTTTACAACGGTAAGGTTTTCAACACTGTTGAAGTTAGACCTGAAATGGTTGGATTATACTTGGGTGAATTCTCCATCACTTATGCTCCAGTTAGACATGGTAGAGCCGGTAATGCTTCTGCTAGATTTATCCCATTGAAGTAGTTACATGCTGACTATATACAGTAATTTAATGGAATGAACATTCGTAGTGAATGTGATTTGATCAACTGTTGAGAGACGGTCTGTAGAATGTAGTACAGGTAGAGAGCGTCGCGAAGTACTAAGTCTGATGTGAGCGTCAGCGAAGTACTAAGTCTGATGTGAGCGTCAGCGAACTACCAAGTTGTTCGATTGGTGTAAGCTTCAGAGACCTAGTCATATTCGATTGACATGAGCGTCGCGAACAAAGTCATCTTCGATTGACGAGAGCCTCGCGAACTAAGTCGTAGTTGATGAGCGTCGCGATCTACCAATTCATATTCCGCAATCGCCAGTTCATGTCTTGTTGCACCATGTGAGACGGTCCATGTAACATTGTAGTACTTGAATCAAGGATAAGGTAACATTGTAGTGAGTACATAACTTATAAGGATTCAGAAACAGTAAGAGAGGAAGCGATCACCTAAGGTATATGAAAGTTTATCAATATACAAGAATCCCTCTGAATATCCTTATACTGTAATTAAACATCATTATGCTGTAATTATGCTGTAAAAGTCACCTTATGCTGTAATTAAATTATGCTGTAAAGTCTCCTTATGATCGAGTTCATCTCTCATCCCATTCGGGCAAGTGAAAAATTGTAAATCACCGCGGTTGCTGAGATGGGCTCAACTCTTATTCCATAATGAATGAACAAGATTTACAACTACAAGTCATTACCGACTTCAAGACCATAAATCCCATCAAAGAAATCACTTATGGTGCTGTTTCTGGGATGTTGGGGAAATTGGTGGAATTCCCTTTGGATACCATCAAGGTTAGACTTCAATCTGCAAATCCAGATCACAACTTAACAACATTAGGTATGATCCTGAAAACTTATCAAAACGAAGGGATTTTGAATGGGTTTTATAAAGGTTTAAGAACTCCATTAGTTGGTGCTTGTTTAGAAACTTCGATTTTGTTTACTACATTTAATTGGTCTACTGCTTATTTTGCCAATAATTTAAGTACAAGGTATACTGAAGAAACACTTCCATTTTGGTGTAAATGTGCATCTGGTGCCTTTGCTGGGTTTGCTGCATCGTTTGTACTAAGTCCAATTGAATTAGTCAAATGTCAACTCCAAGTTTCGAATCTACTGGATAAGAAAATCGTAGGATATGGACCCTTGATCAAGAATATCATACTGAAAAAAAATGGAGTCTTTGGTTTATGGGAAGGGTTTTCAAGTACCTTGGTTAGAGAGGTGATAGGTACTGCAATCTGGTTTGGAACTTATGAATATATTTCAGATTATTTTTCACGAAATGATTCTAAATATCTTTCAAAAGATATGCAATTGTTAGTTTCTGGTGCAGCATCCGGAGTATCTTTTAACTTGTTAATGTATCCAATCGATACCATTAAATCAAATATCCAAACAAATGATATTTTGCACCCTACAAAGTCTGGTACTGGGATGTGGGAAATAACCAAGGTGTTAGTGGGTAGGAAAGGTGGGGTTAGTAATTTGTATAGAGGGTTGGGGATTACTTTGTTTAGGGCTATTCCTGCGAATGCATTGATTTTTTATACATATGAGATGTTGAAGAGGAATTTCTAGGGTAGTGAGCGCCAGCGAACTACTGTAGCTTAATGGAAGTGATCGTCAGCAAACGGTAGTGAGCGCCAGCGAACTAATGTCTGGTGCGAGCGCCAGCGAGCCACCATGTCTTACTCAATGGAAAGCGCACTACGGTAGTGAGCGCCAGCGAACTACCATGTCTTATTCGATGGAAAGCGCACCACGGTAGTGAGCGCCAGCGAACTAGCATGTCTTATTCAATGGTAGTGATCGCCGGTAGTGAGTGCCAACGAATTACCATGTCTCATTCGATTGAAATGATCACCAGTTCCATCTTTTGTACTCACTACCACGTCTTATTCAATTGAATTGAACACCAGTTCCATGTCTGCTCACTACCATGACTTATTCAATGACAATGAGCACCCACCTTACCTCAGCTCAATATTTATTTTCATCACATCCCCATACTTCGAGTTCAATCATAATTTCAATTCGCCGTTGCATCGTTTCACCATTTTATCTGAACTTCAGACAGCAATATAGATTTATTCATTTTATAGAATAATAGAATTTACACGGTAATCAAACATCCACAGTATTAAACAGGGATACGAGTCACTTTTTGATTCTATGGCATCCACATTACTTAAAAATATCCCGTAGCAAGCTTCACATCATCAACATTCAAAAAATCCGACTCCAAACTATATAAATCATTTAAATGAGATTTGACCAAATTCATTGGCCAAGTGATATCGCCCCAAACTCTTGTTTTAACGCCATATTTATGAGCTGAAGTGATGTATGATTTAATCTTCTTCTTTTGAATATGAGTGAATTCAGATGATTTAGATGAAAGATATGAATCCCCTAATAATTGATGCAATGAAGTACTTGCAACCTTACTATATTTTGCAATCTCCTTCAATTCATCATTTGAACTTGAATAAGTAAACTTTTCAAGTGCTCCGTCTAAGAAGAAGTAAACTCTTTTTTCATTCTTAACCGCTTCAACTGGTAAGTTACCAGTTATAGTTACAACAATAGGACCGGGGATATATTTATCTAATTCGGTATCATAATAAGCCAAATAATCTTTATCTATGAATTCTTTAAACAAAGGTTTTATGGCATCATAAGTTTGCTGTGGATCTGTTTTAAAGTCCATCCAAAAATATAAAGGGATTTCTGGGGAATTGAAGAATATGGAATATTTCCTATGTTCAATCAAAGTCTTTCCATGATGAACTTCAGCATTGACAAAGTTCAAAAATTGAAGCATTGGATTTAAATATAAATTAAATAACGTATTAATTGGTTTTAGGAATACCAGACTATGACCCACGTAAACCTCATCATTTTTGAAATATACTGTTTCAAGTTGATCTTGTAATTTATTTCTGGTTGTGGTTGTAACTGTTCTTTGCAATTCTTGACCTTCAGGAAAGAACCAAACATCACTTTCAATACTTTGACATCCAGCGCCAAATGCATCGAAGAATGGTTCTGCTCTCCAATAATCATTATGAGAATGTAATGGTTTTACATAAACATCTCTAGTTAAACTTTCAATCGTATGATTAAATGATAAAATGGGAGTTGGTCCTTTTCCTATATAATCAACTGTTGAAACTCCTTGATATGGTCTGAAGATACTAATCATTGTTGGAATTGTAAAGAGCCTCGTGGAGCCTGTAATCTGCGAAAGTAAATCTAAATCTGGGGAACTAGGTTATGTGCAGGATTTGGTATAACCTATATGAATTAGTATAACCTATATGAATATTAGTACAACCTATATGAATAGAAGTTTATAGATAAAGTTGATAGTGAAAGAGCTTCATTTACAAGCTAGAAGTGTTTAGGAATAAATTCAAATACCAATGGACTTAACCAATGGATGAACAATATAGTGTTAAAGCTTGATGGTTAAGAATTATATGAGTTATACCTTGGAGAGTCTGTTTCATTTGTAGGACTTATCCTTCTTAAGATTAGGTTTCCTAAGTCAGATAATTGTAAATTGACACTTCGTGCCAGCTTAAGTTATCTTGCATGGCACTTCGTGCCAGCTTTCTTCGTGCCAGCTTTCGTGCCAGCTTTTACGGCAATTCGTGCCAGCTTATGTTCTCTTTCATGGCACTTCGTGCCAGCTTGAGTTATCTTTCATGGCACTTCATGCCAGTTTTTATGGCACTTCTATCTAGTATTACTTAATCTTTCTATCCTGGCTTCTCAATATGAGTAGAGATCAATTCATGAGCTGTTTCTTTACCTCATTTCTGCTTTAGTATGGGTTAATCATCAAAGAATGAAGGATACCTCAATTATTCTGAAGTAAACCTCAATTGTTCTGAAATGAATGAAGCATCAATTAGTCTTTTAATTTTTTTTTGGCTCTAATTTTGCAGCCATTCAAGAAAGAATCGTTATCCTAAAAGAACTGTTATCCAATTTCATTCGAAGTATCTCTTTCCATCTCATTACTATTCCAAATTTCGTTACCAAAATAGAAGTCTAAATATATTTATATGTAAATCTAAAAACAACTGATACGCAATAATATCTATACTTATCAATTGAAATACACTGCATCAATGTCCACATAAGTTCATACAAGGCAATAAACCTGCTGCCTAGGAAACTGTTGCCCAAGAGGTTTGAATTACCAAGAAGTCAAATTCAAGTCAAATGAATTAATCAAATGAATTAACAAGATGTCAAATACCAAGTCAAATGAATTAGTCAAATACCAAGTCAAATTACCAAGTCAAATACCAAGTCAAATTCTAGTCATCTTAAAAATGTGCATTCAACTTAACCACTCTCCTAAGCACTGTCAACATATTTAACAAAGAAACTGAACCAGACAACAATTCCTCTTTAAAATAAAACAAAAATGCAGCAGTACTGATGGATTGTGTCAACTTTACGCTCAATCCACCATATAATCCCTCTAAACCTTCTTCAGATATGATTTTTCTAATTTCTTGAACCATGGTAAGTTTTCCATCAACGAGTTGCTTCTTCTTTATATGCATTCTTGACTTCAAAGTAATGTATGGATATGTCAAAGCAGTAGCAATCAACTTCCCAAAAGCACCAATGAAGAAGGCATTCATAGCACTAAACGAATTAGCACCATTCCTTGCAATTATCAAATTCTTAACTTGTTCAAAGATGGTATATTGAATGATTGGATTAATAACAAGAACAAGAGCAGGAAAAACCCCAGCAAATAAAGTACCAACCCCATCCTTCTCAATGATTTCAAATATGGTTCTGAAGGTACTTGACTTCTTTTCTGATTTCTTGGTCATCATTCTAGTATTTGCAACCCAAAATGGATTGGATCCAATACAGGTTACGGAACCCGCAATTGCTCCAGCTATAATCGATTGTACCGTAGTTAAACCCGTCTTCCTACCTTTGCCTCTATTTACTTTATGGAACGCGTTTGAAGTCCATTCGTAGAAATAGTAATAAATAAAATTGGTCAATGCAACCCCATATAAGGCACTTTCCAACCCTGAATAAAGTCCCAAAGGTCCTTTGGTTTCTATGATTTCTTTGGCCGCCAAATATGTGGAGCTTTTGCTGATGGCAGACAAGATCTTGGATTGCGTTTCAGGACTAAGACTACCAGTCCTTTCAACTTGTTCCTGTTCCGCTTGCTTCCGTTTTCTAGATGTGGTCTGCGCAAGTGTAGACAAAGTTACTAAAGGGTACGTAACTATCATCGATAAAGCACCTCCACCGGCACCGGCAATAGCATGAGCTAGTTCTTGAACGTCCGACATTGAATAATTTTGTTGTTTCGGATATTATCTTTAATTTATACAGCCGTCGGCAGAATCACATGGGCTTTGTTGTTCCTTGTACCCTTTCCCCACAAAGACGAGTACTTATGATCCAAGTGGTTCAATGTTCTTTCCTAAAATGGAAGTTGAAAAAAGGTCTAAAAAAAGTCTTTACTTATGAACCAATTGTCTAAATGTTCTTTCCAAAAATGGAAGTTAAAAATGTATCACGTGATCTTGAAGAAGGATAATTAGGATGGTGCTTGGAACGCCAAAATCACCTGAGTAATGGCTGTTGAAACTAGAGCCTCATTGCTTTGGAAGCTTGGGATCTTTGCATGTATTTCTGTATCGTTTGCCCTTATTGGTAAAAGAAAGAGTGCCGACTACAAAGAAGACAGACATCGTGCTGAAACAGATGCTAGAATTGATTCTCTGAGAAATGAGTTCAATCTTTCAGTAATACAGCCAGGATTGCCTTTGCAGACTCCGGGTCCTAGTGATTATGTGAGAAAATCACAATATGAGGGTTCTGGCACTGCTTATGAGAGTCGTAAAAAGGGAGATAGATTGTCAATGTTTGCCATTTTTGATAGGGACTGGACGGGAGGAAAGAATTAGTCGCACTGGTGAGATTGCCTAGTGATTTGAATCTTATATCAAGTTGGTGTGAGAATCTTAAGAATGTTGGAGTATTCCGATATAGTCTACATGTAAATAAAAATAATAAAAGACGTAGTGTGTAAGTAAAAGATATAAGAGGTGATGTGTAAATAAAAGATATAAGACATAATGTGTAAATAAAAGATATAAGAGGTGATGTGTAAATATATAACACACCGTGTGTAAAAGATATAGCCACAGTATGTAAAGATATAAGACATAGTATGTAAATAAAGATACAATAAGACAAAGTGTAGAGTATGCTGCAATATGAGCATGTTCAAAGAATCTTGTAATTTTCTAAAATTTCATAGAAAGCTCCAAAATGTATTGAATTGTGTTGATGTATTTTAAATAGAAGTCTTCTGGATATTGTCAGCTTATAGTTGAATTAGGAAAATATCAAAATTGTTTTATCCCAATTGCTTCTCAAAGTAGCTGTAATAGATCCCAATTTCAGTTCAAAGTGGCTGCGATAGGATTGCTAGCTACATAAAAAGAAAATATAATGTAGTTTAAGAGCAGGCTACAAAGACTATTACTTGGTCCTATAATAATATCATTCCGCTAATGAGAACTAGTTACTGAATATATTAATACACTGGAAAGGAGGAGTACTGTAAGAAAGCATACTTTATAACCTTTCAAATTCATGCTCTCTGCAATAGTATCCATTCCACTGTATTCACAATGGCTTGAAGATGTAGTCCCCTACGCTCCGCCAGCTGATATTGAACTTCCTACGCTCTTGCAGCTGATATTGAACTTCCTACGCTCTTCCAACTAATATAGCAACCTCCTACGCTCTGCCAGCTGATATTACTTCCTATTCAAATATATTTCATCCGCTGATCACCTACTCATTAAGTAAATCATCATAAGCAATCTCATATATAACATTACCTTTGATGAATTTCTTTAAACACCAACCACATAAATAATTATCTTGCAATTCTTGTAGTATCAATATAATATTTGATTTCACTTGATCATCTTCATTAAATAAATTAATCAACAACAACTCAATCCCCTTATTCTTATCAAATATGGTTATATTTCCCCCATGTAAAGAAGAAGATTGAAAGCTTGTTGAAGAGTTTGGTGGGATCAAATATGTTGTTAATAAGAACACCTCCAACGCTTTTCCACTTATTAAATACTTTAGAATATTATACCAAATATCCCGTTCACTAACTCTTGAAGTAGCTTGGGATGTATTAGCCAAACTTAAACTCTGTAGATGATATTGTACATCGATCATCAAATTAAGTTCATTCGATAGATTGGGTAGCAATAAAGTATAAGTCAATGTACCTTCATAAAGTAAATCTTGGAATTTCTTTGCTATTAATTGATAACAAGAAACTTCCAAAAGTTTGTTTGTATCACTTGACCAATAATAACCAATACCTTCCATTAATAAAGTTAAGTCCGCTACTTTTGGTGATAAGTTTCGGTTAAAGTTTTTTGAACTTAATAAGATTCTGATTATTTCATTAATATGCCTTCTGAAAATAAGTTGAATGGTTGTTAAATCGTCATTATAATTGAACAAAGAAAGTTGAAGGTTCGACAAGAACTTTGCATCTTCCGAGATAATGGAATTTTTATATTCATCAAAAGAATTAGATACTGGAGATGAATCAGTATATTTACCAGATAAGAATACTTCATTAGCATCCAAATCATATAAAACATCCCATAATTTATCATGGTTCTTGAAAAAAGGATTGATTGTACCTGCAATATAAGATTCACATTCCTCTAGAAGATCTATCTTTGAAACATCTATGATTGGGAATAAATTATAATGAGTTAATAACCCACTTAAGATTCCACCTCCAGTAATGATTTTAATCATCAATAATACATGATCAATAATATAACCAGAAGAATTCTCATAACTTAAAAAGATGATCTTTTTCCCAGTCAAGATTGCATTTATCAAGATGATAATTGGAGGTGTTGCCACCCCATATATTGTCAACTCATTATTTTTATAATTTGCAATTCCTCCAGATATTTTATTAGTAGATAATTTTGAATTTAATATGTTGATCAAATTCGGTTTGAAATTAAGATCCGTTGGATTAAGGTAATCTCCTATAGTATCTGGTAAATCGAACATTGGGATTTTGATGGGGATATTCATACCATTAAAGTTGATAATACTATTAAAACTTAGATCCTTTCTAATAAAAAGATCTGTATTGATTGTATTTAACTTATGAAGTCCCAATAGTTTATTACGAAACAATTCATCATAATAAATTTTATCATTTATTGGTAAATCCAATATTGAAGTGATTAATAACCTTTTCACCAATGACACTTGATGACTTGGTCCAACATCACTGGCATGAACAACACTGAAGTTTTTAACATTGAATGATTCATATAATTCTTCTATGATACTTAAATCATTTTCTTTAAAATACTTATCGAGACATATAAGTAACAATGGTTTAAAGTTCTTAAAGTAGGATAACTTGGTTATAATTGATAACGATTTAATACTCGAACCACGTTTAAATGAACTATCTTTAATGTTAATAACAATAGTATATAAATAATATGGCTCTGATTCACATGTAGCTTTATTGAAAAGGTATTGAAACTCTCCTGTGGTGGTATTTCGATGAAGTAAAAATAATGTAAAATCTTCTTCTCTTTTATGAATTTGATCAGGCAACATCAATTCAGGAAGAAATGGTAAGTTCTTCAATCCAGGTAAGGCGTTGGGATATTGATGGATAAGACATGGTCCCTTGTCAATATGGAACTCAGCTGTAATGATATAGTCAATGTTCATAGTGCTTCAAAATTGGAGTTTTTCGAATGCTTAAGCGAGTTGAGAACACCGTATCAGAGGGTGGAGAAAAGTAAACACGGCAACAAGAATAAGATCCGAACTCGGACAGTCAAGGGTAGGGGAGCCTGAAATAACATAAACATACACCTTAGCCTGGGACCTTTAAGAACTTCACTTAAGTGGTAAGCTTCTTCTTCCTACTAAGCATATAACTCACGTTGGATGATATTTCTTCTAAGGCAAGAGATGGAATCACAAGCCACTCCAGTTGAACTCCATATTTCTCTGAAACGTCCTTCTTAAATTGCTGTAATAGCGAAAGCGAGTTCCTCAGAATTGTCTACAAATTTATTATAATTATACAATTTTCAATACGTAGAGTACACACCTCACGTCCAGAGAAACACCAGAGGGAACTTAAGGCAAATCGTAGTTCGAATTATCATTCTCTTATAGTATTCCTTTGTAGACGAGCAGCGAGTGAAGCGAGCTGCATACTTAGAACATCTGACGTCTGTCGCAGCTCGCTTCGCTCACTGCTTGCTCACTGCTTGCTTATTTCTTATCTTCAAAATAATCAGTCATCTCTTGGTCTAAATCCTCAACGGTCTTCTTCTTGATTGGTTGCTTCTTCTTTGGAGCCTTGGCCTTAGCAGCACCCTTGGCAGCAGTACCCTTAGCGGCGTTAACCTTGGCCTTCAATTGCTTCTTAGCAACGGCAACCTTATTGTTAACGACAGGCTTAATTGGGTTGGCCTTAATTCTAGAAGCTAAAGTCTTCTTGAGTGGGTCAACAACCAATTCCAACTTCAATCTTGAAGATCCCCCATCAATTGGGGCACCTTGGAACTTTTCAACAGCCAAGGAGGCGTTCTTGGAGCTCTTGAAAGTAATGGTAGCAGTACCTTGGAATTGGGCTCTTTCGTTGTAACTCAATGACACGGTTTGAACTCCACCAACTTGTGATTGAAAGAAATCCTATAATTGTTAGTTTTGTGTGGGAATGAATGGGAATAGGGTGGAATGTTGGGTGAATTGAATGGAATATTGGGTGAATTGAATGGTGAATAAATAGGAGTGGGAATAATGGGAAGGGGTTTACTAGTTCAGGCGACAAGAAGGTTTTCAAATCCAAACAATCAGCAATGTCATTCCTAGGTTATAGGATGTAACACCTAAATCAATAGGTCCTACAGTAACTTCTAATTTAATAGCAGTTACTTTGAATTTGGTCTTCCTGTCTATCAGAGTGATTTCACAATCATGTAGTTCCATCAAATGCATGAGTACATCAAATGCATGAGTATATCAAATGCATGAGTGAATGGAACAACAAATGAGTAGTGAAGGCAAAGTATATAGTCATCACTAAATACCTTGATATAAATCACTCTTACCTAATTTTCAGCCCCAAGCTTTACAAATCGAATTTGTGGCAATCAAGCCCAAACTAGAATTGCAAAGCAAGCCCAAGCAGGAACTGCAATTTCAAATAAAATCTGAAGATTGCAACCTAGGCCATGTATGTTCACACTCATATGAGCAAGCACAAGAAAGTCGCAGGAGTTTGGGGATTATGCAAACTCAAGCAATCATCTTTAAACAAGCATAAGAGCTTGGACATACACTTACAATACAAACATGCAAAATGTGAGCCAGGATTAATACCCAAGAAAACAATGAATGCATACCCAAAATCACGACCAGCGTAACCTCAGGTTATTAAAGAATCACCAAATTCTCGTAATAGTTCATATTACAGCTGAAATCGAAACGTTATCGCTAACTGTCTCAAATAGCCAAAAAAACTCACTTTAAAAGTGGGTTTGATAAGCTCACTGTTGTGGTTTCGTTAATAGGCTCACTCTTTAAAGGTACCCTTACGAAAGAATGCATGAAAATGCTGTCATATCGCTTGAATACTTTCGCTACAGCTTGCCTATCACTGCTAGTCACTGCCAGCATAAAAATGCCAGCTATTAGCAAAAAAAGATCTGAACTGCTATTACTAGCAAGCTCAGCACTTAGAAATAGAGAAACAATCCTAAAAATCATCCATTTTTGAATTTTCACAAAATCTCCAAGACTCGTTGAATTTTCACAAAATCTCCAAGACTCGTTGAATCTTCACCCAAAAATCTCCAAGACGGATTTCGTTGAATTTTTACAAATCTCCAAGACAGAATTCGTTGAATCTTCACAAAATCTCCAAAACAGATTTCGTTGAATTTTCACCCATTTTCAAAAAATCTCCAAGACAGAATTTCACGAATTCCTCGTTTTGCACTAAATATGCAAACTTCAAATCTGATGAAATTGCAGTAAATTTGCAAATTTCACCTTAACATACCTTGACATGTTCCTGCTTTAAATCCTTAGGTAAGTTGTGAACAACAACCTTAGAAATGGCGGTCAAATCAACGCCATTGGTTCTTTTGGCAGCAGCCAAAATCTTTTGAGCGGCGGCGTTGTTCTGTACTTTTTTAAAAGTCACAAGTGGTTTCTTAGCACCACCAACCTTCTTTCCTACCTTGGCACCAACCTTAGTAGCCTTGGTGTTAACTCTCTTTGGTTTTCTGTTTGATGAAATGATATCGTCTAAAGATTGGTCTAATGCTGACATTGCTGATGTTGTTTAGAATGAATTCTGAAGAGTTTGCTGGACGTTTTTTTGCCAGTCTGAGGGTCGTGTGTTGCTCAAGAGTAGCAGTGGGGTTTAGTTAATGATTAACACTACAATGATGATCTAGTATGGATTAGTTACATTGAGAGTAGTGGATACATTGAGAGTAGAATATGTAGAATATTTAGAATAAGTTTTTATGTGAAAATATTCAACTCAAAAAATCAATTTTATCTAAGTATAGGAGCCTCCTAACCTTTTGTAGGTCTATTATATTCCAATTAATTATTATAGTTTATTTATAAGTTGCTGGTACTTACCAGCGGAAAAGGAGAAGCCTGAAGGTATTTGACTCAAAATTGTTGATTTCCGACTTGTGTGGGTCTATGATGTAATATACTATAGTAAACTGTGAATGGCACAATTGTTCTCCACAGTTTGAGTGGGTTCTCATGGTTGTGTTGAGCCGTGGATCTAATGCATGCCAGTGGCATGCTGTACTAGAATGTGGAAATTCTTCATTATGTGGAAGTACCTCATTATTTGGAAAGTACCTCATTATGTCGAAGTACTTCATTGTGGGGAAAATAAAAGTTCGAGAACATTTGCAGCCAAACGGAACTTTTGGTAGGAAAAAGCCGAATCATCGGGAAGAATAAAGTTTCTAGAGTTGTGAGTGTTTTATTATATCAAGATCCTTAATGGTGGCTCAGAAGATGATTTGAGGAAGTGTAAGTGTAAGACTAAGCGATTCTGTCTATTCACTCTAAGCTTATGGGTTCTGTGCATACTAAGCTTAGAGGTTCTGTGCACTCTAAGCTTACGGGTTCTGACTATGCACTCTTATGGGACTGGACTAAGCTTATGGAATGTAAGACTCAGCTATATGGGAGTCAATATATCACCTATTCTAAGTTACTTACGAGTTCCAGTTATCCTTTTGAGATTCCCAAGAGTATTCATTTACATAGTATTTCTACGCCCACTAATGTTTATTAACAAATTTCACTTACTTTCACTTACTTTCACTTACTTGTTACATCTATTCATCAACATTAAAAGATTAAATTATAATATCAAAATTTGCAAGTCAGTTGATTTAAATGGGCTAATTCACCGTGCGGCTCAGTTTATAGAAGACAAGTTAATGGCGAGATAACCATGTCAAGTAAATGGAGAGATGACAAATGGCGAGATAAAAAGTAAATGGCGAGATAACAAGTAAATGGAGAGATATAAACCAAATTGAACATAAACCAAATTGAAAGCATCTCCATATTCTCAAATCAATTCCGGTTCTTTAAATTGCTAGAGTGGAGATAACAAAGTTGCTAACCTTTCTAAGATAAAGAATCGTACGTGAATGACCATGATGATAAGGAAAAGGTACTAAATTAGAAATGTTTCATTTGAGGTTACATAGGATAACATGTTTAAGGTTGTGATTACTGAATAGTGTAAATGTGGTGTGTTGTAATTATTATCATGTTAAGCACTAATGTATATTATGCACTAGTAACGTCTAAATGAGCTGTATGAAATTTAAATTGATAATATAATGGGGTATTGGGGTGGGTTGTAGAAGTGTATAATTTATAGGATATTTATCATAGTATTATCATTATAAGTATTCATGATTATTCAATGTGTTATCAATATTCATTGTAAACTATCAATGTACTACAAAGTATAATATCTTCTTATGAAGTATAACGTATTCTTATGAAGTAATTTACTCTTACAAATATAATTTATTCTTATAAATATAATACACTCTTACAAAGTACATCCTCCCATTCATCTTCTATTGCTTCTTAAATCCGGAGTCTCCTTCGGAATATCCTTGGTTGCAAATCCAAGGAAAAACACGTGCATACTAAGACCGAATTGTAATACCGAAATCGAAAACCTTAGCGATTATCTATGGATGCAAAAGGGGTAATAAGTTACCCTGTTCCAAGATATGTTGAGTAATTGTTCCATATATAGTAATACTTAGTATAAGACTTATTTTAATATATAATCTTAATATATAGTAATACTTATATATAGTAACACTTATATAGTAATACTTATATAGTAATACTTATATAGTAATGCTTGTATAGTAAAACTTATATAGTAAAACTTATATAGTAATACTTATACTACGCTTGTTCAATCTTCTTCATAGTACAAGTTCATTCATATATTCCTTATCCTGACTCTACATCCTTCTACACTTGATTAAAAATCAACTGCGTAACGCATGGAATCATCTCCCAAAATGCAATGTAACATCACCTCACTAACTCCGGGATTTTTATTTTTTATTATGATCGATGTTACAATACGTCAAGTTATTCCCCACTTGAAGTGGAGTTAAATTATGTAGAGGGGAATAGCGAGGATTAACCTGGTTTGAATACATGGGGTAGTTAGAGAGGGTATACTTATGGGGGAGATGATTTACCTGATTTTGAGTACATGGGGTAAATGTAGGGTCATATCTCAGTTTTATCTTGAATGATTACTTTATATTTTTAGTGCTCAGTGAGATTAACCTTACTTTCTAGTATTCACCTTCAGTCCTTCAGTTTAACGTTTAAGCTTCATATTCTGTATTAACCTTCACATTCTGTATTAACCTTCACATTCACTTAACCTCACTTAACATTCACACCTCAACCTAATTAACCTTTTAGGTGAGTTCTTGTGGTTGATTTGGAATTCCAGAGTCTCGGTCAAATACTTACGTTACTGCACTTTAGGTTTTCGTCAAGATTACCTAAAACCAAAGTGATAAACTATTGCGGCGTTCAAGTGGAGGCTTATGTTAAAGGGATAATAAGGTGTAATATATAGTGTAATTATTCTATATTTTTATATAGTCTTATAATACTCTTACAGTACTCTTATAATACTTTTAACTCTTACACTCATACACTCTTCCACTCTTCACTCTTACACTTCCACTTCCACTCTTACACTCTTCACTCTTCACTCTTCACTCTTCCTTTTAATTACCTCCTAGTGTACACCCAGACTGCAATAGTTAAAATTTATCCGTACCGTCACACGGCACCATCCCCCACCGGCAGTTTGACATGAGAAAAAGAAATTCAGGCAAGCTAGCAACACTATCGGTCGCTTGAATATGCCGTACTCAATTGGACGGAAATGATATCCGGTCCCGATTGACTCCACAATCATGACGCAGTTTAAAACCATATTCGGCCTCGGTGGTAGGTTGTTCCTTTCTGTCTAGTGTAGTTTATTGGCAATCATATGCACTACCATTGTGGTCGAAATTAACTCATTACCAATTTTTCCATTACTGAATAAAAACGAATTGATATCCAGTTTAAAGATAAAGATAACAAATTTAACAAAAAACCAGATATTAAGATATTATTAAGATATTGAAGTATTAAGATATTGAAGTATTAATATTGAACAGACATTAAATATTAAGGTATAAAAACAAGACAAGATAAGTCATACAAATGCTACAATGTTTTTATCTTTAGGGCTTGTCAATAATGAAATGACAACTCGAAAAGAAGTGGAAGTTGGGTTTTTTAAACTTTTAACCAATTTGATTTATTGTAAAGGATTTTTTTCAAAAGCCATCACCAGACCAAATGGATTATTTCCTTCACTTTCAATCATTCAAAATATTTCAAACAAAGGTGCATTTTTTCCAAAATTATGTGCTGCTGATGATTTAGATCTTTCACTTTCAGGTCCAAATGATCAAATTGAATTTTTTAATAATTTCAATAATAATGTTTATCAAGAGAAGTATCAAGAAAGTCGTATTGAAAGATTTCCTCAAAAGAAGTTTGAAGGGGGGAGTGAGAGGTTTGAGAGGGGGGAGAGATTTGGAACTGAGAGATTTGGTACTGAAAGACTTGAAACTGAAAGAAGACTTGGAAGTGAAAGAAGACTTGGAACTGGAATTGAAACTCAAAGACTTGGACCTGGAACTGAATCTCAAAGACTTGGACCTGGAACTGAATCTCAAAGACTTGCAACTGAAACTAGACTTGCAACTGAACAAGGAAGACTTCAAACAGGAAGACTTCAAAGTGAAGGAAGATTAGGTGTAGAAAAATTCCATGGCCTGTATGCTGAATATTCATCCGATTATTATCAAAGAAAACCAAATCAACAACAAATTCAAAGTTATATTGATGATTTTTCAAATAATGAAGTTTTTGCAGAATTTGATTCTCATCAACATCATTTTCAACAACCTTTCCCACAAATTTCCAACGTTCAACAAATCACATTAAATTCCCAAATTCCTTCAATCCCAAATCAAGATGGTGGATATTCTCATTATTATCTTAATATGATTGGAATGCAAAATCCAGAATTCCAAAATACTCCTCCATATTTTAATGATTTTACAAACAATGATATGAATGTTTATGGTTTGTTGAGTAGTTCTATTTCTTCAACAGATTCAAATATTTCTCCATTAGATGATGAATTTTTCAAAAAATTATCTAATGATGAATATTCAAAGGTAGAAGTATCTACTGAAGAATTTAAGTTATCAAATAAAACTGAATTCTTATCCAATAAAACTGAATTTTCTGAAGAATATACTGAACATTTTTATCAACCTCAACCAATAAAGAAAAGAAAGTTTGAATCGGTTTCTTCAACTCATCTGACAAATCTTACAGATGATTTATCATCATTATCATCACCAAATTCGGATAATTCGGAGATTTCCAAAAATTCAATCTTTGTTAAGAAAGAACCAAAGGAAAAAGTTGATTTAAAGAAACCTAAAATGGAATCAACTTTTGGTGAAACCATGTATGAATGTAATCATTGTGATGCAAGCTTTAAAGTGAAGGGTTATTTAAGTCGTCATTTAAAAAAGCATAGCTCAGCAAAAGCTTTCTCATGCCCATTCTATGAAGAACCGGCAGGAAGTAGTTCTGGTACTAAATGTCATCCAACAGGTGGTTTCTCAAGAAGAGATACTTACAAAACTCATTTAAAGGCTTTACATTTTATTTATCCTCCAGGGACTAAATCAAATGAAAGAAATAGTATAAGTGGAAGATGTGCTGGATGTTTCCAATATTTCGAGAATAACTTGAAATGGTTAGAAAAGCATATTGAAAGTGGTGAATGTAAAGGTACCGTTCAATTTAAAAAGTCTTTTAATCATACACATCTTCCTCATGACCTTGATGAACTGAAGATATAACTCTGTCAGAAGATATCTGTCAGAAGATATAATTCTTTTTGTCTATGGTGTTACTTGTCTTAAAATTAACGACTGTGTCGTTTTTTGTAAAATTAGTCAATTCTTCAGTTCTTTTGGGGTTCCAGGTGGTGCTCAGGTTTTTCTTCGTTTGGAAGTTCTATAGTTCAGTTCTTATTTTATTATTATTTGTGATTATACTTAAGTGTAGGAGTCTTGTAAGTGGAGTCTTGTAAGTTGAATCAGAATTGAATCGTGAATTTAATCTGCAACTTCAGTCTGCAAATTCAACCTACAAATTTGCATTCATAAATGCTCCCTATAAGTTATATTCCTTTCATCACATTGTATGTTTCACAATCTCTCTTATTAATGCTACAATTTTAATTGGTTCAGCCCACTTTCCTACATACTCCTTTAAATCTACAACTTCTTGACGAGCTATCAAAGTTACACAACTACTCGGCACTATCTTAGATAACGAAGACTAACATCCGATATCCTAAGATAACCGTATCAATTCCTAAGATAACCGTATCAATGAACACCTATAAACCCGAGATTCCCTGCTCATAACCCAGGTCAAAGGTAACTTAACTACCCCGATTCTGATCCTTTTCAATTCCGGTCTAAAAGCCTCATTTCCATATGACTTCTGGATCTACCCGCTAAATGCCGCATAAAATGAATTAAACCAACCCCTTCAAAACCTTCGGCCCGAGATCGTCAGTGTAGGTAGTTATCCCCAATTTGTAATTTACCCGAATCTCCGGAACCGATCTAATTAACATCTAAGAGGGTTTCATGACTTGAATGATTCAACGCTACACGATTTGATTCTTGAACAAGTCTGCACGATTTGAATTATTCTTGAACAACTCTGCACTATTCGAATCATCCTTTCAGTTATTGTTTTATTATTCGATCCAATTTATCTGCTTTAATCTATACTCATACTGCAGAATATTGCCACATACTACCCATACTTCCACATCTACATTCTCCACCTTTACCTTTTATTCTCCACATCTCCACATTAACTACATACTTTATGTACTCTTGCTAAACCGTTGTGAACCCATATCAGTAACACTTCGTGAAAATCTTCCTCGGGTTAAACCCTACCTAAGGGGAAGGTGCAACCTAGAGAGCCTTGATCTTTGTGACAAATGACTATAACGGATTACAGTGGCTGCAAAATAGGCGATTGCAAAAGAGAAAGTGTTATTAGCCGGGTATTACTCAATAACAGCAATCCACGAGGGAGTTAGAAAGAGAGAAGAGGTTACTAATGGAAATTGAGGGTGTATATAGAGAAGAAGTGGATACAAGCAACCTTTCAGTATATAGAGAAGTGGATACAAGTAAAGCAACCTCAAATGATAAGTTCTTGGGATAAGGATTCGAGCAATTTGTAGTCAAAATAGTACGAGACATGAAAGGTGTGCGTTGAGTGTATTCATGGTACAGTTTGGTCCGATTGACACTTCAATGGTACTGATGATCTGGTGTAGCATATTTTGCTCTTTGGATCCCGATTAGCACAAATAATATTAATACAATAAATACTAATGAATATCAAGTCAATCTCGTACCAAAAAACGGGTATTAACCAACTTAAAGAGGGTTATACCAAGAGTTAAAGAGGGTTAAGCCATAATGAGGATTTACCAAATAGATTCAAAATGAATACCCCAATTTAAACTATTAAACTTTAAGTGAATATTCATCCCCCATATTATACAATTTCCATGGATCTCATTCATAATGGAAATATTTAGATTTACTAATTGCTCTACTTAAGTATCTTTTATACCAAGGTTCACCAGATTGGTCACAATGGCTGTAATGATAGGTAATGATAGATAAAGAGAGAAATTGAAGTTTCTCTTCGAGAGTAAAATCATTAGCTTTTGCACTTAGTACATACCACTTGAAGATCCTTTTCAGCCTATGAGAGATCTGAACCTACTTTAGATATAATTGATTAAGGCACACTTGCAGGTTTGTTAAAGAATTACATTAATGGGTTTGGCAAGTGATACTTCTTCAG
Source organism: Kodamaea arcana (assembly GCA_030574295.1). Taxonomy (NCBI): domain Eukaryota; kingdom Fungi; phylum Ascomycota; class Pichiomycetes; order Serinales; family Debaryomycetaceae; genus Kodamaea; species Kodamaea arcana. The sequence continues at coordinate 211,642 of JAJMER010000013.1, forward strand.
GAGTAAGTAAAAGTTAAACCATAATGGCAAAGTTTTACATTAATGGGTTTGACGTGTTAAGACACTTTATCACTTCGTCTGTAAATCATAATAAAAGTTAAACATGGCATATTGTTCCATTAAATGTACTATGTATAATCTTAAATCTGATGACATGAAAATATACTAATTCACACCTTACACTACTATAATCTGAAACAATTCTTTATACTTCAAGATCAAACATTGCCTTTAAACTCCAGCCTGGAATGTGAAACATCAAAGGGGGATCAAGGTGCAGAAGCACGTAAAATGCTGCGCATACTCGATCTAACAATGAAACAGTAAGTATACTGTATTCGTATACTGTATTCATATACTGTATTCGTATACTTAATTCATATACTGTACGTCTATCCAATTCTATCTCTACACCTGTCTATCCAATCTAACGCCTTATTTATGTGTGTGATAGCCTTGCAAATCCCCCCTAGCCTCGCGCAAATTTCGGCAATTCAGGAATGTCAACACACTTAACAAAGAAAGCACCCATTACACAACTAAAATTAACCGACTAAAAGGTAAAAAGTGAGACGTTCAAACCATCGTGATTTCTAGTGTCAACATCACAACAGTAGCCAAAAAAAAATCGAACTCAAAAAAAAACCTTAATAACAACAACCAGCAGCCAGCAATAAAAACACTAGGGTGAATCTCACTCCTATATCAATAAAAGTATCGCCATCGTCTAAGTTTGAAACATAAGAGGTAACAAAGTTATATTACATCAACAAGTAGATTAAACTTGATTTACATTTTAAACTTACACTATTCTAAGTGATCGATCTCGCCAATTAAGAAGGTGAGAATATAAGCACGACCAGTACATTACTTATCACTGATTCACACTGGTTCATTACCACTGACAACAACTGGTCCATTACTTATCACTGATCCACGACTGTCCATTACCACTGACAACAACTGGTCCATTACTTATCATTGATCCATCACCTACCCACACTGCAAACATGCCTGACGAAATTGATGAGAAAAGGTATGAAGCTTATGGATCTCCAGATGCCCATTACTTACCTAATTTGAATACTGCTAATCGAGCCAGAAATCCCAGTAATTTAAATAGGTTACCTACATTAGGAGAAATTCTTGCACGTAAGACCGATGCTCCAGTTGATCTACGGACATTTCGAGACTTTATGAGAGATGTAGAGAATAAAGATGACTATCTTGATTTTTGGTATGATTTAGCAGATCATTTAAATCTATGTAAATACTATGTTCAAGGTTTGAGAGATTCGCTTGTTAGACAATCTCATTTCTCGGATCAAAACCAACCTGTTTTGAATGAATATGGTAATAGGGATTCTTTACCAAATCTGGATAAATCGAAACATAAATCACTTAGTTCTTCCATCTTACTTGATCTCATTATAAATGATAATTTTTTGGAAGATACTGATTCCAATAGGCTTTCCCAATTCTTAAGAGGTGATTTGAATATGGATAATTTAGATCCTAAACTTAAAGATTTAATCGATCATTATAATATGGAAGAAAAAGAAGCAAATGATAACCGTGGAAGTAATAGATACTCGGATCGTACAAATAGATACTCGGATGCAGCTGCTGCTGCATCTGCTATGGATACTCCAGCTGCAAATTTCCCATTGGAACTGCCTAGATTGGTTTCGGGTAGTACCTTAAGTGAAAAACGTGTCTCATCAAACCTGAGATTATTAGATGATACGGATCCTCAAAGATTTGTTTCCCTTAAAGGTAAAGTCCACCCAGGGAATGGCAATCCATTCCTGAATCCCCATGAGAAACGTTCTCTGATAACGCCTTCACTTTTAGAAAGACTTATAAGAGATTCTCCTGGATCCACCAACTCATTTATAACCAGAGAAAAGTTGAAGGATTCTTCTCATACGTTGTTACTTAAGTATTTCGTTGAAGATTCAGAAAAAAATTTATATTTACCACATGATTTGAATGCATTCATAATCAAATCAATAGAGGTTGATGGTAGAGATGATCCAGATTTATTCAACCATGTTAAAATTTATGTTTTCAATAAACTTGAAAACGATCACTTGCCAAAGTTCCTTAATTTAATGGCAATTAGGAATATTAATCATTCTAATTTCGTTAGAATCTTAGGTGGATTTTTCTTCCTATTCATTGGGTTTTGGGTTTCATACATATTCATATTTTTGGATTATCGTAAAGGTTTGAGGCCTGTCATATTCCTTCCCTTTTTGTTTGCATTTTATTTCTTAGTATCTTCGATATATTTAATCGATCCAGTATTGGTCTGGTTAGGATATTCAGAAACTTTTTCAAAGGATCAGAGCCCAACTGCACGGAAAAGAGGTAGTTTGATAAGAATAAGAGAACGCTTTGTTCTTAGATTATTGTACAAGAGGAGTCTTTGGGTTTTGTTTTTGATTCTACTAGGTACGGCTGTGTTTACTATTTTGTTTAGTTTGGTTCCGGGTCATAGGTTGTGATTGCTCACGATTGCGGAGCAATTGTGAGGAATTGTTCTTACATTGTAAGGATTTGTTCTTACATTGTGAGGAACATTGTAAGGAATTGTTCTTACATTGTGAGGAACATTGTGAGGTAGTTGCATCCACATCCAATTGCAATTTCAGACGGTGAGTTGTCTTGTTTGAATTGGCTATACAAGTTCACCAGTATAATCTCTTAATCAGAATAAGGATCACCCCCTCTTTAAGCCTATATGGGCTAACCTTATTTATTCCTAGTTTCAACTAGTTTATAATCGCATTTTACTTCTTTATATCGAAATATATTGAAGTGTTCAATTTTGTAGAAGTGTAAATTGGAGTAGTGTAATTTGTAGCGGTTACGCGAGTTGTGCTCAAGGTACAGTCCTTAACCCGTTCTGATTTTAATTTGATGACTCATGAAGTGGTTTATTTGCACCTTTTTTGAGAAAATCGTCAAAAGGTAAGAGTAAAGTTTACCTTCCAGGGATAATTCTGGAACACAAGGCTTAGGCGAACTAGAGCGAAATCTGAGTATATAAAATATATTTGTATCAACAGTTACACTTGGGACTTGTGGGCCTCACTAGACGGATTTGAGGTCAAACCAAGTCTAGCATTTTTACACTCCTACAATCATACAGACAGCAAATTTAAATTTACACTATATAGATAACCTTTGGCACCTTGGTACCTAACTCTCCTGGGCAAACAAAGCTTCTCTCTTTTCAGCGACTCTTTGTTGTCTTCTTTCACGGGCAGCTCTGGTCTTGACTCTTCTAGCTTCAGATTCGTCCTTAAGGGCCTTTTCACGTAAGGCTTCAGCCTTAGCTTGGATAATGTGTTCAACCAAGGATCTCTTGTGCTTGAAAGCGTTACCCTTAGCAGACTTGTATAAGGAATGGTACAAGTGTCTGTCGATCTTACCGGCATCTCTGTACTTGGCAAGCAATCTTCTCAAGACTCTTGATCTTCTCATCCATAAGACTTGAGAAGACATACGAGCATCACGGGTACCCTTTCTCTTACCGAAACCCATGTGTCTACCAGCTCTCTTAGATTCTAACAAAGCTCTAGCTCTGGATCTGGAGTGGACAGTGTCTGGCTTCTTAACAATAGTACCATTGCTGTACAATTTTCTGATAGCTTGACGGGAGTTAGCTGAAGCAATTTCAGTGGTTTCATTTGGGTCTAACCAAATCTTTCTCTTACCGACACCAACAACGGATGCAGCGAGTCTTTTCTGAGTTCTAAGATTAGCCCTGAAAATGTTAGTAATGTTCGTATTATGCTGTTTTTAAGTCATTCTTGTTCCTTAAGTATCCACATTATGATGCCACATCCATTTAAATTCATTGGATAACTACAACATCATTGGTCTTTCCCACGGTTGGCCCGCTTGCCACATTCATCTTATGGTTCAATCAGTACATACATTTTAATTGGGTTTCACTATACTAAGAAAAGAAGTGGAAGGAATATAATTGTCTTCGAAAAATTTTCGCCATTAGGGAGGACTGCGACTTCCCAATCGGGAGCCCCATAGTAAAACATCGCGACATTCTTGTGGGGCGACATTGCCGTAAAAAACGAGGTCTCAGCCCTAACTCATCGCACGTGACATGTCCTGAGGGGAGTACAGTTTATTGCGATGAGGTAAATTAAGCAAAACACATCGATAATGGCCAAGTCAATTAGATCGAAGTCGAAGTTGAGAGCCAAGACAGTCAAACGTAAGAATGAATTCGGTAACTTTGTAGACTCAAGAAACCAGCGTATTTCTGATAAGATGGCTGAACATATGAAGACTCAAAGAGAAGAAGCTATACTTAAGAAGAAGGAATTGGTAGCTACTGGAGAACTTCCTGCAACTGAGTTGGTCAAAGCTGAAGAAGCAGAAGCTGCTCTTATTGCCGCATCGACTGAAGAAAGTATTGAAGTAGAACCAAAGAAGGTAAGTACTTCTGGATGGAGAACTTCAAATACCCAAAGATCTCACAAGGGTAAGAAGACAAAGAAGACAAATAAAGCCATGAGGTTTTAAGAAAAGTTGCCGAGTGAAGGTTCCTGTTTAAATAAATGGGATTTGCATAGTTGCATAAGTAGGATTAAATCGATGCGTAAGTGTTGATCAATAAGGATTAATTACTTTCTGTGGATTACGATGTATAAGTAGGACATTGATCTCCCTAAGGATTAATTACTTTCTGTGGATTACCTGATGCATTCAAAGGATTGTTATTTGCATTTGTACATTATTGGGGTAATGCCCTTTTTATTTCTTTATGTTATTTGATTATACAATATAGTTAAGATTTGTAGTCGTAGTGAACTTGAACGTCGAAAGGAACAGAATCAAGACCAAAGTCAACATTCTGTATCAAGTTATCTTCATCTATCATTTTATCAAGGGAGTATTCGTCACTAGATCGTTGAGCCCTGTAGCTTGTCTTTGCAGCCAATAGTCAATTGGGCTGTAGCTTGTCTTTGCAGCCAATAGTCACTTGGGCTGCAGATTGCGCAAAATAGTCGAAACTACCATGCCAAAGAAATCTCAAGTGGAGTAAGAAGGAACTGTATTGCGAAGGGGTTGGAGTAAGAAGAAACTGTATTGCGAAGGGGTTGGAGTTATTTCTTAATACTTTTACAAATTCCTAGTAAATGGCGTTTATTAAATACTGATACTACCATTGATCGTCCTACTTCTTTAAAACATCCTTCAAATACTTCTCATACCCCAAATCCTCCAAAACAGTGGCCTTATCCAAAACCTCAACCTCCATATTGTTCATATAATCATTCATCTTTTCCAAATATTCCCCTTGGAAAGCACCAATGATTCTAATTGCAAGTAAAGCAGCATTAGTACTGTTGTTAATTGCAACGGTTGCAACTGGAATACCACGAGGCATTTGTAAGATCGAATGCATTGAATCAACACCATCAAGGACTGACCCTTTTACCGGCACACCAATAACAGGAAGTGGGGTTTGTGCTGCCACCATACCAGGTAAATGAGCAGCACCTCCAGCACCTGCAATTATACATTTGATTCCTCTCGAGTGTGCTTCTACCGCATACTTGGTCATCCTATGAGGAGTTCTATGGGCAGAAACAATAGTAAGCTCAAATGGAACACCGAATTGTCTCAAAATGGTTGCAGCAGCAGCCATTACTGGTAAATCAGAATCAGAACCCATTATTATTCCAACGATTGGGGATGTTTCTATTTCTTCCACTTCCACGATAGTTTTACCACTCTCTATGAATTTCAATCTATTTTCACAATCAAACATCAGTGAACTTACAATATTGATATGACCCATTTTTCTTCCAGGGCGGGTTGTTTTACCATACAAGTAAACGGAAGCATGAGAAGTTTCCAAAGCTCTTTTACAAAGATCGATTTCCGAGTTTGCGGTTTCTCCACCTAAAACATTCAACATAATTGCATGAGTGTTTGTTGTGGAAAGGCTAGTGAAATTCTTTGGCATTGGTAAACCAACCACAGCTCTGACATGAGCTTCGAACTGAGAGGTGACACATGCATCTATGGTATAATGACCTGAATTGTGTGGTCTTGGAGCAATTTCATTTACAATCAATTCACCGTTGGCTAATAAGAACATCTCAACTCCGAAAATACCACATCCAGGGAAGGATTTCACAGCGTTCTGAGCAAGTAAACTGGCCTTGGCTGAAAGAGTATCTGCAATTCTTGCTGGAGCATAAACTACATGACAAATGTTATTTTTATGGATTGTTTCAACAGTTGGGTAAGCGTATACCTTCCCATCAATGGAACGAACAACCATAACTGCCAATTCCTTTGTGAATGGACACCATTTCTCAGCATATAAAGGTCTATCCTTTAAGAATTCAAGGGACTCTGGAATGGCTTCTGAAGATTTTACTACAAAGTTTCCTCTTCCATCATAAGCATTTGTTCTCAGTTTCAACATGAAAGGATATCCAAAGTCTTGACCTACTTGCTCCAAGATGGATTTCTTGGATTGATTGGCTTGTTTGACTTGTGATTGATTGGCTTTTAATTGATTTGATTCAATAGCAACAGATGTAACACCTGCAATACCATGTTTTTTCAAATGTTCCTTTTGTAAGTACTTATCTTGAATCAATTTGATTGTCTCTGGTAATGGATAGATTTCCAACTTTGGGTACTTCTCTTGAACTTTATATAAAGCATCCACATCTATATGTTCTATTTCAATTGTTAAGATATCACATCTTGATGCCAAAGCCAAAATAGATTCGTAATCAGTGAATGAACCATCAACGTGGTTACCTGTAGCATTTATTTGTTTTGCAGGTTGATCGGGACCTTTATCTAAAATCACGGTTTTGATGTTCAATCTGCTTGCAGCTTCAACGATCATACGACCTAACTGGCCACCGCCTAAAATACCTACTGTCTTGGAGTCCATATCGTTTAAGATGTTTAGATGGGGTTTTTTTCACAGTATCAAATTGACGTTTGACTCCGATTATTGGGGTATGACTGCGAAAAATATGATAAGGATTTAGGTGGGTGGTTGGAGAATGTCAAGTTAGGTGGAGTTTCTGTAACTTGGAATAATCAAGGTATAGTACTGAAGCATGAACGGGTGTGAAGCACGGGAAATTGGACTAGCACGGGAAATTGGACTAGCACGGGAAATTGGACTACAAGGATATAAGAAATGTTCTAACAAAGGAGTGTAATATAAGTAATTATCTAACAAATGATCTAACAAATGATCTAACAAAGTCATGGATTAATAAACTAATGAGCTAACACTAACAATGTAACAAACTTTCGATCCAATAAACTAACTATACAAAAATTTTAACAGTACTATATAACACTCCAGGGGCTTGATCACTATGGATAGTTAGTGATTCATGTGAAATTTACTTCTTTAACTCTTGAAGAAGTTTAAAGTTGCGTGACATACTACGTCAACTCGGTAGTTGCTGGACACCGATGATTATATCTACAAGTGTGCAACCAATGTACAATATGCACAGCAAGCGTCAAAGTTGTTTAAATATTGTGTAGAGATAATAAGTCTGTGTATATGCAGTGTTACCTTGAACTCTCTCTAAACTCCTAGAACACTCTCCTTGAACTGTGCACCCTCACCCTTCACACTCCACCCTCACCCTCATCTTAACACTCCTTACCTCCCTCTTTACACTCCCTCCCTCTTCTCATTTTTCTGACTCTACCCTTCAACTACTACAATGTATACCTATCCTCAATATTATTTAAACAGATTAGGAAAAGCAACTTACTCATTGCAATGGTATATAGATAAGCTTACCGGAATTCCTCGGCTGATTAAAGTTACTTTGCCCCTCCAAATCAAACTAATCAGTCAGAGACAGTCTTTGCATTTATCCAGGTTGACCATCGTAAAAAGACAAAAATATTTCTGCTTTAGTCATGTTAAGAACATAGATTTAAGAATTCCCCATTCTATTCTACCTGAATATATTTTCTGACCGATCAACTAAGCTTTTAGAAATCTATAGTTTATTGTTCATAAAGTTTATTCATATATAATAGGGGTGAAATATAGAGTAACTTTCTTCAACTCGGAGACAAGCTTATTCTTGCACATTTTAAAGACTAGAGGGTAAATAATAAACATCTGATACCAGTTTCTTTTTGCATGTGGCCACGATGAGCTTGGAGCTCAAATCACAGGACAACTTTGAATCTTGTTATTGCCGAAGTACTTGTGTAAACAAACCACCTAAAAGAGTTCCACTTACAGGCATTTATTTCTTACTCACAACGAGACATTTATAGACTTCTTATGCACAACGAGGCAATTATAGACTTCTTAACTCTGGTTGTCGCAAGCCTCAGCAATCGTCAGGACAAAAATATGGCTGCAAAAAATAATGGTTCGCACTTGCACCTAGAGGTGAATTTATTTCGTAGATATTGTAATTGAGAGTAAAACTTTAAAAGAGGTGATGGCTGGTTTTAAGTGATAATTCAAGTGATCTGAGATGTTGGATTTCTTGGGGTCTAGACTTCAAGCGGGATTGAGATGTATACTTTGTATGTTGTGCTTGTAACATTGCTTATGCCTTCTTTTTATTGTATGTTGTGCTTGTGACTTCTTCTTATTGTATGTTGTGCTTATATCGTAACTTCTGCTTATGACTTCTGCTTACTTTGAATGTTCAGTTATGACTTCTGCTTACTTTATATGTTCACTTATGACTTCTGCTACTTTGTATGTTCTACTTATAACCTCTTCTTATTGTATGCTACTTATGACTACTGCTGCTTTGTATGCTCACTTATGACTTCTTCTTAGTATATCTGCTTCTGCCTTCCTCTTTCTTTGTATGCTCACTTATGACTTCTTCTTATTGTATGCTCCTTCTGCCTTCCTCTTTGTATGCTCACTTATAACCTCTTCTTATTGTATGCTACTTTGTATGCTCTTCTCCTACATTACTCCTCATTGTTCGACTCATCTCTGTATAACTCTATCTACAATTTTTATGAAAATGTTTATAAACCGTTTACGGTGATGTCTAGTTAAATTGATACAGATCAGGGTACAACATTGGATACTCTTGTTCACCCGCCATCATCAAATCCACGTTCGCAGAACCATGAATATGAGGATGTTGAGGAGAATACATTTGAGAGTATTGGTTCATTGGAACCTGGTGAAATTGCTGTGTTTGATACTGTCTTTGAAATTGTGGAATTTGATGAAGATGTTCTTGAGGTTGGAGGGGTTGTTGATGAGGTTGCTCAAGCTGTTGAGCTTGGATTTGTTCTTGTGTGAGCTGTGAATGAATCTGTGCTTGTAGCTGCTGTAGTTGTTGAGGGTGGAGAGGTTGAATGGGCATTTGAGAAGGTCCATTCAGGAATTTGCGATTGATTTGTGGTTCGAATGCAGTAATTGGAGTAGGTACACTTGGTGGCATTCCAGTAGAACTTCCAATAGTGGTTCCAAGAGTATTACTTGAATAGGAGGAATCCAGTCTTTCACCACCATCCCATTCTAATACTTGAGGTAAAATGTTTTCATCTGAATCTAATCTAGTTGATAAGATCAATTTTGTAGTTGTTGTAATAGCATCTTTAAAATCATTTACACTTGCAAATTCCCATAATAAAACCATTCTAATTTTCAGTTTCATTAAATGAATTTCAGAAGATTCTTCTTCTGAATCTTCACTTTCTGCTGGATCATTTTCGTAAATGATTTGCCTTATAGTCATTCCTTTAAAAGCCATGTTTACCTCAGTATCATCTTTACCAACCAACTTCAGCAAAAAGAATTTCCAGAATTTTAATAAGAACTCTCTATTTTGACCCAATTGAAACCCGGTCTCATTAAATTTCAAAACCTCTTTACCAAAGGAGTAAATACAAGTAAAAGATGAATACTCCGGTGCTCCAGAGATCGGTTCACTTAACATAAAATTACTTTTGAATCCAGTTTCCCAAGAATAATTATAAGGTAAAGATGTAGGGAACAATACTTTCACCATATTATGAACAATAGGCATATTTTGGAAATCATTTAATCCAGGGAATCTATGAGCAATATTGGCACCTTCCCTAATAACAAGACTTCTAATTTCATCTGTGTTATTTTGAATCGATAAGATTATTGGATTTTGAGCATAATTATCACATACAGACATGAAGAAGTTTTCAAATCTTACTGTTGTGAATGGAGTCTGTGAGATATTCAATTGAGGAATTCTACGAGACCTTTTGGAAGACATGTTAGATAACGAATTTCTGCGTTTCTGTTCTTGATTAGTATTGTTAGAACCATCGAACCCAAGACTTTTATTCAAATTGATTTTGGAAAAGATATCTTCAAAACGCTTGTTATTTTTAACTTGTTCATCTTCGGTTGGGAATGTTGGACCATCACTTATTAATTTAATGATATCCAACTTTTGTCCCAAATTCTTTATTACCTGAATATGTGAACTAACTTGTTTTCTTGTACGAAACTTACCAGTTTTAGTGAAGATATAATCTGAAATCAACTCATTACGGCCACACAGTCTACCAGAGATTTTTATTTTGTTGAGTCCATTTTTTGGGATGATGCTTAAAACCTCTTCGAAAGCTTGTTCAACATCTTCAGACCAGATATCATTATCTTGTACTCTTGAAAACGAAGAAACACTCATGGTGGAAGTTGCCAGAGAAGGTTGAGATTCATAACCTCCTCCAGGAAATTCATATTCTTTTGGCTCATCATATTCATCATCCAATAATTTCTTTTGATTAAGAGTACTTGGAGAAATCGTACCAAGTACCTGCCTTATTGGAGTTCTTTCTTCATATGATAATAATTCCGGGTGCTCATGGTTTCCGAAATTCGTTGATCTGGGCATCTCATTTCTAACAAGTTTAGATGATTCATGAACTTGATATAATTGTTTCCCATTAGTATCTAATGCGATATCAACTATTAAAGGAAGTTTTCGATGATCTTCAGCTTCATTTGCTCCGGAGTAATCGTATAATCCTCGTATTGGAGTAGCTGGAGTATGTGACATCATAACGTGGAATTCCGAATGATGGGGATTTCAATATTACTTCTATATGCTTCAGTATCTTCAGACTTTACCTCGAAGTTCGATCTTGTTGATCTTATAAACTTGTCTATATTTTGTAGTTTATATTTTGCAGTTTATAACTTCACCGCTTTCTTATATAACTTGTTGTTGTATTTGATCTTCAGTATTTAAATGTCCCACGGTTTTGTCAACCTATATATATCAAAATCTCTTATGGTTGGGAACCTACGATAATGAAACTTTGTGTATGTCAGTACCTTAATAAGAAAAAGTTAATTTAAATATTATGTAAGATTTATTATTTGACTGCACGCTGTAAAAATATTTATGAATGCCTGCACGTAAAAGGAATATTTTTTGGGGCGAATTTTTTGCTATTGTTTATTCAGGGGCAGCTTAATCGGGGCTGTTGTTTTGTTTTGGGACACGTCTTGGTAAAAATGGATGATTTTAACCAACAGATTACACGATATTAGGATATTTAAAGGAGTGACAGAATATCAATGTAATTTGAAAGCTTGATTTCAAATTCTGGTGGTGGTGTTTCTTTCTTAAAGTTCCACGATTAGTGGAAGTTATAAATCAGTTTTAGTGAGCGCTAGGTGTGTATTCCTGGCGATTCCAATCTTTATATACTCTATTCAAAATAAACGATCAAATCTGAAACATGAGTTATGACGTAGCATGCGTAGCACTGCCTACAACGCGAATATCTTGTGCTTAACCTTATATTGGACTAGAGGAAGATCTATGAACAGGGTTACAAATTGTAGCGACGAAAAGGCGTGGATCATGCGATTTAGATGGACTTGATGGTAAAGTAGCATGTTGGTTATTATAGGAACAATTTATCAATGATTATATAACAAGTTATCATACTTAACAAGTTATCATATTATACTTCACAGGTACTATAATTCGCTACGATTAATAAGCTAAATGTAAACGGCATACAAGGCAACAATCTAAACTGCTAATTCGCTACGCTCAATGTAATCCGCTACGCTTAACAGTTATCATACTTATCAAGTTATCATACTTATCAAGTTATCATACTTAACAAGTTATAAATGGTTATACTTTGAAGGAACAAGTTAAGATCCAGGTTAACTGAGAAACAGGCAATTATAACTGACAAATTTACTACTCTTACTACATCTCATTAAGCATCTTTTTACGAGTTCACCAGCTTATTGCACCCTCCATGGACTTTGACTTCTCCATTACTGGTTACTGCTAGCCGAATCAGCGTATGAACCGTAATATTCAGGTACCCAGGCTGCGGGGAATTTTTAGATATACGATTCTTCAGGGCATCAGTCTGAAGTGATCAGCGAATTGATTTTGCAACCAGGTATATAAAAGGAGATAATAGGAGATAAACAAGATACAAAATACACAACCAGGAACATAATAGGAGATAAGATACAAAATTTAATAACAAAGAAGTTGAGATGTAATTATGCAACAGAAAGTCTTAACCAGCATGAATATTCAATGTCAGGTACACGTAACCAGGTACAAGATGTAAGGCACAAAAGGTGACAACGACATGAAGATTGCTACTTTACAATAACTAAACTATTCTGACTAAAATACATAGCAATTATATTTGTGTTTAACCGATCAACACTGGACTATTCAAACTTCACTGGTGGATGCAATTGCGTACATCTCACAAAAGGTATGTTTACGTCAATACATCGCCTAATTGGGGATCGAGTCCAGACCTGATTTTTAGACCGCGAAATTATTTCCAAAATATTGGATAATTTTTTCAAAGGCATTATATAACACAAACTGTATTAATGAAGCCCTGCTATAGATACTAGGCTAGACAGACTAGTTAAGATGCTCGAAACAGCCTCAACTCACTTTGCCCCTGATTACTATGCCTCTCCCCTTGCAGGCAGTTTAAGTACATCAAATAAACTCCTTTAGAAATTCAACATCGATCGGAGATCTGCGAATGCGGTTAATATTTTGATTGTTCGAGATTTGTGATTCTTTCTTGATATTCATCGGGCTAGGGTGTCTGCATTGAAGGCCAGCATCATGATGGGTAAATGCTAGGATATTTTTTGTTTAGATGTTTTGATTTCCATTATTGGATAAATCGTCTGGTTCATGTCATATTTGAACGTTTGCAACCGTTGGAAAAGCCGACCTACTGTTGGACAATGAAAGTTCGGTCAACAAAGAGTCTCGTTATAACAATGTCAGAGTCTTTAACAATAAGTCTGGGGGTCGGCAGGAGAGTTATGTGTAACAAGTCAGGCAAAGTAACAAGAGAGTAACAAGTTATAGACAAAGTAACAAGTCATAGAGTAACAAGTCATAGAGTAACAAGCCATAGAGTAACAAGTCATAGAGTAACAAGTCATAGAGTAACAAGTCATAGAGTAACAAATCATAGACAAAATATGTAAAACTTGTTCGCCAAAACTATTCAGGTACATTCAGGTACATCAGGTACAAGGTGACTGCTTGATTTGATATAAAATACATACAAGTACATGGTAATATGCATAAGAGTTACAATAAAGTAATACATACAATGCGTGTATCCAACGCCTACATCATTTCATTCATCGTGAGTATTGTGCATTTTCATAGTACTAATAAATATTACTGTAGATTATCATATACAATAAACATACATTCAAAAGAGATACAAATTCAAATTAGAGGCTTATTGTTTAGAATTGAACAAATCTGGGTCGGAGGTTTTCATAGCCACGATTTGGACAAATACAATGAACAAAAATCTCTTCCATAATGCTGGTGTATCAGTAAGCAATGCTTTACGTTCGCGTTCTATGCCTCACTTAGTGATCTTTAATGTATTTTCCCTAAAAGAAACATTCCCCACTTATACGTAAACATTAAGGTGTCCTTAGTTAAATGGAACTTTTTTTCAAGCTCTGATTCTATCTATAGCTTCATTGTACAAATTCCTTCTAACCACTAACACATATCAATGCTTCATGAGTACCGGTTATTTCAATGGAATTTTCATATTTTTTTTTGACACTTTTGTCAAATCTATACTCATGTTGCAATCGATGAGTCCGTGATTGTCCCATGTTACGATGTAGCCTTTGCAAAAATCATCCTCCATTTTGTCGCATTTATACAAGCATATAGAAAGCCTCTTAAACTTTCCAAATACGCACGTTTGTAGATGTTGTGCTATCACTTTTAGCCGTCATCACGTTGTTGGGCGGATATGTCCTAAATGGAATACCGCTGTTGTACTGTCCGAAATATAATTCGCTATCTTCAGTAGTAGGGCGTATGTAATCGCGGCACATTCATAAAAGGTACTGAAGCATATAAGTACTGAAGCATAATGATATGTTGCATCAAGCAATCACTGCGGAGATATTTCAATGGTCTGACTGCGGAGATATTTCAATGGTCTCAGTGCGGAGATTTCGATGGTCACTATGAAACTTCACTATGATACCACTTCACCATTTCATTATGATACAAGCAAAGCCACTGATACCGCAATAACTTGCTTCTCAAAAAACCACAGTTTATGCCATAGACTTGTGCGGTTTGTGATTTGAGTTACGACATATACCCCTTGGGTTTTACGACTTCGCCGAGAATTCAAATATACGGACCACACGGTATCTTGGCGGATAAGCAACCCCAAGCCACTGTGTTGACCATGCTATTGAAAGTTTTGTTCCCCGATTGCGTTTAAAGTGTTTCAACAAGGCATTTGGATCGAAAATCAAATGAAATCAAACACTCACTTTGCCCGAATCGCATTTCTTGGAAGTCCATTCATCCCGGAGGCCATGCCGAAGGAAGTTTGGCTCTAAGGTGAGGTATGGCGAAGTTTGGCGAAGTTTGGCTTTAATGCGAAGTTTAGCCCTTAGGCTCGGCTCCAAATTTGGGATCAGAGAGATCATTCAGTTTTGAGAAAGGCAATTCCAAAGGGTCCCGCTAGTACAAGATACCGCAGTACTACGCAAGAAACTTCTTAAGAAGTAAAGCATTTTCTTTCGTATCAATGTCCAAATTCATTCCATTATCATCTAACTCAACATCACTCAATCCTTGTTCTTCCAAGATTACCTTTCGATCAATGTTCGACTCCACGAATCTAACAACCTCTCCCAGGACATCGAAATCAAATGCATGAATGTTACCAACCTTTTGCTCATACAGTTGCAAATCAGGTAAGACCTTCCGAAATTGGCTCATCCATTTGTTGGCAACACGAACAATATTGTTAGTTGGTTTGAAAGACTGGACTATGAAGGAATGAAGCAGTTCAAGATCATGCAAAAGCATATCAACAGACTTGTAGTGATGGGCTGCATTCTTTTGGATAATATCAGATAATGTAAACATACCGTGAGGTAGCAGAGGGAAAGTTAATTTGCCATTGCTAGATTCTTCCGAGAAATCATCAACTGAATTTCCTATAATCTCAACTGGGTCAGTCGCTCCAGTCACATCTCTCACAGTCTCGCCTGGGATATTCAAACCTTCCAGAATACTCTCACTTTCACCCTGGACCGACACAGAATTATCAAGCTCAACACCATTCAATTCCTTCTTCACTATATTAAACCCTTGCATCAACTTCAAAGGGTCCCATTTCTTATTCAACATCTCCAAAGTGGTTTTTATACATTCAGATAAAGGAAAATAAACCGTATTGATGGTTGCAAAGGTAGCATCGATTTCTTCTTTCATCAACTTTTGCCTCTCCAAAGTTAATTGATTCATTCCGATTAGTCTTGATAAATCCTCTTGTAATAGTTTACCAAACTCCAACCTTTCAGCACTTCTTCCGGAGCTGCCAGTGGCAGTACTTTTTCTAACCAAAGGTGCACCTCTTTTCAGTTCTTTCTTCAAACACCAAATTCGACATACTTCGTCTGTAATTTCTCGAAGTTCCTTACTAATTTCTTCCTTCGATCGCAGGGTATTTAGTCCTCTAGTTTGAGCTTGTTTTTCCACTTTTAATTCTATTAGGATATTGTATAAGATATCACTAAAAACCTTTGGAGCCACTGGAGTTTGATGATTTTCTGTTTTCCATTTGAAGATGTTGAGTTTATTTGCATTTCTTTGACTCTGAGTCAATTTAGCATTTTCAGCCAAGAGTAACTTAGTATCTCTATAAAAGAGTCTTGTTTTCATTATTCCAGAAAGAACTAATTCATTGGACATATAAGCAGGGGTATGTCTATCACAAAAGCTCTTTAAAGTCAATTTATTTGTTATTGCAGTTGTAACACCCTGAGTAAATTCCATATAAAGTTGTGCTCTCTTTGCACAAGTTACATGGTAAGCTTGAAAACAACCTCGATTAGAACATTGAATACATGCACCAACCTTTTGTTTACAAATATAACAAATCAATTTCCACCTACTTCTTGGTATTAAATCCATTCCTTCGATTGGTTCCATATAAATTGGATTTGCAAAATAAAGTTCATTGATCCACATAGCACATAAAACATGGCTCCAAAGACTATTATCAAGTTGTTTAAAAGCCCCTGTTGTACTTGGACAAAACACACATGAAGTTTCTGATTTGTTGATCATACATTTTCTACAATACCATTGACCTTCTGGTATAAATGCAATCCCATAACATTCTTGATGGACTGCAATGTCACAACCATCACAGAATACAATTGCATTTGAATTATCACAATCACTATCGTTGCAAACTGCACATTTCTGATCATAAATAGATCCAGGTACAATTCCATCATCATTCCCATACTTATCATTATTGGTATGTAAGATCAACAGCATATTTTGTACT
Organism: Kodamaea arcana; assembly: GCA_030574295.1. Taxonomy (NCBI): domain Eukaryota; kingdom Fungi; phylum Ascomycota; class Pichiomycetes; order Serinales; family Debaryomycetaceae; genus Kodamaea; species Kodamaea arcana. Next base: position 228,541 of record JAJMER010000013.1, read on the forward strand.
GAATCATCATCTACAGGTCCTGATTTATTCATTTTCTGTTCCAATAACTCCCATTCATTTTCAAGAACAGTGATTAAAATTTCAAACACTTCAGCAGTAATCTGTATGGAATGCTTCAGATTCCTTTCCTCAAGATATATGAAATCTTGTTCATCCATATCATATTCAACTTGATTCCGACTTAGTAGCTTTTGAATAGGACGGATATAAGTCTTGGGTTTCTTATTATGGGAATGATTTCCAAATCCATATTCACTTAAAGGCTTGGGAAATCGACACTCATTTCTTTCAACCTTGATCCGTTTAAAGGATGGTTTATTCAAGTTGGGTATGAAATTTACTGGCTGCTCTTCAGTAAATTCTTCAGTTTGAATGAAAACTCTTAATGGCGTGAATTCATCAAGATCAGGATAGATCTCATGGAAATCCCGCTCTTCCCTGGGCTTGGAATTGTCATAGGCACTCATTGGTATCTGAGTCCTATTCATTGATTGTTTATTAGTGGTGGCACGTGATATATAAAGTTGCCTGCGCGACCTGCGTGGGAGCTACAAGATGTTGACTGGCGATAGGTGTTAGACTCGCTGTAAGTTTAGACTCGCTCTTTTGTAGACTCACTCTAAGTTTATTTTGTAGACTCACTCTAAGTGTCTCGCTCTGATTAACAAGTACTAAGAAGAAAATATAAGATCATATATAAGAGATGGAAGACCCCCCGTTACAAAGTACACAATCAAGTTTAGGAAGAGATTAAAAAGTATACTACGACAAAATCAATCAAGACTTATATAACCGTCTATTTAAGTGGGAGAAGATTTCTTCCTTTCGTACCACTGTAGCCAACCCACAATCCAGCTAATCACTCTGGAGTTCTTTCAATATGATATAGAGCTCTTTCAATATGATATAGAGTTCTTTCAATATAATATCAAAAAAAAACTCTCCAACCAACCCCAACCCAGCTAATCACTCTCGTACTTATCATATAAAAAAACTTGCAGGACTCTTATCCGGAATTAAACATAAGCCATTTTCACTTGCACTCAGCACCAATGGGATCTCAGTCGAAGATACATGTCTTGAAATTTCCGCAGAACCCACCGCAGAAACCGCAGTTGAGTGTGAAGGCGTGTTAAATTGAGAAACTAGTTCCGGAGTGGTGCACATGGCCCCATTTAAGGAAACTCCAACGGTCAATGAAGCATTTCTTGATTTTTCCATTTGAGTAAGTTTAGCATAAAGTGGACCTAAACTTGAACTCAGTGGAAGCAGGCTCAAACTACTGAAAACCCCAGATGATTCCGATAAATTGGTGGAGGAAACCCCTCTTAGTTTCTTGCTTACTTTATCTGCATGTTGGATAGCATTCAAACTCCTTACTGATTCTTCCAACTTGTGATGAAGACTAACGTTGGAGGAGTTTCTGTGAAGTCCAGTAGAGGAGGAGTTTCTGTGAAGTCCAGTAGAGGAGGAGTTTCTGTGAAGTCCAGTACTGGAGGAGTTGGGAAGCCCAGTACTGGAGGAGTTGCCAGTACTTGAGGAGTTTTTGGGAAGCCCAGCACTTGAAGAATTCTTCAGAAGGGCAGCACTTGAAGAATTCTTATGAAGCGCACCACTGGAGAAATTTCTTTGAAGTGCATTGCTTGATAAATTCCTATGAAGGGAACTAGTTGGAGAAGTCATTTGGAGTGCATGACTAGATAAATTCCTTTGAAGTGAGCCAGGTGGAGAATTAATTTGAACTGCAGATGTATTTCTTTGAAGCGAGTTACCTGAATCATCCCGATGAAGTAAAGATTCTCTATGGACTGCGTGATCTTTGTTATCCTTTAGTGAATTCTCCCTATTTAATGAATTACCTTTTTGAAGCAACTCCTTGTTGAAAGAATTTCCTCTATGTAATGTATGAAAGAAATTGTCTCCATGAAGTGGAGTTTCTCTATGAAATAAAGATTCTTTGTAGGAGTTCTCCCTATGATCCTTCTCTCTGTGATCCTTCTCTCTGTGATCATTTAAAGAAGGAACATTAATTGAAGTCATTGTAGGAACAACATTAGTACTCATCGCAGAATGACTCTTTCTGGCTTTATGAGAGTTCTTTAGGAACGCATGCTTTCCCAACTCCTTCATATTTGGACGTTTTTTGGGATCCACTTGAAAGCAGTAATGCAAGAAATCTCTTGCATCTTGAGAAACACCCACCCAATATTCAGAAGGTTCGAAGCTAAAGTCCGCTTTCGAAATGGCAACCTTTGTTTCTTCATCAGTCTCACAATCAAATGGCATATAACCACATAACATGAAATGAACTATAACGCCTAGTGACCACACATCTACGGCGAATTCGTGACCTAGATCTCGACGTAACATTTCCGGAGCCATATAACTTAAAGTACCCAGAACGTCATATAATTTCTCATCTCCATGTAAGATTCTTGCTAATCCAAAGTCGGCGATTAGAATCTTATGATTATTTTTACTTTGGAAAAGAATATTTTCAGCCTTAAGATCACGATGGACAATGTTATTGGAATGTAAATACTCAACTGTTGATACCAACGTGCTAGTTATTTCTTTGGCCAACAGCTCTTTTAACCTTGCCTCTGGATTATTGACAATTTTATCAAACAATTCACCTCCAGAACATAAATCTGTTACCAAGTACAAATCGTTTTTTGTTTCAAAGTGGTCAGCCAAATTCAAGATGTTGGGATGGGACATGGAGACTCTTTTTAGCACATCGAATTCTTGCTGCAACATCTCTTCCAACCCGAATACAAGCCTTTTCAGGTACTTTTTAGCAGCATAGTGGCTTCCTGTGGATTTGTTCTTACACTCATAAACGGTCGAATACAGACCATCTCCTAACTTCTTTTTCAGAAGTATATAATTACATGGGATGTCATAAAATTGGGTGGTACTGAATACATTAGTTGATTCGGCGGGTGGCCAAATGGTTGTTGTTGCTATGGTCATGATGATTTATTCTGATATTCTGTTTTATGTTGATATATTCTGGGGTGTATTCTTTTTGTATTCTGTTTTACGTTGAAATATTCTGTTGTATTCTATTCCGTTTTATCTTCTTTCGTTTTGTACAAAGCTTTCCAGTTCTATATGGCAGTTTTGAAAGTGTTTAATGACGCCTTTACAAAGTCTTAAGGAATCTCTCAAAGGTGATGGTGCGTTGCTTTAAAGTATCACCTGACGTAGTTACCCCAATTTTTGCGGGCATACTTTTCCGACAAAACCCCGAAATGCAGGTTAAGCGAGCATCTAAGATGCTCGATCGAGACTTTGTTTAGCCTCGATCAAATGTCATCTCCCCATAATATGGTTTAGAACAGTTTTTTAAATGGAACCATTGGGGTATTTGGGTTTTGCTTTGACCACTATTTTAGAGACATGTATTTTTGTTGGGGTACATGATGCATAACAATATACCTTGAACTCCGAGCCCGATAATAGAATTAAAGTTAGCTTTGGGTAGATGAAGGAAAAAGACATATTCTATATGTAGTAGTAGTATCATTTGAAAGACGTAGAAGTAGAATTTGAGTGACTTATAGATAGAATTTGGGTGGCGTACAGATATTTGGATAATCGGGGGAATTCCAATGAACAATAGCAAGTATAATAGGAAGAACTGATTAGATGTATATTTCAAATGGAGTTTTCAAATGGAGTTTTCAAATGGGTTTTCAAATGAGTTTTCAAATAGAGTCAATCATAATAAATTAAGCATACTGTGATTTATTGTCATAATGTATATATTAAACTTCATCATTAACAATTTTTGGTGGATTTCTTCACATTTGTTCATAAATAGTAAAAAAAACATATTTCAAAAGAGATTTATTATTATCACTAATTTGATTGTAATCAAATATTTAATTCTTACAAAGACGTATTCTTAAAAGCTTTCCAATACAATTAATTGAATTATAATATTCATTTGACTGCAAAATTGAATTCCTTAAACTCACTTTAAATTTCATTGTAAGTCAATTCCGATATCATAAAAATCAATAATTGGATCTTTGGCCGAGTGGTTAAGGCGGTAGACTCAAGTTCTACTTCCGCAAGGAGCACGCGTTCGAACCGCGTAGGATTCATTATTTTTATTTTTTATTGTAGGTGTTTAAATGTACAAGAAGCATGCCTGGGTGATCATTGATGTAATACTGCCCATTTGAATTCAATTTAAAATGTTAGGATTGAGACATTTTGGATGGCTGCAAAATACCGTCGCTTAAAAAGTTATACACTGGTGAAGAAGCTCCAACACCCAATTTGTATCACCAACATATCTGTTACATTGCTATTCAAAGTACGTGTTTCATCGCTAGTACGTGTTCCATCGCTATTCAAAAGATTGTTACTCAACATCCAAAAGAATGTCTGGCACTGCCGTAACTACATCTCTAATCCGGGTAATGCTGAAAAATCGGCTGCGCACGACCCATCGAAAAATCTCTATCACATCGCTTGTATAGTACACTAAAATCAACTGCAAAAACGGTAGACTTGATAGTTCTTATACAACAATGGATAAAAAATTGAGCTTGGCCTCTTTGAAGGACAAGATCTCAAGCAAGTTGACAGAGCTGAGTAAGAAGAGTGACCAAAAAGCAGGCAAAAAGGCAGAAAAGAAGGCCGAGAACAAGAAGAATGCAGCGCAGATGCTTGAGGCTAAGAATGCAAGGGAGTCATCGTATTCTTCTAGAGGAATAAGAGACGACTATAGTGGAGATTATAATAATGGGGATAGAGGAAACTACAATAATAGAGACAGAGGTGATTATAATAATAGATCTGAAGGTGGATCATATGGTTCATCTAGAGGAGGAAGAGGAGACTTTAGAGGTGATTCAAGAGGTTCCGACAGAGGTAGAGGAGGTAGAGGTAATTATGGCTCTGATAGGGGTAGTTATGGCTCTGATAGGGGTGGATATAGCTCGAGAGGTTCCGATAGAGGTGGATATAATTCCAGAGGATCGGATAGAGGTGGATACAATTCTAGAGGCTCTGATAGAGGCGGATATAGCTCGAGAGGCTCCGATAGAGGTGGATATAATTCTAGAGGATCTGATAGAGGTAATTACGGGTCTGATAGAAATGCATATGAATCAAAAAGTGATGGCATAAAGAGTTACGATAAGACTCCAAAAGACTCAACTCCATCTAAAGAATCCACTTCACTTAAGACTTCTGATGACTCAACCAAGAAGGTATTATCAAAGAAAAAGTCGAAGAAATTTGCATCCGTTTTAGAAAAAGAAAACGAAGACACAGACGTTTTACGCCGTGAAGCCCTTTTATTAGGTGCTTCCGAAGAAGACTTGAAATTATTACAGGACTTGGAAGACGGTGAAACCAGCGAACAAGATTTCAATGCTGAAACTGTGAATGTAGGCGAAACTTTCTCCAATGACTTGTCCAAGTTCATGAAAGATATTGGATTAGGTGGTGAAGCCGTTGTGATTCCAGATGACGAAGTTGAGGAGGAGGAGGAGGAGGAGGAGGAGGAGGAGGAGGATGAGGAGGAGGATGAGGAGGAGGATGAAGAGGAAGAGGAAGAGGAAGAGGAAGAGGAAGAGGAAGAGGAAGAAGAGGAAGCTGAAGAAGGGGAAGCTGATGAGGAAAGTGAAGACGATGCTCCAATTCTAGTAGATGACCATGTTGCTGATGCGATTGAAGCATCAGACGAAGAAGAAGAGGAATCCACTGTTTTCAAACCAGCCAAACCAGAAAAGAAGTTCAACCCCGATAAAATAATGAACCTTTACTCGGTCGACTCTTCGAAGTTGACTGTTCCACCACGTATTGATTGGTACAACGTAGAAACCGAACCTGTGTCAAACCCAGTGAAGTTGGACAGGTTTGCTAGGGAACGTTTGCTTGAAAGGGCCAAGACGCTAATGGAGAAGGAAAACAAGACATATTTGACTGAATTTGCCCTGAATAACTCCCAGAAGAAGTTTTTGTCGCAAATCTTGTCTGATGGTACCTTGAATGATAAAATCTCTGCATTGACTTTGATGGTACAAGAAGCTCCACTTCACAATATGAAAGCATTGGATACATTACTTGGATACTGTGAAAAGAAATCAAGAACTGCATCATTACAAGCCATTAATGCATTAAAGGATTTGCTCTGTAATGGGTTATTACCTGATCGTAAGTTGGTAGCTTTCGAGAAGCAGAACTTATCCGAAAATGTGACTGATATCCAATTGGCACTTGCATACTATGAAGATTATTTGAAGAAATCGTACTTCAAGGTTGTATCAGTATTGGAAACATTAAGTCATGATCCTATTTTGCATGTTCGTATGAACGTTGTTTCTCACTTGTTTGACTTATTAAAGGCCAAACCCGAACAAGAAGCTAACTTGTTGAGATTAGGAATTAATAAGTTGGGTGATGTTGATAATAAGATTGCTGCAAAGACCTCACATCAGATTTTACAATTGGAACAGGCTCATCCTGCAATGAAGCAAATTGTTACTGATTCTGTAATTGATGTTATTTTCAAAACAGGAACTGAATATACAGCACAATACTACGCCATAACCACTTTGAATCAAACGATTTTGACAAGAAGAGAAGAAGAATTGGCGAATTCCTTGGTGAAAACGTATTTTGCATTATTTGAAAAAGTACTTGTTGAAAGTGACTCCTTCAACGTTGACAAAGCTGGTGATAAAACTTTGGGACAATCAGAAAAGGGTCGTAAAGATAAAAGAAAAGGAAGCAAAAAGGGTAAAAAGGGTGGGAAATCCATCAAGATTGTGGAAAAAGATGAAAATGAGTTGGTTGAAGAGAGAAATACTAAATTGTTTTCTGCTTTACTTACTGGTTTAAATAGATCTTTCCCATTTTCGAATTTACCTAGTGAAACATTCCAAAAGCATTTAGATACCTTGTTCAAGATTACTCATTCTACAAACTTCAATACCTCAGTCCAAGCATTGGTTTTAGTAAATCATATCATTACAGAACAACACTTAGATACAGGAAGATATTACAAGACCTTATATGAATCCCTTTTGGATTCTAGGTTGGTGATTTCTTCTAAACAAGGTATCTACTTGAATTTATTATTCAAATCGTTGAAAAATGATACTAAGAATACCGAAAGAGTTTTGGCATTTGTCAAGAGAATCTTGCAAGTATGCTCCCACTGGATCAATGTAGGAGCCATCACTGGTATGTTATTTTTGCTCATGGAATTAACAAAATTAATTCCCGAGATTAGAACTCTTTTGCTTGAAAGAAAGAAGGAAGTTAAAGAGGAGGTTGAGGAGAATGATGATGTCAAAGATGAATCTGTTTTCGACACTCAATACGACCCTAGAAAGCGTGATCCTCAATATGCTCATGCTGAAAACTCTGACTTATGGGAGTTGAACCAATTCTTAAATCATTACCATCCTACCGTTGCTATTTACGCTCAATCAATATTAGATTCAACAACACAGCCCAAGCCAGATTTGGGACTTTACACATTATCGCATTTCTTGGATAGGTTTGTTTATAAGAATGCAAAGCAAAAGGTTACTACTAAGGGTAGTTCTATTATGCAACCTTTGGGAGGTGCCCATACCGGATCTCTTTTAGTTAGATCTACAGGAGTTCAAGATTCTGCAATCCCAGCTAATACTGTCGATTGGTTGAATAAGAGAGTCGATCAGATTAGGCCCGATGAGAAATTCTTCCATCAATATTTCTCAGCTAGACAAGATAAGATTGTTCGTGAGAAAGCTGAAAAACCAGAGGATGAAGAAGAAGCTGAAGAAGTTCATGATGAAGAAGTTTGGCAAGCATTGGTGAAATCGAAACCTGATGTTGAGGCTGAATCTGATGATGAATTGAACTTTAGTGATTTATCTGGAATGTCTGATGATGAAGATGAAGACGATCAAGCAGAGGATGTTGAAGAAGATGCTGAAGAAGATGGCGAAGAAGATGAAGACTTTGTTGATGCTAAGACATCATTTGCTGACCAAGAAGATGAAATATTTGGAATCAATGAAGATGATGAGCTTGATGACGATGAAATGGTTCTTAAATTTGCCGATGATGCAGAAGTATCGGAAGATTCAGAAGAATCTGAAGAAGAAGAAAAGTCTTCAAGTAAACGTCAAAGAGAAGAAGCTACAGAGAAGAAGTCCAAGAAGAAGGCCAAAAACTTACCAGTCTTTGCATCTGCAGAAGATTATGCTCAATACTTGGATTCTGATGATGATGATTATAGTTAGGTTAGATTTTTTCTTATAAATATGGCTTAAGATGCATTATAAATAGGCTTAGAAGATGACTTTGTAGATTTAGAGATTTAGAAGATGCTTAGTATGATTTAGACTTAGATGACTTAGTACTCAGAAAAAGCTAGATTATTTAGTATGACTTAGATATATGACTTAATATGACTTAGTATGACTGAAGATGAGTTAGCTATATGACTTAATATGACTATATGACTTAACATGACTTAGCTATATGACTTAATATGACTTAGTATGACTGAAGATGAGTTAGCTATATGACTTAATATGACTAGCTATATGACTTAATATGACTTAGCTATATCACTCAATATGACTCAATATGACTAGCTATATGACTTAATATGACTTAGCTATATCACTCAATATGACTCAATATGACTCAATATGACTTAATAAAACTTAGCGACAGTGATGAAAAACTTACTATGACTTTGCCGACCTCGTATGAATCTTAAATACAACGGCCATAAAAAGACGAGAAATAATTATCAACCGGTTGGAAACATCTGGCGATAAAATAATTTGTTCATCTATCTGAAACAGATCATATCACATTTGAAATAAAGCTACAGGGTTTCAACCAACCTCTCTTACCAAGGAGTTATTCATTTAATTGCAATTCAAAATCCTAACCTATTCATAAGCCCTTTTAATTCAATAGTACGGAGTCGTCGTTGATTTTCCCGAGTGTTTCTCATACATAATTCCGCTTTTCTTTACCGACGCCTTGAAGGGATCACCGTTTTTTTTCAACTCCTCACATGTTATAGCCGGTAGGTATTACCGTTGTACACCTACCGAGTTTTAGCAACCTTATTTGCATTTATGCATTTATGTGTTGATCAAAATCAAAAATCCTGCCCTCCATCCTGCCCTTAATAATTCTGCCCAAAAATCCTGCCCACTTGACAGCCAAAATTCAACATACGATCTCCCACAGCTTCCTGCACAGAACAAACGGTTAGATGCAATTATAATTGATGCCCTGAAGAAAGAATACACGGCGGTATATATCCATGGTATCTAAGAACACTATCGTCTTGCCTGGGGCACATAATGTATTAAAGGAAAGTACATGAACACGCCATTATATAAATACTCATCACATTCTTTCTAGATAATCATAATGAATATATTAAAATCCTTACAAGATCAATATGATATATGTGTATTAGGGGAGGAGGAATCAGGAAAGTCTAGTTTAGTATTAAGATATGTTCATAACAAATTCATAGAATTAGACTCATCAATAGAAGATTTGTATACAAAGGTGGTTCGGACGGAATTCAGTTATTACCAATATACAATCTTAGATGCTGCTATTGATTATAATTCAAATTCTAAAAGGAAACAAATTAAGAATGCAAGAACCATGATGTTAGTTTATGCAATCGATAGTTATCAACTGTTTACAGCAGTTCAAGAGATTTATGAAAGGGTTTTAAACATTTTGGATGGTAATTTAACTCAACCAATTGTCTTGGTAGGTACCAAATCAGATAATCTAGATCATAGAGAAGTTTCATTTCATGAAGCTCGACAATTTGCATTGTCAATTGGAGCACTTAAAATGGTAGAATGTTCTGCTAAAGATGGTATAGCTATTGATGTTGCTTTCCAACCACTTTTAGAATATGTTACAAATATTAAAGCAAAAGCAAGAAAATCATCAAAAGTGGGATTGCCCGATTCTTCAATAGATATTCAGAATTCAACTGGTATTGTACAGAATTCTTCAATTCAACATGACCCAGCACAACTGGGACAAAGTATATCTAAGCAACAAGAAGTTCAAAATGAGGTTTCTTCAAGTATAACTGCACGCCATACTATTACGTCTAAAGCGAGGAAATCCTTTTCTAATCCCAACGAGTTTTCAAGCAAGAATTGTTGTATTATCATGTGAACTAGACGAGTTGAGATATACAGCGAATTATGCAAAATTACAGGCGTTGCAAATGCAAAATCGCAGGCATAGCGAAATTGCAGGCGTTGCAGCTTTTGGTTGCAAATTCTACCAATTTGGAGGTACAGCTGGAAAATATTAGCCTTCCAGAAGCGCCATGCATGACTCAAATATGTCACCATGCTAATAATCAATCTATTTCTGAGCTACCTGTTTGAAGTCTACTGGTCTTCTCTGATGAAGGTGCGACAACTAGACCACTTGGTCGCACATATGAGAGTACTCTCAACTATACCACTTTGTCGCACATATAAGAGTACAACTATACCACTCCACACATAATCAAGTCTAGCGGCTAAACGTACAATGCATTCCATTCAACATAATCTTGATTGAAAAGGAGGTACCTGCAAGACATGAATCATTAATTTAATATACACCTAAACTATAGATATGTACAATCTAAACCCTGAACATTTTTCCCTTCTTACATAACCACTCAGGTTCAATTTCTGCTTGACTTTGATCAAACTAAAATTGAACCATTCAAAGTTACCCTCTACCTACAAATCCAGTAATTAAATCTTATTATAATACATCAAGATAATCGCTAAAGCTTACCACAATGTGCTTACTCGGGTGGTGGCTTGCGCTTCAAAACTAATTTACAACGATCTTGACCTTTGTCAAGTTCTAACCTCCTCCACGATTGGCTGATGCAGCTCATCCATGCTTGGCTACTGTAGCTCATCCACGATTGCTGATGCAGCTAAACACCGCGTGCGGCTCACCTATGTTCAGCCATTTCACATCGGTCTTACTCCGTTGTACAGTTTTCGAATTTATATGGTAGCATTTTCCGAAATATGGGAAAAGCCACGGAATTGCTCTTGCATTTCGGAAGTAAGCACAGTATCAACAGGAGTCAATCTTGGTGTTTCAGAAGTAAACTCTTGATCAAAGTTGGAGTAATCATGTTCTGAGGTAATGGCAGGTATGTAAGGTGCCTGGATACGACAATTCAAAACATCATCAAAGTTGACATCACCAAAGTATGGGTGGTCCATAATATCCAAGGCATCACGAGTACCACAACCAAGACGAGTGGCTGGGTCTTTTGTAAGCAATGCTTGTAATACCAACACAGTATGACGAGGCATTTGGATAGGATATTTGACATCATCATGTTCAATGGCATTGAAGATTTCGTCTTCATCTTCTCCCTTGAAGGGAGATTGACACAAGAGCATTTGGAAAAGCAAGACACCAAAGGCCCACCAATCCACACTTCTGTCGTATTGCTTGCCTGCAATGATCTCAGGTGCCATAAACTCAGGGGTACCACAGAAAGTACCGGTGGTTGAATCATGCCACATTTCTTCCTTACATAAACCATAATCACCGATTTTTATGTGACCATTTGTGGTCAACAAGATATTATCCAACTTCAAATCACGGTAAACAATCCCATTGTCGTGGAAGTATTTGAGACCCAACAAAACCTCACAAGCATAGAACTTGGCTCTTTTGGCGGAGAATCGGGACTTTTGAATGTGCCACATCAAATCTCCTCCAGAAATGTACTCCATAACAAAGTAAATACGGTTTTCCGTCTGGAAACAACAATGCAAATTCAACAAAAATGGATGCTTGTCTTTATTGGCAGTTAAGAAGACACGCTTCTCAGACTTGACACTATCTGCTTCATCCTTCTCAACAATAAAGTCCTTCTTCAACACCTTGATAGCACATAAGCTTTGGGTATGACGGGACTCTGCCAACATAACCTTACCAAAGTTCCCTTTACCCAAGACGGCCAAGAATTGGAAATCATCCAAACCCACCTTTCTTCTCCGACGTCTGGATTTTGATTTAGGTTGAGGAGCAGCTGGCTCCTCCACCACCTGCGGCTGTCTCATATTTTCCACAGTTGTAGGATATTCTTGGTTGTGATATTCAAAGTTATTGAATTCATCTGGAATTTGCTCGCGGAATGGATTATTATCAGGTACTTCTTCATACGAAAGTTTATGTTGATGATTAGATTGATCAAGATGCTGAGGATGATCAAAGGTATGATGGGGGTTGATCTGTTGTGAAACGTATTCTGGTTGTTGCTGGTAATCCTTTTGCGGTGCAGTCGTTACAGGTGGGGGTGGTGCACGCCTACCTGCGTAAACACTTTCTACTTGAGGTATGCCAGAATTCTCTGTGGGCAATTTTTCAATTGATGGGGTATCTGAAACAGTTATGGAAGGTGCGATACGTTCTGGATCACGAACATGCGAATGTTTCAATTGACGTTCTTGCACCACAGGGGCTTTGGTAGACTTAATAGTCATGAGGATCTTATTTGCCATTTCCATGGACATACCACAGAAATCAGGAACAAGATGAGTACATTGAGCATGGCACATAACACCACATTCGGAACATTTACGGACATTCTTACGTCCCCATGGTAAGATATAACCACAATGACAACACCATTTAGTTCCATGATTTGTGACTGGTTCAAATCTATGAGGAATACGATGATTCAATTTGGCTTCATCATCCAAATCAGTTGAAGATTTCGAAATGCATTTGGTAACCACCTTTTGATAACATTTCTTATGACAAAGAAACCTACAGTCTTGACATTGATAACCAGTATAACGTAAGAATTCACCACATAATGCACATGCCATGATATTATAGAATTGTTTTTGAACAAACTGATGGCCATGCTGTTCAAACACCTCTTCTTTCTTTTGACGAATGGCACCATGACGCCCAAGGCCACCCATGAAGTTTTGTTTTCCTGTTGTTTTTTCGAACCCAAGCGAAATCAAAACCTGTCCAACCGGTTCCAAACTAAGCCAAGTATTAATGTGGATATTATTTGAAGTTGAGCTTGGAGCAGAATCAACCACGTTTTCAGGTGCCAATTCATTGGACTCACCCGCCTGGGATAAGTTTTTCGCAGAGAGCCAACCATTGGAACCTAATTCATTGGCGACTTTTCTTTTACGAATTTCTTCAGTGATATCACTCAATAAAGCCCAGTTTACAGCCACTGGAACCAAATTGGAGCCGCTTTTATCGAAAACCAGAATTTCTAATTCATGTCCTTTATCAACATCGATAGTAAATTCTTCATTCCATTTTCCTGATCTTGAACCTTTTGTTCTTGCTTTCTCAACATCATCAACTTTGATTATAATTACCGATTCAGGTCTTTTAGAAAACATTGGCAGCGCAATATGATCAATATCTCTAATGCAGGTTACACTTACTGTCAATTTCCCATTTAAAGGTTTCCGACTATGCTTTGGAGTACTAAGGATTTCAAAGTCACGAGTGACATCTTCAACATTAACATGAACAATTTGATATTTTTTCAAAGCCTTATTTAACAATTGAATTCTTTGATCACTTTCCAAACGACCCCCTTCAGCAGCATTCAGAGAAGACCTGTCACCATCCATAAGGTAAAGATGAGAGATCTTTTCATTAGCTTCTCTATATTGATTTTCCACCTGTAATTTGAATTGTAATTGTTGTAACATATGTTGAATTTTATGACCCAATGATGGACAATCATATTTGACCAAATCAAATCTTGAATATACTGGTCTAACACCTTCAGCTCTTAACTTTTCTGGTGATCCTGGACTCTGTAAGGATACCTTGGCCAAAGTTTCTTGTAGGAAATCGATATTACTTTGAGTTTCTCTGATTTGAGTATTACATCTTTGGATCACTTCAGGATTATTTGTTTTCTTCTTTAAAGTTTGGAACCCTTGAATAAGTTTGGTTTCCCTATCTATTTTTGCCCGAATGTCAATTAAGACTTCCTCATTGCTTGACATGTTTTGATGTTAACAATAAAACACTTGAAAGAGAACGATTTAATAAAGACAAATCACTTAGAAAATTTGAAAGGGATTTGTTGACGATTTGCGATTTTGGGTGAGACAATGCGAACCCTACATAACCTTGGGATTAGGTAAGCGGATCATACCAGGGGAAGGGAGATTGCTAAGTGTGAAGAGTAAGGTGTTGATGAGTGGTGTTACTTTGGTGATACATTATCATTTACACTCTATATACTTCAAAAGTATAAGTAGGTATAAGTACTTATACTAAATATGTATAGTTCTTGAAGGATATACTCTTCATAGAGATCATAAGACATTTTATATACTCTTTATAATAAAACATTTTAAATACTCTTCATAATAAAACACTTTATATACTCTTCATAGAAATCATAAAACACTTTATATACTCTTCATACACTTTACAAGCTACAAGTCATAGTTTATGATTCTAAGGATACTAATTAAAGAATGAAACAATCTTGGAAAATTAGGCATCACTTCCGTTCTGGATTTGCCAAACTCACAATCAACCATGTAGATCGGCTCATCGGGATTCATAATATCGTGGCGCAGTGGACTTTATTCTAAATTTAACTGCCACAAGAGTGGGGAATAAGATGAATAGATTGAAACAATGAAGCACTAATTAATTTAGTACGAACTAATGATTTAAAGCAATTTAGTGATGTAATTATGAAAAGCTTATAAAGTAGAATATTGGTAATTATGAAAGGCTTGTAAAGTGGAATATTGGTGAAAAGCTGGTTTAAAACTCTTTACCCAACTTCCTCTAACTATAACCAGACTATATTAAAACTTATGTACTATTTCAATATATAATTTGCAATAAAATCGGCTAGATCAGTGCATTCTAAAGATACTAATTGGTATTTTCTTATCTGCTATTACATCTACAATTACAATCCGGAACAGGACAAACAAAATGCTTCGAAAACCATTCCTCAGCATGTAACGCATGAGAACCATGATTACATGTCAAACAAAAGCTAAACCATTCGCGGAATCGATTCTCGATTTTGTTATTCAAAGTCAACTCAGAAAGTCTCTCGGAAGGCTCTAAGGGAAGAGGGGTTCCCAAATTCAAAAGACAAACAGAACACCGTGGGAGTGGGGCACCACAGTGTGGACAAGCGGTGATGATTTCATTATTCAGTGATTTGTTATTATTCATCTTATTGAACTGTTTCATCAACATGGCATTATTACCATTTCCAATATGATTATTTGCCTTGGGCTTGGAAATGTTCTTATTGCATCTGATACACTGTAAATAAACTTGTTTTGGCGTTGCCTTGATTGTGAGTTGTCCCGCAGTATTCTTCAGAAGCTTTGTCCGACTCACATCGAATTTTGCACGGATACTGAACAACCCCCAGCTATTCAACAAATTACGGTAGCAATCAACCCAATGTTTCACTCTATTGTCTGCAAAATAACGTGGACATGCAAATGCAGATATCAATGCAGCAGTTTGAACATCACTGGTTCGATCTACAAAACTCTGAAGTAAATCAATTCCTCTTGGAGTAATCCCAGTAAGGATAAGACCTTCGAGCTCCCCTTTCACAACCACACTATCAGCAATTCTGTTCAAATATACATTCAAGTCTTTGTCTGATAAGAAACGTAACGCAACACCCAATCTCTCTCTCAAAGGGAGGGAATGTTCATCCAATACATCCCACCAATCATTATCAGCAATGAAAGCAAAAATAGCACGTAGATATGGATCATCAAGCTCTGATGCCATCCGTCTACATTGGTCCTTCCAAGGACTATTGACGTTGGAGTTTTTGTACGCAAGGTAACCAGCAACCGCAGTAGACATCAAACGTAACCGCTCCTTTTTTGCATTTGCTAAAATCTCAATAGCCTTCGGAACATCTCCGTGGAATACAGCCCATCCAGCAGCTTTTTCTGTAAAACCTAAGCTGATTAAAATGTTCAACTTTTCTTCGAATTCTGTATCTGTTAAATACCAACCCGAAACAATAAGACATAATTTCCTTTGTGCCTTTCTTTCACTAGTACTTGGAATTGTTATACCAGCTGTTTTTTTCCCCTTTGAGTAGACGATTGATTTGACTGCTTGAGAAAACGATTGGTCTGTGATTGTCTCCTTTGATATTCTTAAACTTTGGTTGTTCAATTCTTCAACACCTTTCCAAATCCCCAATACTCCTTGATATCCCAAATCAATTCCTTCCGAGATCATGGTACCCTTATCTAAAGATTTTTTGGCTAGACTTAGCCACTTCCAAGTATTTCTTAAGAATAATTGACTATCCAAGGACTTTGAATTCTCTAGGACAGGAATATTTTTATCACAATCAACACCATATCCCAAATGAGCTCTTCTTCTTATGGTGGAAGCAATGTCATTTCTGATTACATTCAGTGCATCCAAAAACTTATTTAAAGGAATATAATCATCATCATCGCCATTATATTTATTTAGATTCACATCAGGCTCTAACGGTCCTATCAAACTTTCATCATCCACAGTTGAATCTATATCCTCAGATGATCCAGTGATACTATATTTTCCTGCAATTTCAGAAGCCTCTCCAAAGCGACCCTTATTAGGTGCAAGGTCTATGTCGACATTATTATTGGCCGGGGCAATTGGAGTATTATTTATGGTGAATTCTCTATCATTTACGAATTTTGTTTCTGTTCCGTGAGGGCCTGTTATTGTGAATTCATTATAGGAATTGAAGTCCAATGCTTCAATTGATTCAATCACAGACATTCTGAATACATTTCCAGTTGGTCTCATACAAACAAAGTTTGTGGAAGTATGAGAAGTAAAATCCGGTGAATAATCAAAAGACACAATTTTTTCATAATCAGTTTTGACATCCAAAACATAGGAAACAAAAAGAGATTCTTCGGTTGGTTTATACAATTCACTGCTTTGTTTCTTCAACCCTTGAAGTATAGTTTGAGGATCCTTTTTTAATTTAGGACCTTCAACGTCCGTTGGAGGTACAGTTGCAAGGTCCCATCTTCTAATCAAATCTCCATTGAAAGCCGCCGCAAACTCTCCACGTCTAATCGTTGAGTACCTGACACACGGATTGTTATTCTTTCTGCCTTGAGTATCGCTCAACAATTTATTAAATTGTAGAATTGGTTGTTCATTGGATCCCTTGGTCTTGGAATACCCAACGGACAGCATTTTTCGCCTATCCCATATAGCCAATGATCCATCCTCACTCAAGGAATGAAACAAGTATGGTTGGAAATGGTCATTCGTTATACCAAGAGTGTATTTAGTTGCCATTTGAAAAACAGGTTGCTCCTGTCTTAAATCAATTTCTCTAAGAAATTTATATGACCCACATAATAAACCGTTTTCCAAATCCGAATAGAATGCTATAGATAAAATAGCTTCGTTGGGTAAATATGCACTCATTGGTCCCTTTATATGATCATTGGTACTACCGCGGGAATAATGTTCAATATTCCATATTTGTAGGGAGTTATCTTGCCTACCTTTATCAAACCCCACTGCTACCAAATTCCCACTATTGAAGGAAATTGCATTACATGGTCTATTTTGTTTCGGTTTCAACTTAAGTACCGAGGAAGTATCTGAATTTATATCAAAAATAGAAATGGTACCACTAATCGTCCCAACTCCTGTAATACCAGGACTCAGGGAAAGATAACTGGAACATTGGATATTCTCAAAACCTCGTCTACTACCTAATTTAATGAGTTCATTGGAATAGACATTCGCACTTTCATGATTGGTTTGATATAATATAACTTCATCTCCATTGGGATTCACAGCTAGAAACTGCTGTTCATATCCATTATCCCAATCTAATGCTCGGACAACTGAGCCATTCATTGATAATGTTTATAAGGTATTGTCTGGTGCGATATTGGCAGGGTCACGTGTGCATTTGGTTGCAAATGGGGTACGCTAGATTTAATATATGTTGTATGTTAGTTTAACGGATGGTATAATATGTTGAATAATATAATATATTGAATGATATAATATATTGAATGATGTATTGAATTAAAAATACTAAAGATTATTGTAACTTGTCCTATAAGACTTATAATTGTGGTAATTCAAGGATAACTCGGTTTACTGGTAAAGCCGGATTATTGTTGCAATAATCTTTGAAATGCACTTTGTAAGAAGATTGATTCTAGTTTCATTCTAGTCCATATGAACCTCGGTGAAAAGTACAAAAAAAAGTACACATCAAAGGGCTAGGCTAGGTTGAGTTCGGAAGTTTGAAGGCAAATAGATCTAGTTTTAGTTGATCCAATTATACCGAATCGTACATGAGATTTTCAGTATCAAGAGTTTACATGTGAAAGGTAAATAGGACAAATAAGTTAGAGGGCATGGTGAAACTGTAGGTATGTCTTATATCCTTATGAACTTTAACTTATATGATTTACGAACTATTCAGCAATGTTACTTGGGCCAATTCTGAGTATATGAGATTTAATCAGATAGTAAATTAATCACAAATTAATCAGATCAAATTAATCAGATCAAATTAATCAGATAATCAAACAATCGGATAATGAAAGGAATAATGAAATAATCATGGTATACGAAAACCTCCTGTTAATCCGAAGAGTACTTTAGATATTATACGAACATACCCTTCCCTTGTATGGCAGATCATCCTATGTAACACTAAGAGCTTGTGAAAAATTTATATATGCGTACCGAGTATGGTACCTCATGCATCCCGTTAAACACAGGAAGCAAATCCAAGAACTACACTTAGATCATCCTCGGGAAAATCTCCCACCAATCGGAATTATGGACATCCAAGTATTGTTCTAGATGTTTGAAGGCTATGGTACACTCTCATTATTTTTTTCATTGACAACTAGGGTTTATTCAGGTCACAGAGAATGAATAGATGAAAAATAATGAGAGTGGACCATAATCACTACACTAACAGGTAACAGACTTTTCACTTACAATGGTATATTCACATTAAATAATTTATATTATATAATTCAGACCACTATACGTAAAGTTACGAAATCACGGAAAACTTTTCTCCGAAGAGGAAACAGTGCCACTAGCATAATGAGTTTGTACACGACGATAATTAATTAAAAGTTGAAGTTCCTTTTGAAGTTCCTTTGCAAGTTCGGGTCTATTGTTTCTTCTTTTGAAGTTCCTTTTGAAACTTTCAAGCTCACCTTCAAGCTCACCTTCAAAAAGGATTCAAATTTCTCTACTTCCTAATAATGTCCTGTGACTTCAAAACCTGAATATGGCCTTACTGACCCATCTAATGAAACCTCCTATAAGGTTTCGCGCATCTCCGTTTCCTACATATAACCATCTTAAATTAATTGCGTCTTGTGAGTATATCGAATGTCCTGAATATAATACATACCACACCGAAAGGCCTTTGCACATCCCCCTACCAAACTCAAAAATTCCCTGTATGCAACATCCCTGTATTAGACTGTATTACAAGATTTAATATCCATAAGAATGTGTATACTCACTAGAAGATTCCTGTACATTTAATCCGTACCCTGTATATACTAAATCGTAGCCTGTATATAAAAATGCTTAATTTAAAGTACGACCAGTTCTAGATTTGAAATCGGAAATTGGATGGGTTCAGGTGAAACTGATTCACATACTATCAGTAAAAGCATTGATATAAGAAGAGATTTGAGAGTCTTCACTGAAAAGTGAAATTTTGAATGGCTGCGAAATCAACAGAAATTAACATATTGAAGAGTTTGGATCAAACTGATGAAATGATACCGTACTAGAATGATGTAAAACCGTACTAGGAATGAACCTAGGATGCAATCAATGTAAAACCTTAAGTGGTAATGTGACATTCGGCAAAACCTTTTCGGATGCAAATCTAGACCTCTTGTCTTTTCTTTTTTAGTGAAAAATTTGTTTGGACTTTAAAGTATACTTTGTAGATGACAGGAAACAATCAGTGTACTCAAGCTTAAATTGTACAAATGTTTCATTGCCAGTGTTCTAGATAAGTTCCAATGTTCTTCAAAACCTTTAATTAAGGTGGTTCATTTGCATTTAGTGTCAACCTTCCCAATTCAATTAGCCTTTTTACTTCTAAATATTATTAAATAATTCCCTTATTGGTAATTCTGATCTCGTTTTGAACATTTGTCATAGGGAATTAGGAATCCTATATGCAACATTTTTCCGCCGTACATGTATTTGACCGTTGGATTATTTTTCAATGCGCCTAATAAGACGTTTTGGATCTGCACATGAACCAGACACACACTAAAAACCGATGATTTGCAATAATAAAAGTGAAGCAAAAGAAAAGAAAAATCAATGGATCTAGTGAATGCATATGACTTGAGCCTCTTGAAGTATGTAATTTGCCTCTTGAAGTATGCATAAGGCATTTGCACCATCGGTTATGTAGGTACCTTAAAAAGTATATAAGAGATTTGATTCCACAAGGATTTTGATCTCTATCGAATTATTCACTCTTTTAATAATCCTTTGATCAACTACACTCACTTGGAATTCAATCCACATTACATTCATTACACACACACACTCCCTTAAATGTTGTTCAATAATATTTTCGCTATTATCGCAGTCGCAGCTACTGCAAATTCTCTTCCTGTTGATAAAAGAGCTGGTACGTGCTCTTTCCCAACAGATGCTGGATTAGTTTCCGTTACACCTGGATCTTCCAATGCTGGATGGGCCTTAAGTCCAGATCAAAAATGTACTGCTGGTATGTATTGTCCATACGCTTGTCCTCCAGGTCAAGTGATGGCACAATGGGACCCTTCTGCTACTACATACACCTACCCTAAGTCACAAAATGGTGGATTACTTTGTAATTCTGATGGATCGGTCTCTAAGCCTTTCTCAGACAAACCTTACTGTGTCGACGGGACAGGTAGTGTATCTGTTAGCAACTTGGCATCTAGTGATGTTGCTTTCTGTCAAACCGTTTTACCAGGTAATGAAGCTATGTTGATCCCAACCAAAGTTGGTGCTGGTAAAGGTCAAACTCTTGCAATTCCTGGTTCTTCTTATTGGGCAAGCACTGCTGCCCATTACTATATCAATGCTCCTGGTGTCTCTGCAACTGATGGTTGTGTATGGGGTGATTCAAGCAAAGATGTAGGTAATTGGGCTCCTTATGTTGCTGGTGGAAACACAGATGCCAATGGAGAAACTTTCTTGAAAATTGGCTGGAATCCAATTTACACGGAAGCATTTGCTGGTCAAAAACCAAACTTTGGGATTAGAGTCACTTGTGACAATGAATCCGAATGTAATGGTTTGTCTTGTGAAATTGATCCTTCCAAGACCGGCTTCAACGGTGTCAGTAGTCCTGACGGGGCTAAACAATTGGATGCTTCTTTCTGTGTTGTTACAGTTGGCAAAAATGCCAAAGCTAAGATCGAAGTCTTCAGTGTCTAGGTTTTTTTTTATTGGGTATATAGATTATGAAAAAAAAGAAATACGTTTTTCGCAGCAATTTGTAGATGGCTCAATACATTTGACAAGTTTCAACCAGATTGAACTGTTTGAACGGGATAGAGTATGGGAGATAGTATGGAAGAAACATTAGACCCGAACTGCAATTAGTAAAGCACTTTCAAAATTTAGCAGCATAAGTCCCAATTGGGTTGCATTCCCAGAAGGCATAATTACGCCTCAACTGTCGCACTCAACATACCGAAGCAATTTTAAGTTCAAGTGGGATTGAACTGGAATGTTATCGTACCCCAGATTAGTAACAAGATGTTGTTTGTTATCAAAACTTTATACTGCAATGTTGTTTTGTAATCGATTACATTTATTATTTGATTTACATAGTCACGGATGAACACCTCCGATCCTGACTTTACTATGAGGTGATTTTTTGAAGAAATGTCAGAGGATAAATCAATCTCTACATAATATAGAATGTATATTTATTTAATATTTAATTCACTTAGAATTCCGACATTATATGATGCAAATGACCGACTCAACTTAAAGTGTCAGCGTACGCCTTACATGGCATTACGAACTCTTAGTCAAGTTTTGGTTTTTGCTGCGCTCTCTAAACCTGTATCGCTGTATTTTGTTCACGTCTTGATTCTTCAAGTGATTGATAAACTATGAAGACAATAATTATTAAAAAATGAAACCAAAGTCCATCCTTCGCAAATAAAATCCTTTTATTAACAGATAAATTTTAACCCACAAGAAGTCTCAACCCAAGATGCTTAACCTACAAGTAAAGTTTCTTCATCGGAGAACTCATAGCTTGGAATTTCCAAATTTAATGGGGCTGGTCCTCTTCTGATTCTACCTGAGATGTCGTAATGGGAACCGTGACAAGGACAGAACCAACCACCAAAATCACCAGCTTCACCAATAGGAACACAACCCAAATGGGTACAGATACCAAGCATGACCAACCATTCTGGCTTTTGGACACGGTCAGCATCGGTTTGTGGGTCTCTTAAGGCTTTAAGGTCAACGGTGTTAGCTTCATCGATTTCATCAGCAGTTCTATGTCTAATGAAAACGGGCTTACCTTGCCATTTGACTACTACGTTTTTTCCTTCTGGGATAGCTCCCAACTTAACCTCAACCTTGGCCATGGCCAATACATCGGCAGAAGCAGCGATGGTAGAAAGGAAGGTTTCTACTGTGGATTTGGCACCGGCAGCTGAAAGCAAACCCATGGACCCAACCATGAAGTAGGCAATGTTTCTATTAGTTTGTTCGGATTTACCATTCAAGTATGATGAAAAGTCTGGGTGTTGGTAATTAGACAAAGCTGAAGTGGTTGACGAGAGGGTTCTGATTGAATCTATTTGTTAGTAAAGGGTTTCGTAGATTTATGGGTAATGTGGTTGGTCTGTCTTAACCTCACAAGATAGGTCTTTCACAAGAGAGCTCTTGCAATTCTAACACCAATAAAGGTACATTCAACGACCATCCAACGGTAATACATTCTAAAGTAGATAATACTCATACCTTCCACACGTAGCCAATCAGACGCCAATTTAGCGTCCATCACACATCCCATCTGAGCTCCTCAAAGAATCATCTAAACAACTCTATACTTACTCTTCAATCCAAGACCGCGTCTCATTGAGCTGAAAGCAATGGAGGACATCTTCTATACTATATGATCGAGTTTACTGCTACCTCTTGAAATTTTTTCTACCTTATGTTATTCCTCTCGGTCCCACTATGCAGGACATTTTGATTGATTCGAACATGATTGGCTAAGTTGGTAAGCTCACTTTACACTTGCTAAATTGACTTTTAAGCTGAAATAAATTGACTTTTAATCGAATTTGATTTGCAAGAAGCTGGACTATTGTTCCACTCGTTCTAGTCACTTCACCGACTACTCTTGAAAGTTTCAAGCAACCTATGAGGCAATTTGCATACATTTGTAATTAATTTGAATGAACATTTTTGTAAAATAATATGTACTTTTCAATGCTATGGTCGGATAGGATTCTAATACCCACATACCTTAATATCACTTGAACCCACACTACTTCAACCCAAAACCCTCGCTCTCATTAACAGCCTGCGTCAACTTATCTATAAACTTACCTTCGGTCCCATAGTTGTAAACTGCCAACTCATTGAAACATGTGTGCGCCAACGGCAACCTGTTACTATCTTTACCATGATCAAGCAAACTAACCTTGAAATTCAAATTCTGGATACCTGTTGCCGGTATACGATCGGATCCTGTGACAAACACTAATAACTTCTTCTTCTCTTTAACAGATAAACTCGTCACATGGTTCCAGAACCATGTTATAATTTGGGACTTCCTTGCAATCTCGGGAGATTCCCAACCAACGTATTGAGTAATGGATTTCAAAATATCCACGTCTATATCACTTTCCTCATTACCACAGAGTAATAAGCGGATCTCGTCAGGCAGGAAAATAGATAAACCATTACCACCAACTACACTGACGAATCCATCCTGAAGGGCTTTGATCTGCTTGGAAATCCCTTCCTTTAGATAAAATGACCAATACAGTTTTATATAAACCTCCAAATTATCAACTCCAACTTGAATTTTAGAACCATCGTTGCACAATTCTACGGTGGAGACATTTCCAAAAATATCCATATATGAAACCTCCATATTTAGCTCCAATGAATCCAACTCATGAGGAGTCATCTGTCTCAATTTTATCAAGTTACGATAGCTCACTGGGAATACCTCTTTATAATCTTCCACGGTAAGTACCTTCTCCAAGAGTAATTTATACATGGCCATTGGGAAGGTCAAATCAAGAATGGTTGAGTTATAGATCGCAAGACCAAGTACCGATCCGAATAAGTAATACATTTCAAAATCCTCGATAGGTTTAATATTGAACCAAAGATAGTTGGAGTCTTCAACATTATAGAGCATGCCGGTTTGAGGATTAAATATGGCTTTGGTGAGTAAGAAAAACCATTCCTTCTTCAATCCTCCAGCATCAATGCCAGGTTCATTAATGAATTGTACTCTAAGACTCTTCTTAAGATTATCAGTCAGGCTCAGCCTTATTGCCAGTAGGGAATCTTGAACAATGTATTCTCTACGGACTTTCACTCTGAAATATACATCGATCGCAATCCTCTTATCCAAAGAATTGATGAATGCCTCTTCTGCTTTACGCTCCATTTGTCTTTTGGCTTCATACTCCAAAATAGAGATCTTCCCCCCCAAAGATATCAAAAATGGGTATTGGCAAATGAAAAAAGAAGCAGCTTTACTACTTCCATAAATGTATTCCAGAACCGATTTCATGGCAATACTGTCTTTGCGACTGAATTGTTGCCATGCATCAAAATCCAATTTCAAGTTTACGAAATCAACCAATGTATTGTAGAAACAATTTACAGGAATAAACTCTTCACGTATGGAATTTGCCTTCCAGAAGGTTGATAAGACCATCATACAAGTACGAATGTGCCAGTCGTTCCCATATTGATTAATCCTGATTTTTGCAGATTGTTTTTGTTTCTTCAACATGGTGAATATCTGTGGCGAACCAATATCTTCGTCTTCTTCTTTAGACGGCAAATTATCCAAATAATCGGTATCTGTTCTGGTCCCTTTGGAAGGCCGAGATTTTGTATTGGCCAAGTGGAAGTATTTCCTCAAGTGAAATGTAATGTATAAATTCAATAAATCCAACTTCGTAATGAAGTCTTCTACAGATAACTTGGAAAACCAGCTTGCAAGATAATTGATAGATTTTTGAGTCGATAATTGGGATAAGATCCCAATACACCTTTTGAGGATATCGTAACTTAAATTACGAATTTCAGGAAAATCATACATTTGATGAGTTCCCTTGGGAGTTCCATTCAATGATCTCGATAGAAATGGAATTTCTAAAAGTATTAGAATCCACGATAAAGATCTGGGATCATTTTCATTTCCAGTATAGACACGACGAGTTGATTCATACGCCCCACATAATGCATTATACAATGGCCTCTTTGTTGGAAGTTGAAGCAACAAATTGAAGGAGTCTTTAATTTCAGTATAATATATATTTGATGTGGAATAATGAGCTCTTGTTGAAGGTTTGGCAAAAGATTGATTCAAACATTCGGATGATTTGAATGAGTTATAGAGAGCTTTTGAAAGTGGCTCAAATATTTCATGAATTGATTTTGAATGGGGGATCGAGTTGAACTCTGACTGAATATTTTGATGGTTCGTTTGATCGCTTAGTTGGTTTGAATCGCTCAGATTTTGATGGTTTGAATCGTTCATCGTTAGATCTTGTTGATCCCCACCTTCAGCCTCACTCAAGCATTCATCAACAAGAGATCGAATATATTTATATGACAAAACATGAGGTATTTCCTCCGGCGCTTGGTATTTTAAAATAGTGGTAGTGTTGCAAACAGAGCACCTGAATTTAATTGACTTTGCTGGGTAAGCAAGAACGGTTCCACAACATCGGCAATTATTTAATGAGGTCGTGGCTGAATCCTCCGACCTTGTGGATGGTTTTGAACTGTTACTGTGACCATCTTCGGTAGACCGTATTTGGGCGGTATTCAGGATATTTTGGGAGCTTTTAGGAGTCGTTTGACCTTTGGTATTGTGGGAAGTTTTAACATTTTGAACGGGTAAGCTTGAATCAAAGTGGGCGGTAGAATGACTGCCTAGAGTCTCAGAATCACCATTTAACAATCTTCTTGAACTAACTTGGACCTCTTCACTCACCACTTCCTCCCTGACAGACTTCTTTAGTAAATTCTTAAATTTCCAATGAGTAACACTCATTGAATATCATCCGAAGTTACTACCCGTATTTACTTATACTTTGGTTGCAATCAGGCGCACACGACTTTTTTCCTTATTACTTATGATCCCTCAAGCACTTCCCTCCAACACTACCTACAGGACTTGAAGTACATACTTCGCCTCCCCCTGTAATGTACTTGCTATCTGAATTAGTACGGCCCGATTCGGTGAATTTGGCTCTATATTGTAACTTCTCGGATATATCCAACGCCTTGGTGGAAGTGAAGACAAATAAGATCGAGGTTTATGAAGTTGTGCTTGAAGAGACGAATAAATTACACTACACAGCCTATTTCAAAAGTAAGGTAATTGCAATAGCTCCCCTTTTAATTGGGTCTGATAATATCCTAGTTACATTGGACTCCTCTAATATCATCTCTATTGTATATGGAGATGGTGGAGATAAATTGATCATTCATCAATTGAATCAACTTGATATTGTGGGACACCAGCTTACAATTGATAGTACACCACAATTTGTAACTTCCCAAGACTTTTTCATCTTGTATCATGTCCAAGGGTATTTACAATTATTTCTCAAGGATAAGAGTTTGGAGGGGAGTTTAAGCAATTTAAGAACATCAAGCCTTGCACACTCCATTAAAAGGCCAGTTAGCTCGAAGAGAAAACTAACCGAAAACAAACTATGGTCAATACGAAGTGTAAGACTTGGGGGAATTGTCCTACTAAAAATGATTCTATTGACAGATTCAACACTTGCAATAATATATAGAGACTTTGATTTCAATTATTCAATGAGGTATTACCTGGTAACTTCGGATATAACTCTTGTGAAGCAATTTGAAGAATTCGATTCTCCTCCTTCATGTATTATTCCCATCAATCAAGGCGGTGTTCTTGTTCTTACAACCACGCATATCTTTTACTTTCCTGCGATTGGGGTCTCTGTAGAAGTTGACTGTGATGTAAGTATACTGGGGAATACTGTAACAAAACCTACGGAATTGTTGAATGAAGATTTCAAGGCATATACTGTTGTAGATGACTCTAGGATATTGATAGTCACCAACATTGGAAATACTTATCTCATCAACCTCGAATTGTTAGGCAGCAGTCATCATTTAAATGTAAAAGCATTCAATTTCATAAGTCTAGGGAAATCTTCAATTCCAATTTCAGGAGGGTTATTCCACATAACTGATAGTTACTTTTATCTTGTTTCTAAATGGTCAAAGTCAGTTTTGTTTCAAGTCCTTCCACTGAGTCCATTTATTCATATTGCCTCCTTTAAGGAAAATTCAACACCTATTATAGATCTACAATATTCTAGGAATTCTGGGGGGAATTTACAGTTGATGACTACTCAAGGTGGCTATGAAAGTGGAGAGTTGGTCAAGACACAATACGGGAAATTTGAATTGAAATGGAAGCAGACCTTGGAGTTGACTGGGTTAGCACACACCATGAATCTAATAAAGGGTCCTACAAATTATTTATATATTAAAGACACCAAAGAACTTTTTAAGTACGGTGATTCCAATAGCCTTTTGATAACTGAAGAAATTCAATTTGATGAGACAGAGATTTTAGACATCGAATTGTCGCCCCCCCAAGTTATAGTATTGTCCGGATTTGGAATCAGATTCAATGAAACATTTGTTCTGGCCGATGTTGTTTTGGATGGAACCATTATTGATTCCTTTGTATTTTGCATAGACGAGTCAAGATTTTTGAAGGTTTTTGCAAATGCAAAGGAAGTGGCAAGTTATGCTCTAACCAAGGCTTATTCATCATTCAACGTGGCTAGAGTCTCAAATGGGTATATGATATTTTTAACTTGGGCTGACCATACAATAACTGTGATTCAATATTCTGGGTCCTTGCTCCAAGAGGTTTGGAGTGGCGACTTACCAGGGGGTACAAGCATATTCAGCTCTATAATTGAAGTTAAAGAGAATCGATTGAATTTTATATACCTGAACTTTGATGGGAACCTAATCCAACTTAAATTGACTCTTAAAGATAGTCTGGTAACTTTTGCAGGAACTGTGGTACTTTGTACATCTAAAGTACCGATGAAATTGAGTTCCGGAAGGTTCATAATAGGTCATACCCAAGATGAAATCTACGCTTTAGTTCAAGATCCAATTTATGGATATTATAGGTTGTGTTTTGTTTCATCCGATTACAGGGGTTTCACCGAAGTTGTCTCTTTAGGAAATGATATTGCAATTCTTGCTCAAAATCAGGTATCATTATTTAGCTTGTTGCAGATTAAAGAGTTCCGTGCTCAAAAGATATCAAGCCAAAAGTTATATTCGCCCATCCTCTTCACCAAAACTCTCAAATTGGGAAGATACACCATAGGAGTAACACAAGAAAACAAGCTTAATGATAGTGGTGTTAGTACGAAGAAATCAGCATTGGAGTTGATCGATACTTCGAAAATGATATCCTTGAATACATTCGTACCTCTGAAATCCGTGGACATCATTGATATTTGTGCTTTCCCCCACCGGGGCCTAAAGTTTGTTGCCATTGCCGGGGACGAGACTGAATCGAACTCTTTATACTTGTTTTCAGTCAAGAACAACAAAATCAAGTTGGAGCATCAATTTGATCTTGGGATTGCTTGTATATTACAATCCATTAAATGCTTAGATCCCAACGAGTTAGTGTTTAGTATTTGTGGTAACATAGTGATGACAGTGAAGTATTCATTTGACGATGGGATCACGGTCTTTAAGAATCTTGGGACTGATGTTAAGATACCTATTCTCGGCTTTACCCATTCATTTATTGGCGATAGGCTTTTTATTGCAGACATCACTGGCATCATTGAGTGTGAAATTGAAAGTCGAAATGATAGGTTATTTATTTCCAAGAGGAGGAGCGATCTTGGACAGCAGTTTTTGACTGCAATGGATGTTGGTGGTACCAAGAGCGGAGGTGCTGAATTCACATTAATAATAGGGGATGCCCACGGTAATATCAAAATTAACAATGATTGCAAATTCAACATCGGGGATCAGGTAAATTGCATCCGAGTCATCCATAATGAATTCCCACTGGTTGGACTATTAGAAGATGTTGCATTTGTAGGTACTCTTAATGGAGGCCTTTATAAGATTTCTGAATTGAAAGATGAATCTGTATCAAATATGTTAGAGGAATGCATTGAAGAATTGGGTTCTTATTCCATTGAGTACAACCCCGAAACTTTAGCATACAAGCAGCGGATAATTGGAGGACATGGATTTATCGAAGAACCCGCAGAAAAGATTGTAGACATGAGGCTTATTCGTAAATTTGTTGTTGCAAAATTGAATGGAAGGGAAAAGTCTAGGAGTATGTTGGTTTGCAATAAGAATTTGAATGTTTTAGAAGGGTTATGTTTTGGAGGGGAGAATTTGTGAGTTCAAGGTGTGGATAAGGTTGAAAGATGTTTGAGAGTTGTTTGAAGGTTGAATTTTCCCTTGTAAGGTCATGTTATACTTTAATGCCATGTAATTGTATAGAGTTTTGCGTAGTAATAAGTAGAAACGATAATATGAAAAGAGAAGCTGTTGATGGTTGTTGATGGTGTAGGAATCATAAATCAGTGAGAGGTAGTGAATTATTTCATCTTCTGTTTCAAGTATTCAAGCAAATTGAAAAAATTGTTAATGAAGGAATAATAACAATCGACTCATCTTTAGAGTTCTATATTTTAAAGTAAGAGACATTCTGTCTCTTACTTCTGTCTCTTACTTCTGTCTCTTACTTTAAAATGTACCTCTGTCAAGTCTGCTTAGATGCACACCCAAAATCGCATACAAAACTTTCACGACAACAACATCGATAACTTCCACACTACTATGACGGACTACAATGAAGATCGGTTTGAAGATATTGATCAATTGGAAATTCCAGATGATGACCTCACATCTTCCTCAGATACGGAAGGGATCTCTGGAAACAACCATAGTAGTCTGAATATTAGTGAAGAAGACTCCAATGCCTTTGCAGATTTGGCAACCAAAGATATCTTTACACCCAAAAGTACTTACTTAGATCCAAGCGAATGGATGGATAGCTCAAGCGTGCTTGAATTTGAATTCGATCAAGAGAGGTATGATACAAGTCTTTTGGAAAAGGATACCTATACTGAACTTTATGTGAAGTACACCAACAACTTATATAAGATCTTGGAAGGATTAAGTTCGAATGGTATAACCAGAATAAACCTTGAAGCTCCAGAAGACGAACCCATTGGGTTGGTTGGCGCTGGGTTGGACTACCACAAGCATGACACCAAGTATAAGCAGAATCAAATCAATGAAGCGTTTCTTAGGGTCATAGAACACTTACAAGAATTTAAAGGGCAGATGAGTGAAAATAGAAGTGAATTATCACAGGAGGACACATTACAAGGCAAACGATTCAACGAAGCAGATCAATCGGAAATTGAAATTGATATCGTCCTTAATATATTACAATGTCTTGGTGCAAATTACTTTTACTCTGATGTCAATAAAAAACCAGAGTTATTGGTGAAATGGGTCAACACATTTGATAACAAAATCTCAAATGAATTAATAGACGAAGTGATGTATCAAACCCCAGAACCTTATTTACATCGTAAATTTTGGAATATCTTGATAATCAACCTGGTAATAAGAGGGTTGTTTGAAGAATCTGCCAATTTATTGGATGCATCGAGATATCATCAAGTGTTGGATACCGATCCTGAATTATATAGCATCATTGCAGATATCCATGAATTGATCGTAACTTACAGTGGGTTTGCCTTAAAGAACCAATTTCAAGAATGGAAGCTAAGAGCATGTGAATTTAGAGACCTGTTGGGGAAGAGGAAGGATTCTGTCAAACCAAATCATGAATTCATCTACTTACAAATCTTCGATGTGGCATGTGTGATCACTGGGTTTAAGAATACTATAGAAGATTATTGCCATGAATGGTACGAAGTGTTTTTAGCCTCTGCCTTATTCCAAGTTAGAGATGATGAATCTTTGTATCAGATTTACTTCAAGAACTCCATCCAAGTAAAACCTTCCTATATACCAGAAGAGAGAGATTCACGAGACACGACCCAAATAACAATTGCTAGTTTCATTGATGTTTTAGAAGAAAAGTTTGTCAAGGTATTACAAACCATCCACGAGTTCAATCCAATAACTGCTGCGGTCATATCAAAGCTTTTTGAATTGAAAGGGGTTTTCCAAAATTATTATAGAGAATCTCAATCCAAAACCATTCAAGAGGTTCTTGATAAAAAAACCTTTTCGGAATATTTCCTAATCAGACAAGCATATGAATGCTTGAATGTACATGATTTGGTTCCTGTTGGAATTGGTTTACTTTTGAATGAAGACATTCTGACATCGCAAGTTGCAAGATTCAACAATAGAAGGACAATTGCTCACTTCTTACCTAAGTTCGAATATAAAACAAACGATGACTTGGAATGGGGTTTGACCATTTGTGCAAAATTGAACTTAACAATCACAGCCAGAGAATTGTATTATACTCAAGGGTTAAGGTCTTTAGATGAAGGTTTACTTTTCGAAGCCCTTAATATGTTTGCTAAGTCGTATGATCCTTCAAACATAGAGGATAATTCAACCTTGGTTAGTAATGATGGTTTCAAAAAAGTCCATTATATTGTATGGGATGTGATTTTCCAGGATAGTTTGATCAATAATAGGCCCATCCCAGACGAGTTAATTAATAACTTGGTAGATAATAAGGTAGATGAAGGCTTTGAAATCCATCCTATAATAAGACAATGCTTATCGCCATATGCTGTTTTGTTCCAGTTTTATAAATCGTTAGGTTCCCAGGATAAGGTTGGTGCGATGGGAAAGTTGGTGAATTTGTTGAAATTCACTTACTTACCAAAGAAATTCTATCCATTGTTGTTGAGTCAGGTTTTGCCTTTCTTGACGGATCCTAAGTATCCATTCCAGTTACCCGGATTGATTATTCTCATAGAATTCATCAATAATTATGAAAGAGATAGAGATGATGAGGACTTCAAGGACGGTGAATCGTTGTACAGGCATTCCATTGAGCATTTTGAGGAGCTGATAGAAGCTTATGATTGGAGGAAAGGAGTTCTTCCTAAAGACGTTAATGAGCTCATAAAGGTTGTAAGGAATGAAATAAGCGCGAAGATTGGACAGGTGTATATATCGCAGGTATGATGTAGTAGAGCTTGGCGAGTTGTGGAGTGTTTCAGTGCGCGTACTTGGCAACGTCTACGGTATATATGATATTTTAATTTAGTTTCTAAGATCAAGTACACATACGAGATGAAGATACGTTTAGCTATTCAGCCTTTCGTAGACAAAGCTGATTAGCTCTCATCACAACCAATTAAGACTACGACTTCCCATTCTCAAAAAAGTAAGTAAAGGTGGACTTGAGGGCATGTCCATTGTACATTCCAACAATCAGATACATTCTGTATTATATATATAAATGATATTGCGTATTGGTATCCAATACTCGTTTTTAGAACACAATTCGATAAATTGTCATTTGTTAAACATTTCCACGACTTGACTTGGATGTTTTATTCTGTCATAGAATTACGTGCCAATAAGGCAAGTACGCCAGGTTCGCTAGTAAGATAAGCACACCGGTAAATACACCAAAAGGCAGTTATACGAAAAACGTCAAACAATCGCTTAACAAATAACATCTTGATCAGCCTTGGAATTCAATAACAAAGCAACAATCAAACCGTATAACCCTAAAACTTCAGCGAAAATCAAAATCAAAATCATTCCAACGAATAATCTTGGTTGTTGAGCATTACCTCTAACACCTGCATCACCAACAATACCAATGGCAAAACCAGCAGCCAACCCGGACAAACCAACAGACAAACCGGCACCCAATTGGATGAAACCAGTGTATAAGGCTTGTTGTTGTTTAAGGGAGTCGGAGACCAAGACGGAAACAACCAATCCGTAAATAGCAATGATACCGGCCATAATGACTGGAACAATGTTCTTCACCAACAAGTCTGGTCTTGTAACACAGGTGGCACAAATACCAACACCGGATTTAGCAGTACCATAAGCAGCACCGAAACAGGTGAAGACAATGGCAGCGGCACAACCGATGGAACCAAAGAATGGAGCGTAAACTGGGCTAATATGTTAGTATGATGATATGTGATTGCGATATATGTGATATAACTGTATATGCCTCAATAAGGAGGCCCATTAATGTATGTTAATGACGTAGTCCGTCTCAAGAAGCTATTGGAGGCTAATATGATAAGGGTGTAATCAAGCCAGACAATCTGGATGAAGATTTGATATTGCAATCTTCAATGGTATTATATAGATTCATCTGATATAATAGATACATCTGATATAATAGATACATCTGATAATAGAAGCATGTTTAAACATTCACCTATTTATAAATATCAACACATTAGCATTGGCCAACGCCAAATCATATATTCACTTCGCTTGAAACCAATCCATCTTCATAATCTCAATATAACTCAACCAATCCCTGGGTTAATTCAAGTACATACCATAAATCAGACATTATTGATGTATTAATACGTTGATAACTTATCTCTAATTTTTTTGGCCAACCTTGCCCTTGGCCTCGTTGAACGAAATTAACGGTATTTAATTTACACGCGGGATGATCCCACTGGGGTAATTATGAGTACTGAGTGAAAAATTATAAAGCGTGGAGTGAGATGAGATAAAAAACTTTATACTTACTGGTGAGCTATATTTGCAAGGAACCCCCAACAATGTCTACCACTCCTAATCCAAAAGCCTTCCCATTAGCTGATTCAGCTTTATCTCAACAAATCTTGGATGTTGTTCAACAATCCCAAAACTTGAGACAATTGAAGAAAGGTGCTAATGAAGCCACCAAGACCTTGAACAGAGGTATTTCTGAATTCATTATCATGGCTGCTGATACTGAACCAATTGAAATCTTATTACATTTACCATTATTGTGTGAAGATAAGAACGTTCCATATGTTTTCGTTCCATCCAAGGCTGCTCTTGGTAGAGCTTGTGGTGTTTCTAGACCAGTGATTGCTGCTAGTGTCACCACCAATGATGCCAGTACCATCAAGAACCAAATTTACGGTATCAAGGATAAGATTGAGACTTTGTTGATCTAAGCTTACAAGCATAGAGAGCTAGTGTCATATTACTCAGCGAAAGAGCAACTTATTGCTCACTTATACTCCATTGTGTTTTCTTTAATTCAATTTATTAATGTGATGTTGATGATATTGAGAACTAATGTTATATAATTCAATAGGTAATAAAAACTTAATTAGAATAGTACTTGTAATGTAATTTAAATGTAATATTAATTGTAAGAGCATTATTGAATGTTGTTCCTACTTAGACAGTGTGATGATTAAGCATTGTAATAAGTTGTTGATATTAAAGATTCAACGTATGGAAGATGAAATGTTGTCTATTATGTGCAAATTAAAAAATTTTACCATATCTTCTTAGAGTTAGTCATTTTCTTGACTCACCCATTGTATCAATAGCTCTTATAACACCCTGTTTAAAGTTCACTCTTCAAAGGTCCTTCCCTGCTCATCGCGCATCGCGAAAAACCATCTGGTGCACATTTTCTACCTTTCAAAGTTACGATCTTCCAAGTTGTACAGCACAATCAATCATCTTGGGTATGAATGCTGAATCAACCACGAAGTTTCTTCGATCCAAAGCTCCTGTTGATGAAATCATCTCAACAATAAAAAACCTACTTGATGATCAACTTCAAGTGTACCTTCCAAATAAGAATATATTCATCTTTGAATTGTTATGTGATAGATTGAACCAGGTCGATGGTAAGTTACCTCCTTTGAAAGGTACGAATTCCATTTCTGATAAGACACCTCCTAAAGATTCAAATAAAGGAGGACCTTTTCAAGATTGGAAGTTCAATAATGAAATATGGCAATTGCTTATTAAAATCTGGATCTCATTAGATAAGGAGGCATCTTTAAGAAATAGAGTATTCAGCAATGTAAGGTATATTGAATTAATTACAAATGTCTTTACAAAAAATGATCTTACACTTTGGAATACTGTTTTTGAATTTACAAAGTTAGTTAAAGATCAAACATACATTGATATAGATGAGAATTTATCCTTGAAGTTATTGAATTCATATGTGAAGTATATTCCAATCTATGATGATAAACTGGAAGTAGGATTGAGTATGAACAACTTAGAACAGACTATGAACTTTGATATAGACTCATGGACTCAAATCATAAAAGATCTTCTTGATTTACAAAGCTTGAAAATCACCAATACCTTCTCCAAGAAAAGTTATGCGAAATTCATTCAAGAAAGCGGTCTTAATCTTTTGAACTTTTTACTTGTCAATCCTGAAGGAGTTTCTTCAAAGATTATAGAAGGTATCTTTACAGATACAATTTATAATGATGACCATGTCAATAAATACTTCAGCAATAATATCAATCAGTTTTTAACTGCCAACATAGAAGAACTTTCCATCCAAGCTGTCAATTTGTTGTTCAAATTAACCATCACACATGCTTCTCTGAGAAATATAAAGATTTGTGAAGATTTATTCATAAGCATCATTTCACATACAAAGTTCACATCTGTTTCCGAAGACTTATTATCGATTTTATCTGCGAATTTGCTGAACAAATCTTTATCATCTGAATTTGTCAAATCAATCTACATCAATGAAGTAGATAATAAGTCTATTCATAACTGGAATTTGATTTTACATTTACTTAATTTGGATGTTGAAAGAACCATTGAATATGGTCCAAAGATCTTTACACTCTTGCATAAAGATCAGCAATTAGCAATTGCAATTGCTGAATCAATCCTTCAAGCATACTTAAAAGGTAGAGAAATCCACGAATTTTTCACTATAATATGGATAAATGCTATAAAGCATGACAACATATGGAGTTCAAAGGAGTTTATTAATTCCGTATCCAAATGTATCAACTCTTTATCCTCGAAACAATTGATTAAATTATTGACTGAAGTGTTCACCATTGAACAACAATATCAAATTCCATTATTGGAATCCATCACTAAAGGTTTAACTTCTTGTCCTTTTATAAAAGTAGATTCATTGAAGGAAGTGGTGCTAAAGAACTCTAAAGTCTTTTTGAGTGGTACTGATAGGTTTTGGAATATTTATTTCTATATTCTTTGCTCATTCGAAGAGTTTGCTCCGATATTGAATGATAAAATCATTGCATCGAAGTCAGTTACTACAGAATATTTCAACACTTTATTCCGTCTTATTGAGTTAACTGGCGACTCTTCCACATCTGTATCCTCATCATTGACCAAGTCAACATCACTGATCATTGCTCACATTAAAAAATCTAATGTCGACGTAACGAACCTCATCTTAAACAGATGGCTTATTATCTTGGAAAACTACTTTGAAGAAGATCAACTTGACAAATTCATTTCGATTGTTTTCAAAAAGTTGAGCGTGTTAGAATTTAAAGAATTCATCATCAATGAAGGGGAATGCTTCTTAGAGCAACCAAAATTAACTGCTGCATTAACAAAGTACATTTTGAAAAATGTGAATTCCGAATTAATACCAATAATCCCGCTTCAATGCTTTGATAAATCAACGAAGAAGGAGTTAATTTCAAAGTTGTACACTTTGGCTCTTGACTCAAAAAATAATTATCAATATAGAGAATCCTTGCAACATTTAACAAAACACTCTCAAGGAGGATTATATTCTGATTTCAAGGGATTGATTAAATTGGTCGAAACTGCAAGCCCTGAATCGAAGAGAATATCATTGGAAATGGTCAAATCTATTTGGACCTCCGA
Organism: Kodamaea arcana; assembly: GCA_030574295.1. NCBI lineage: Eukaryota > Fungi > Ascomycota > Pichiomycetes > Serinales > Debaryomycetaceae > Kodamaea > Kodamaea arcana. The sequence continues at coordinate 265,774 of JAJMER010000013.1, forward strand.
AATGAACTCAGATAAGAAATTCATTTCCTCTTCATTGAAGCATTTGATAAAATCTGCAAAATTCAAATACAAGTTCACTATTTCAGCAGATCTTGAGGTTGCTTTGTACTTGTTAGAAACGACCAATCTTCACAAGGTTGATGAAGTTACCAAAGAGTCTTTGGAAAAATTATCCACAACTTTCTCAACTAGCTTAACCCAAGCGTTGACTAAATTAATTTCAAAGAAGTTGGTATTGGAGAATATCGAAAAAGTAGATTGGATCTTTTCCGCTATTGGTATTTTGTTTGAACAAGTTTCGGATCGAGAATTGTTACTTTCCAGTGTTAAACAAGTTGGTTCTCAAGTGAAAGAAGTAATAGATGGGGAAGTTAGGTCGAGTTTACAGAGAAACCTTTTTGCGTTGTCAACGAAATTATATTCAAGTGAGCATTCATTGTATTTGGTATCATTATTCTTTGTTTTGGAAGCAAGTGGGTTGGATTTGTCAAAGGAATTACTGGCATATTTACAAGGCTTGGATTCTGAAACCTTCCAAGATGTTTATCAATTTGTATTACAGTCAACCGAAATCACTAGTGAGAATGAAGCCATTTTTGTCAAGATCCTTTTGATTTTAGTAAGATGCGGAAAGAAAGACCATATCAACAACAACTTGTTCATAAGAGTTTTGTCAACACTCATATCAAATGTGGACAACTTAGGCTCTTCATCAATAGATCAAGTTCTCACTGTTCTTAAATCATGTTTAACAGATATGCTGTGGCTCTTCAATCAATACTCGTTGGAGTCTACATTCACTTTGGTCTCCAAGACCTCGCATAGATTGAACACTCCAGAATTGTATATTAAGTCTACTCAAGTCATATCCAATGCTTTACTTTTTCACAGGTATAAGTTATCATCTCGTCATCACTTGGTGATAAGTACTTTTGTTAGCTTGCTTGAGCCATTATCTTTAAAGCATAAAACTGTTTTATCGAAGAGCAAAGATTGTGGAAGTGCATACTCACGTTTGTTGAGTAATTTATGTGACTCCACGAGTATGTCAAGGGAATTGTCCAAAAACTCTCTTAACTCAGTTGCTTCCTTGATTAAGAAAGCATTAAGAAAGCATTTACCGATTTTGGTGATTAACTACATCTACTTAAACTTGAAATTCAATTTTGAAAATGATATAGTTGATGAAATTCTCCCAGGAATTTACTCTGCATTTGATGTCCTCTCCCAGAATGAATTACAGTTGGTGAGTACTTCTTTAGACCTTCCTGGAAAAGCTTACTATAGAACCTTGTATGAGAATTACAAGGATAATGGTAAATGGAGGCAATAGTCTTATTATTATTTGAGTATTATTCCTCGTGCTTAAGATTGATGTCTCATTATTGTTCCTATATATATAGTCCTATAATTTCGCTTTACACACTAATTATGTAATACACTAAACACAGTGGATGAAAGTCTAGCTATATATCCCATACAGTTATTCAGAGAAACCTCTGGTCATCATTATAAAATAACTTGCCCATATTTCTCCTAAAGTTTATTTGAAGTAATACCATCATACCCCATACCTTATCCTCTATTATGCTATAACGTTTCTGTTCTTCTTCATCGTTGTTCTGTAAATGATGAACCGTATATTCGAATCTTAAAACATCCTTTCTTGTTATTATACCTGATAAGTATGAATCATTATTTTGAACCAAAATATACCTTGGACCCACTTTAACAAAAATATCAAGAACATACTCTAAAGACACATCAATACTTATTGTCATAGGTGAAGAATTTACAATTGGAGAGAAATCAATTCCGTCTTCAATCCCATCAACACGTCCAAAGAAGCACAATGTCTCTCCCGGATACTCTCCTCTATCTTCTAGCAATAACTCAATATCTGCTCTCAGAGCAAACCCAGCAATCTTGGGTTCACTAGGGCTATTTATGATTGGAAATCCACGACAAGTAGTCTTGGCTAAGATATTTCTTAGTTTCCCTAAGCTAATAGGAGAATTCACTGGGAATGCCACGACTATAGTGGTCATACATCCTTCTACGGTTGTATTGAAAGAAAATTCTTCCTTTGCGTCAATAAGGGGTAGCCCATTAAATTTGATCATTTGGTCGGCAATCCCACCTTTACCCCATTTATGATTGATGCTCTTGGTGATAGCAACCACTATCATTGTTGGAATGATATACCTGAGAGCACCTGTCAATTCAAACATGATAATGACCACGGTAACAGATAAGTCTGTAATCCCACAGAGTGCTGCAGCCGCACCCAAAAAAGCGTATGTTCCTGGGATGATACATTTTGCATTCGTTGGGCAAGTCAAAAATATAGATGAATCTTGGTGTGATTGGTAAAACTTGTCTACCAATATACCAAGTGCTCTAGCAAAAGTTGCACCTGCTGCCATCAGAGGAACAAAAATACCTGCAGGGACTTTACAGCCATACGTAATAATAGTTAAGCCCATTCTTGCAATGGTAGCAAATATCAACAGTGAGATTATTTGAGCCTTTCCAGAATCTAAATGACAGATTGGATGTTGAAAATTTGCATTACATTGATGAAACAAAATGTCCATAGTTTCAGTCATGTCTGTCTTCAAGAACTCGTTGAAGTAACTGAAACTAGTGGTGAGTAGTGATAAAATAAGAACTTCTCGAATAGCAAAGTTTTTGAGGAAACGTTTTCTAAACAGCACCACTCTTATATTGAAATGCGACACAACTATTCCATAAACACCACCAAAAACTCCAATTATTATGTATAAAGGGATTTCGAAGTAATGCCAGTTTGTATCATAAGTTACTTCGAAAAGTACGAGCTGACCTGTTCTAAATGGGTTCATAGAAGCCAAAGTTGTAACTGCAACCAATGAACAAAAGTATGATTTCCAGATCGTAGACAATTCGAATACGGATGAGATTTCTTCAATAGAAAAGAGTACCCCTCCCATCGGCGAACCAAAGGCAACAGCAACACCAGCAGCTGCAGTTGCAGTTAAAAAGGTACGACCTTTCAGAGCCAGCTTCTTATACAGTGAAGCTAATTTGGTGATATTATTCCCCACGCAAACAGCATAATGTACACTGGGACCCTCTTTCCCAACGCTTAAGCCAGATGCAATTGCTAATGGCAAACCAATACTTTTCACAAGAAGTGTCCACCAACCTAAGAATCCTTCCATTACAAAACCTGAAACGATACATTTGATTTCTGATATACCAGAACCTGCAGCTGCCATCGAGAATTGCTTGACAAGGATTGCCAGAGCAAACAGAAATGCGAGTGATATAAGTACATACATCAAATAATTCACGGTAGGCAGACCAGACCAATCGTGCCAATCCTCACAAGTAGAACCGAATTCTTCTGTCTGACCCCAGCAGCAGAATTGCTTGCTCAAGTAGAAATTGGTGGAACAATGCCCTGATCTTAAACTCCCGAGCCAAGCAGTAATAATATTAAGTGAGCTAGCAATTAGTCCAATAACAACACCCATTAGGGCAAGGAGAAGCCATGTTTGAGTTGTCAGGTACAATCGATCACGAAACGAGGCAGCTGCTGAATGTCTCTTGTGTTTGGCTAGTCGGATCCGATGTTCATTTAATTCATCCTCTACCCAATCAACAGTACGAAACTCATGGAATCGTTTGACTTGATCTACATCTTCCTGGTTTATCCATGAGCCCGTCTGACGACTTCGTAATGTGATGTCCAGTAATTCAATTGGTGGATCCATGTTGGAATTTCACTGTAATCATTTTTTCTACAGCTGCAAAATGCCAGCAATTGAGGCGACAAAGATGGTACAGCGAGGATGGGGTTTATTAGGCAATTATTTTGTCCCATAGATTAAAATCTAGTCCTTTTCATCGTAATAAAGTTTGGTACCATCAGGATACTAATTATTTATGTAAATTTATGTAAATTTTGTGAATTTTATGAAAATACCCATCAAAAAAGGGCTTCACATTCAATATACACTACATTCTTCTCCCTTTCAAATTCATTTCTCTTGCATTCTTTTAATTCTCTCTATTACATTCTTTTAAATTATTCATCCTACTATTTCAACTATGCCCAATCTTTATGTCCCGCCAATCCCCTTGTAACCGCAAGTGGGGAGATTACCTAAGCAATACAATCGCTTGATATCTGACCCATTTGGGTGTCCAACCACCCAAACGGCATATTCTGCATACAGTTTGCCCTTATAAATACCCAGCCTAGTTCGCATAGGTTTTATAGATAAGGATGAGATTATCAACAATTGCTAGTATTGCGATTGCAATCGCTTGTGCAGATGCTTATAATTGGCTTGATAAACCATTAGTAGCAAAGTTGACAGAATATGGTTCAAGCTACGAACAGATGAAAAAGGTACAGAAAGTTGTCCAGATGACTGGCGTTGACATTAATCTTTCAAATACTTGGAACGAAATTAATGCCGACTTCACCGAAGCTGAGATTAAATTAGCTTTCAAAAAGGAAAATGCTAAGCATATTCTTAAGGCAGACAATTTGAACAATGAGTTGCGCAAGGATAAGTATCAGGGAACAGTTAAGGGCCAGCAGGTCTTCGATGAACAAACCTTTGGAGCTCAAGCAGATGGGTTTGAAGTTGTTCAATCGCAACAATTCATGGACCACTCTATCAGAGTTAAGAAGAATGATCCTTCTGTTTTAGGATTGGATACTGTCAACCAATATACGGGTTATTTGGATGTCAACTCCTTAGATAAGCATTTCTTCTATTGGTTCTTTGAGCTGAGAAATGATCCAGCCAATGATCCTATTATCTTATGGTTAAACGGTGGACCTGGTTGTTCATCGGCAACAGGATTACTTTTTGAATTGGGTCCACTGAGTGTCAATGCCACCTTACAGCCAGTTTTCAATCCTCATGCTTGGAACAGTAATGCTTCGGTTATCTTTTTAGATCAACCTGTTGGAGTTGGCTATTCATACACTGGTGGGGAAGCTATCACAAATTCCCGTTCGGCTGCTAGAGATGTGTTTGTCTTCTTGGAATTGTTTTTCCAGAAGTTCCCGGAATTCCTTAACAACAAGTTCCATATTTCAGGGGAATCTTATGCTGGGCATTATATTCCTGCAATTGCCACTGAAATCCTTAACAATGCTGATAGACTGTTTGATCTTGCATCTATTTTGATTGGAAATGGGATCACCGATGCTTTAATCCAAAATGCTTCATACAAGCCAATGGGTTGTGGTTTAGGTGGATATCCAGCAGTTTTGGATGAAGACACTTGCAACCGTTTGGATGGTGAATATGAAAGGTGTGCTACTTTAGAAAAAGCATGTTATGCCTTGGAATCACCTTTAACATGTGTTCCTGCAAATCTTTACTGTGGACGTTTGATGGAACCATATTCTAAAACAGGATTGAACCCATACGACATTAGAGTTCCATGTGATGACGAAGGTTCCAATTGTTATGCTCAAATGAATTATATAGACGATTATCTTAACTCTGAATATGTTAAGAATGCTGTTGGTGCAAATGTTGATATCTTTTCTTCATGTGATGAAACCGTTTTCTTCAACTTTGTCAAAACGGGAGACGAAGCTCGCCCATTCCAACAAGACATTGCTGACGTTTTAGAAAAAGGGTTACCAGTTTTACTTTATGCTGGTGATAAGGATTACATTTGTAACTGGTTAGGTAACCATGCTTGGTCTGATGCCTTGGAATATTCCGGCCATGAACAATTCGAAGCAACTACTTTAAAACCTTGGTATACTGCCGATAAGAAGTTGGCCGGGGAAGTTAAGAACTTTGAAAACTTCACCTTCTTGAGGGTTTACGATGCTGGGCATATGGTACCTTTTGATCAACCTGAAAACGCTTTAGACATGGTCAATAGATGGACTCTGGGGGATTATTCTTTTGGAACTAAATAAGCTTCATTATGATTCTTTGAGTATGATATTAGATAAAATAGATAAAATAGAAAATGATGATGAAAGTGCAGTAACGATAACCGGAAGTAAGCAAAAGTATTCATTAGTCATTTCAGTATGACTTATATTGAGTACTGTTCAATTTAAACAATAAAATAGTACAAAGCAACATACGACCTTCCTAAGATCTTCATACGTTTCATTTTAATTCTGCTTTCTGAACGACCTGTTCTTCCTAATATAGGGCCACACATTTTCAAGGGGTACTAGACCCGCACCGAAATTAGAGGCATATTCATTAATTTGATGAAATACAAATCCCACCTGTAAGGTGTGTTTTGAAATCTTGATTGTAGCCTTACCAATTACCCCAAGAGGTTGAGCATGTAAATTTTCCATAGAATTAGCCTGAAATGTTTTCAAGAGAACGTGAGTAAATCAGCCGTTAATTTATCTTTAAAGTTTTGTGCACACATGCAGTCAAACTTATCTAGTCAACCTTTTAACACTTTAAACTATAAGCTTGACCAAATCTGTCGTTACCTGTCATGTATTATAAATGTATATTTGCTTAGCACATTGTAGTATATTAGCCTATTAGTCATTCGCTAGTATATCTGCTAAGTATTGCTTAGTATATTCTTTGCTTAGTATGTTCTTTGTTTAGTATACGCTTAGTATATTATTTGCTTAGTATATTCTGGTACGTACTGTACATCTGATTAATGTTGAAGAGGTTATCATCTGTAAAAATGTGGCTCTTGACGGAATGGTTGCAATATTTGTATATTGCTACCACGCATCAAGTCTTGTTTCATAAGTTCTTATTGTTGCATCGCCCAATTGGGAAAACAATTCCGTCAAAAATCCCACCACCTAAAAGTTAGATCTGCGATGGGTATGAAAAACGGCTTTTACTCAATATCAAAGGTTTAATTAAATTGTACTTTACCTGAAAAAGCTCCACTATTCAATAAGTTATTAAAAATTCTCTCCAAAGGGATCCCTGACCATTGAAGGATCTAAGAAACGGAAAACAAGACCCAATAGAGAAGGCTGGTTTAGTGTAATTATTATTGATTAATTCTTCATCGACTTCGCAAGGAGGTCCAAAGCCTCAATTGAATTAAAGCGCATCGGCAACTGTATCTAGGTTAATTGTTTAAATATAGCAAGATCTTCTATATTTTCCAGCCACAATTCGTAATGCAACATGTTAATGCAATTATGGCGAATCCATATTCGTTATGCACTTCAGGTTAGGATGTGATGGTCCGTATTTAGCTTATCGCTGCGTGATTGCAATCTATTTCATCTATATAAATTCCGCTAAAGTTCCTCTTTATTTTGCATCACAACCATGAGTGAAAAAGCTTCTGGTATTACAGATAACGTGGTTGAAAAAGCTTCTAGTACTACAGATAACGTTGAAAGTAATAGCTCGTCAAATGAACCAGAGTTCACAGAAGATGAACTAGAATATTTGAGACGTGAAGATTTGCCTCAAAAATGGTACCAATGGTTCTCTCCAACAGACACCAAGGAAGAGAAAATTCTTATATTAAAACTTGATTTGATTGTATGGCTATATTTATTCTTGTCATCATTTGTAAAGACGTTGGATTCAACTGCCATTCAATATTCATATGTTAGTGGAATGAAAGAAGACTTGAAAATGTTTGGTAACCAATTAACCTACCAAGGATCTTGTTATATGGCTGGTTTTATTTTTGGACAAATCCCTTTGACCATGTTGGCTACAAAACTCCCAATCAACTATTATTTACCAATTATGGATACGATCTGGTCTTTCTTCATTTTGGGTATGTTCAAAATTCAAAACTACCATCAACTTTATGCATTGAGATTCTGTATAGGACTTTTTGGTTCCTTCTACTTCCCAGTTGCAAATTGGTATTTGGGATGTTGGTACAGAAAATCAGAATTGACCAAGAGATCCGCTCTATATTTTGTTGCATCTCAAGCTGGTTCCATGTGTGGTGGCTATATTCAAGCAGGTGCGTATACACACTTGAATGGCCGTTTTGGATTAGCTGGATGGAGATGGCTCTATATCATCGCATTCGTTTTGACTGTACCTGTTTGCTTATATGGTATTGTTGTTTTACCAAACTTACCAAACACCTGTAAATCTCCTTTACTCACTAAACGTGAAGTGAGACTAAGTCAATTGCGAATGCTCAAAGAAGGTAGAAGTGCAGATGATAAATTAGACTTTGCAATTATTAAGAAGACTGTCACTGGTTGGAAGTTTCCTATGCTTGTCTTTTTTGCTGTATTTTTTAGTCAAGCTGATGGAATATCATCAAACTCTGCTCTTCCTATTTGGCTTAAAGAAAATAACTATTCAATTTCCCTGGTTAATACCATTACAACTATCATTCCAGCCATTACAATTGCATCATCTTTAATTAATGGTATTGTTGTTGATACTTGGAATACTTTACACCCATATTGTATCGGTGTAACTTCAGTCATAAACATCATCGCGGGTATTATCTTGGTGGTTTGGACAGTTTCACATTCTTCAATTCTTGCTGCTTTCTTTTTATCAGGTACAGCCGATGGAATTGCCGCCGTCCTTTATTCATGGGCTAATATCATTTGTTCTGAAAATTCGACAGAAAGAGCACTTACTTTATCCACCATGAACACTTTAGGTAATACATTTTCAGTGTGGGTTCCAATATTTGTTTGGAGAACGGAAGATGCTCCTCGTTATTTGAAGGGTAATGCTTATAACATCGCTTTAGATGCTATGATGTTGATTTTATTAGTGCCCTTGACATATTTATGGAAGAGAGACCAGAGATTGAAAGCTGTTGCAGGTCCAGAGAAGCTTTAGAATGCATGTGTGCATGACAATTAATATAACTAATACAATTAATATAAAAAATGCGTAATATGGATACAATAGCGAGTACTCTACAAGTAGTTAGTCTATTATTGTGAGTATTGAATATATAAAGGAAAAGAGAAAGCTCATGCACAAACTTGCAAATGATCGTAAAAGTCCAATCTTTTGCATTTTCCTGTATATTGTGCAACTTGATGTCTTACTTCATCAACCATGATTGGACTTCCACATGCTACCACAGCAACGGAGCCCTCCAATTCACTGACAATCATCTGTTCAAATGAAGGTCTACCATGAGTGAAGCAAACGTGAGGAAACTTAGCATGAATCTTCTTGATATGGAGGTGATGATACTCCAAACTCTTCTCCTTATCGTCAGTATATGGACTGTCCAAATGTTCGACCCATCCATGACAAAAGCTGTCAGGACGAGTTACAAATATCTCAATTTCTACGTCCATACCTTTTGCAAGCATCAATTCGTCATGAAACCAGTTCAAGTAGTTGTAATCACGAACGATCCAAACCAACTTCGACAGTTGAGCGCTCTGGGCCAGGATTAGGGCCTCTGCAAAGATTCCAGGGATTCCGTTACCTCCAGCTATAAATAATGCACGGTTGTAATTAGTAACGTTGGATTCAAGACCACCGCCATAAGGACCTTCAACTGCAACCCTCATATTTTTGATCATGTTTGGTAAATCAAGTAACTCGTTTTGTAACTTCAATGTCACTCCTGATTTGACTTTAATGTAAAAGTTTACATAGGTTGGAAATTGCAAACCAGAGTAAGGGTGAGATTGGAAAAACGTCAGTTTCAGAAGGAAATGGATGTAAGCAAAACCCCCCACAGATGCCTTCCAACGAGTAGTTGGGATTTGCAATTTTATCAAACACCCATTAATTAATTCCATTTTCGCCGTTGGGAATCCAAAGTAGAGTATCCTGCAGACTCTTACTAACCTGTCAAATGCCCACACTCCCAGAGACACATAAAAGAACCAAACATATCCCAGGTAAGTGGTATGTTTCCAACCACCGATTATAAACACCACTGCAAGGACAATGTGAACTACCAAAAACAACTCGTAGTGCTTACGTCTTAAGTAAAGCAATGAGTGAATAAGAAGCGCGGCCCCAAGTACACATGCTGACAATCCCCAACGAACATAACTCTGCCCCACCATTGCCTTATAGTACATCCCAACAGCTAAAGAATGGCAGATGGCGTGTATAAAGATCAAACAAACTACCAAACGTGCAATCCATCTATGAAAGGTCATAAACCTAGCAAAGTTGACACCAGTAAGCCATTGCAAGAAATTGTTTCTTCCTCCAAATAAGATAAGGAGAGGTAAATTGATGGTGGCCATGATTCCACTCTTAACACCCAAGTACTTCCAGACGGTGGCATTTTTGGTTGCAAAAAGTGGATCTCCTTGCATATGCCCCATATTGACTGCCAAGAAAACTATACAAAGGACCAAGTAACCCAACAAGATAAGCACCTCCACTCGCGCAGGTACCAACATCTGCAAGATTCCAAATTTAATTGGTTCCTGCTTATTGATACCTATAGCAGCAGGTACAACAAGATGCTTTTTTAGCGTAGGAAACCACCCTTGTGATCTGACAAACAGAGGAATCATTTTCAACCAGTTATTCAAAGCAAAGCAAAACAATACAGCCAACCAATATCCAATTAATCCAATACCATAGTAGACCAGATTATTGTAGTTTCTCAGATTTCTAGCATAGGATTCACGAAAGAGCTCCATAGACTCTGCTGTATATCTTACAGGACGGGTAATAAAACCACCTGTGGTATAATTTCTTGCACTGGCAGCAGGAACGGCGGATGCCTCGAAATATTGCAGAGCATTTTGAAACTGTTCTGCAGAAAACTTGACACCATAAATATCACATTGTTTAATGTAGGAGTCTACGGTGGCCAGGTCATTTCTCAGCCCAGTCATTAGACACCCAGCTATGGTTGCCATTGCGTTTAGGTTCGTGCAAATGCATGGGTACATCCCTGCGAATGTTTGCAGACTACAAAAGTGGATAAAGCCTCCACTTAATTGATTCGCACAGGTCTCAACGTTGACAAGTGCTCTAGTTTCCCATTGGAATGGAATGGCAGTGACAATGGATGCCAACAGTAATAGAGTGAGGAATTTCATTATACTTTCTTGAAGTATTGTCGTACGGTCCCATATTTAAGTAATTACTCAAGAAGACACGCTCGAGCATAATCAGTAAGCAACTACAGGAGAATTTGCAAGGCTTGTAACGCTCCGGCGCTAAATTCTCCCTTTGCTAACTCAAGTCGTAATTATGTGATATGAAAGTTCGGCGCAGTAAGGATTCAAACTTACACAATCACATTATGGTTTTGTGGACCACTGTCAGAATTTTCTTCAACGAAGTTCCCAAACACTCGAACTTCTCTAGGATCTTCTATCATATAATTGGTGAGACAATGCTTGAGCTTCAGCTTAGTTGCCCATGCTCTCGGAAATGTGGGCGGCTTCAGCCGATTTGCAGCCAATAATATGCACTACTTGATCGAAAAAAATGGAGAACAATAACGCATATCCGGAAAGATGGCGAAGTAACAATAGTACCTTGTTGGGTAATTCACATATCATGCACTTGAGACTAAGTAAGACATGACTAAAGTATAGGATTGGGGTGCACGGCACTTCAATAGTTACACTTGCTGTATCATACTTTATTCGTGGAGAGGTAATGATTAGTATTCCTATTCGTATATTGTCAATTAGTTCCAGGCTTATCTGCTTTTCCACTGCTGACATTTTTAGCACGGGGCTTTTTATTTGTGTCAACACCCACCTTCTTATCTCATTAATTGGTAGATACAAGAAGCACATAGAACCGCTGGCGAAGGCTTAGACCGTTACAGAAGATAATGCTCGGAGAAAAAACAACTCTGCCGTGAGCACAAAAATCATTAAGGTTCACAATTAAACGTCATCGGAAGTAATTTCAATCGGTGTTAGCACTAGAATCTTCTTTAGGGAGGCTTACAAAATAAACTTCAAGAGATTCTCTTTGAAGCTTGCTACGTATCCATCAAAGTTCCCTTCCTCAACATCTTGAAAGTTATCGTCGTAATAGCTCAAAACAAAGTTCAACCCACCAACGGGAGTCGTAACAGCATTTAACATGAACTCAGCAACGGTCGGTGGAAGGTCCTGCGAGAACACAAGACTGTTGATGCGCGGGGTATCTACATAGCCCAAGTTGGAGAATTTTGCAGTATCTGCACGAGGTCTCCCCACCTGTGAAGTAAAGAATTCGAGATGGTTGCCGAGGGGATCGTTACTTATGTACTCAAAGCCAGCAGCGCCCACATTGAGAATTCTCTTATTATTGATTGTTTCGCGTAGATCAGAATTCAATGACCTCACTACATCCCATGAGAATTCATTGGTTGGAGCAATATGCTGACTAATACCTACATTTGCCATGGTTGCAATAATCTTTCTGCCACGTTCTTCAATATCAGGACAGTGTCTTCTCAAATTAAGTGCAACTCTATGACTTGGGTAAGTATTTATGAAGATTGGTTGCAAGGTGATAGAAAATACCAATAAAACATAACATGTTAGAGTTGTATTTTCCGATTTACATTTACGCAAGATCTGCTTAGTTTCTTCCATTGATAAGTTTATCAACTTGAATGCGATCGAATCCTGAAAATGGCCCAAAGATCTACCTGGATATTTATATGGATATCCTGGTGGTGCTACTTTTGTATAGTGATTTGGATCACCATAAGTATAATCTTTGTTGTAAGGTTCAAGATAAGGATCGATTGGTCCAACCAATGAGTGATGAATATAATCCTTGTCGATTGATAAGTTGAACAATTCAGTATCCAAGGAAATGTTATGAGGCAACTTACCAAACCTCTCCTCGTCATACTTATCAAAATTTTCAGCAAGTAGTTGATGGATATAAACCCCGACCGTTCCGTCAGCAGCAGAATGCTCGAAGGAAGCAGTTAACGTGGTATCACCCAATAAAAACAATCTAAATAAAGGTTCTTGCACCCCATGTTTGTAAGTTTTATTACGAACCTCTTTCATCCAGGTCTCATTTACAAGTCCATCTGTAATTAACCCTTCTGGAGGTACTATCAGCAAGATTTGGCCCAATGTAAGCCTTTCAAGAACTTGATAAAGATATGTCTCTTGACCTTTAAAAACATTGACAATGAACATAGGGTATTCCAAAATAGTCTTTCTCAATGATTTATAAATGAGTGGTATGGTCAATTCCATGGAGTACGTTGCAGTAACTTGGAAGTTTGTAAAGTACCCATTGGCAGTTCTTGCTCTGTTGAAGTTTTCAGATACACTCAATGGACGTGAGAGCGTAACCATTGCAATTTTGTACTCAAGGTCTATTCATACACTGCAATTTAGCGAAGTAACCGATCACAGGTGATAACGTAGTGGACGAGTTTACTTATTTATAACTCGCCATGTACTATTTATATATAGCGCCGTGTTTTCAATCAGGTATATTCTATTATTCTTGTGACTCATTAGAGTATTGCAACGTAGATTCATCGGATAGTTTTGGTTTTTGCGCTAGGAAAAGCGGGCTGATGAGGCTGAAGCATTTGTGATGCTTCCCTGAGATTGATATGACCCCTATTGAAGCAGAATTGATGTAACCTCTATTGAATCGAAGTTAATATGACCCCTATTGCAGATAACGTTTTCTTAGCGGTTATGTGTTACTGTCACTTTCGCGTTATTTTGCTATCTTCTAACCAATTTTTGACTCTTGTTCTTGCGCGATCCACGATAAGGAAGCTCACTTTTTGACTCGGAAAGATGGCGGTACGAGATTGGGTGTGGTATTCCGAATGGTAATAGTTAGATAGGATTAAACGCCTCACCTGAAATCCCGCTAAGGAGCAACCACCAGGTCATTTATAGTGAATCATAAAAGTTTAAAAGTTGTATAATCAGCATGCCGTTGATCCTCTCTAACTCTTATCGTGGCCGTATATCTTCATGTCCTTGCCACGTGATACCTCTTTATAGGATCACTAACATTAATCAAAGCATATCTTGGAGGCAGTAATAAGACTAATAAGTGGTGACATATGACGCGTTAAAGTAGGGCAGTCTTATGAAGTTGTAGGATGCAGGCCATGGAATGAGTTGAACAGCACAAGATAATAACAATATGATATTAGAATTGTGTGACGCAACAGTATCAGACTATAAGTATACATGACAAAACGACTCCCTCTAACAAAGTGTATTATTGAACCCTCAGCCTTTCTCAGTATTTGGTCACGGCATTTGATTTGGTTGTACTGTGAAAATCAAGCCCGAAGTGGCTGCGAAGCTTTTACATTTTGCCCCTAAATTCAATACAAGTATGGTATTCATGAGTACGTAAGAGAAACAGTGAGATGGATAGATATTGAAGGGAATAATGTATATTGTGTTTAGAACTATGATAGATCATTCATATGATAAATGCTATGGAACTTAACACTATGGTTTGTGTGTTGCGTGACCTTCATAAGTTAAGATACACATTCTACGACAAGGTGTACTTACTAACAATAGTTCCGCTTTCTATTAAAATGGCTTTGGCAGCTGGTGTTGCCACAGGAACAGTAGTTGCAGTTCTTCAAAATAAGGAGCATATATTAGACAAACTCGCGGAGGCGTTCGAACATGCTGCTCAAGTATGTAGACAGCATTTACATGAATCTCAAATGTATGCAGCAGATATTGCAGATGGCCAGTTTCTGGAGAAGCACCATGATGAGCAGGACTATCATGATGACGACTTTCTGGAAAAGGACAGGCAAGGAAGGGGTTATCAAAATTCACAAGGCATGAGTTCGGGGGTTTACAGAGATTCCCAAGGCATGAGTTCGTACAGAGATTCAACTTCAAGTAGTGGAATTTCTACACCAAACGCAACAGACGAAGAAGATGGATTCAGCGAATTCAGTGAGATTTCATCAGTTGCAGATTTGGATGATTTTGTGTATTCTGAAGAAGATGGTGAAGATGCTCTTCCCATAGATGATCTTGATTAACTGGGGAGTATGAGAGAGGAGTATGCGGAGAAGAGAGTATGAGAGAAGAGAGTATGAGAGAAGAGACTACGCGGAGAAGAGGCTATGCGGAAAAGAGACTATGCCTAGAAGTGAGTATGCGTAGAGAAGAGACTAGCGTAGATAGTTTAGAAATGTATGAAGGTAGATCCGACCTACAATAGCTAAAAGAATAAATGTATATGATTACGTGTCACTACCATTGAGCGTCCTTAAAGGATAACTTGAATCAATTTAGTCCCTCTTAAATGTCGCTTTAAACTGCCGTTAAAGTCAAGTTCGTAAATTCAAAATAAACCTCTACAAAAAAAATCGACAAATTCCCTTGGCTCGATTTCACCTTGGCACTCCTATATATATAAATCTATGTACCCTCTAAAATCATCCCTATTTTCTGTTCATTATCCATTCTGGTTATTGGATATCCTAGATTACTTAAATGTTTAAGTCAGTAAGAGGAATGCATGTTACATCGTTCTACATTGTATAGGGCTTACAAATGTTAGTAAAAAATTATTGTGTTGCCAACCAATGACTTTTAATTTATTCAATACCAAATGCATTGTTTAGTTAGATTGTTCCAATAGGTGTTCACAATCATGGAGGGGATTACGACACCTGTTAAAAATCCGATTATTAATCAATAGGTATGAATTATGACCTAAACTGAAACTGAAATGTTGGGTTTTCCCACTGTCTCGGAGTTTTCACTTTCCACTGTCTCGGAGTTTCAACTTTCCACTGTCTCGGAGTTGCATTTTAGTAGAGAAGTAATTGAACTAAACGGTTGGACCCGAAGAAGGGGTAGTCTTACTCGTATCCCTAAAGCTATTTTTTGTGGGGAAAAGATGGAGTTGTGGAGAAATGTGGTACAAGGCATAGTCAACGGGTCATACCGGACAGACGTTTGATCTTAACCTGGTTTAATCGCACGATACAGTATGATACAATAATAAGATCTATCTTAAAAATGGGGCCATTCTAAGCACAATAAAGGAATCTCCCGGACTGCTTAAGCCCCTTTGCGGGATGGTGGGGTATTGCAACATGTTTTGACCAATAATATTGCAACATGTTTTGACCAGATCTATAATAGTTTTGGGGGAGCAAGTCATTAACTTATTACCAGTTTGAATATTTTTGAAGGATTACCGCCCTTGCCGAGCAATCATTCAAATTACATTAGAATAACTTGAAGTTCTTTTTCTACGCTCCATGCATAATTAGCGTTGAAATTTGTGTCGGTAGTTTGAGTATTATCTCAACTTTGGGGGAGATAGCCTCTCTGTAATTGCTG
This sequence comes from Kodamaea arcana, assembly GCA_030574295.1. Classification (NCBI taxonomy): domain Eukaryota; kingdom Fungi; phylum Ascomycota; class Pichiomycetes; order Serinales; family Debaryomycetaceae; genus Kodamaea; species Kodamaea arcana. The sequence continues at coordinate 282,014 of JAJMER010000013.1, forward strand.
CACCCCAACCAGAAATACTGCACCCAAGCGAGAAAACTGCACATTCCAGGTTAAATCAAGTACATGTACTGCACCAACAGCTATTCGATAGGAATCGAGTGATCTTATTGCCCCGCAAACATTTCTGAGAGGGGGTTGCGGGATAAGAATGTGGTAGTCCGAATTCGATACTTTATTTGGGAAGAGATTTTATTTTTATTACTCATCAATATTAATTGTTATAACGGATGAACTGAAATAGTTGACGGATGAACTGAAATAGAGATTATGTACTGAGGTTTATTTCATCGTAATTTGAAATGGAATTTACCTTAATTAAGGAAAAATTCGGACTTCCAAACCTGTCATGTACCCCACCTCATCCCGGAGGGTAGCACTTCCGCCTTTATTGACTTTTGGTGCTCCTCTCTACTTTGTGAATTTGCAATACTGAGTATCTTTTTTTACAACGTTTTTGTCATTTTCTGCACTTGTTGAAGCGGGGCAATAGTTTGTCATATAAAAGAACCATCATCTCTGTGAAGTTTGATAGCCATTAAGTAAAGATGTCTGAAGCTCAAACATTAGATGAACCCCAACACCATAAAGAAAGTCCTCCAGACTTGAGTGCATCCAACATTAAAAGATATTTTGGATCACGTTTAACAACCTTGAGACCTCCATCTTACCAACAACAAAAACATTTAATTAATCCATTCCCAGCTTTAAGGCTTATTGAAAAGAAGCAATGGCTACTTATTGGTGTTGCTTTTGCTGGTTGGACTTGGGATGCATTTGATTTCTTCTCGGTCTCCCTTACTGCTCCTTTGATTGCCAAAACCTTTGATAGACCAATTAGAGATATCACTTGGGGTATCACCTTGGTTTTGATGTTGAGATCTGTTGGTGCTGTTATTTTCGGTATTCTTTCTGATAAATACGGTCGTAAATATCCTTATTGTGCTAACTTGGCACTTTTCGTTATTATTGAATTGGCTACTGGTTTTACCCAAACTTATGAACAATTTTTGGGTGTTCGTGCAATCTTTGGTATAGCTATGGGTGGTCTATATGGTATGGCAGCTGCCACTGCACTTGAAGATTGTCCAATTGAAGCAAGAGGTATTATTTCCGGTTTCTTACAACAAGGTTATGCTTTTGGTTATTTACTTGTAGTTGTTTTCACAAGAGCTATTGTTCCAAACCAAAAACATGGTTGGAGAGCACTCTTTTGGTTTGGTGCTTGTCCTCCAGTCCTCATTATCATTTGGAGATTATGTTTACCAGAAACCGAAACTTTCCTTGCTACCAAACTTCTTGAAAAGGAATCCATTGAAAAGCAGTTCATTTCACAAGCTAAGAAGTCTCTTAAAGTTTACTGGTTGAATTTCGTCTACCTCATCTTGCTTATGGCTGGTATGAACTTTATGTCTCATGGCTCCCAAGATCTTTTCCCAACCTTCTTAACCAATCAATTAAGATTTGGTGCCGATGCCTCAACTGTGACAAATAGTGTTGCTAACTTGGGTGCTATTGCTGGTGGGATTTTCTTTGGTCACTTTTCACAATTCATGGGTCGTAGACTTACATTGATGACTTGTTGTGTTCTTGGAGGTGCTATTATTTACCCATGGGTCTTTGTTAGAAACACTGGTATCAATGCTTCTGCTTTCTTCTTCCAATTCATGGTTCAAGGTGCATGGGGTGTTATTCCAATTCATATTTCAGAATTGTCTCCACCAAGATTTAGAGCTTTTATTGTTGGTACCAGTTATCAATTAGGTAACTTGGCATCTTCTGCTTCGAGTACCATTGAATCTACAATTGGTGAGAGATTCCCTCTTACTGATTCTCATGGTAGAAAGGTTGAAGGCAAATTTGATTATGGTAAAGTAATGGCCATTTTCATGGGATGTGTATTCGTATACGTCTTCTTCATCGTCCTTGTTGGTCCAGAAAACCGTGAGGGAAATCTTTTGACTCGTGATACAGATGAAGAAATTGCACTTGCTCAAAATGAACATTACGAAGCTGAGAAATACAAAGCAACTCACTTGGAAAATACGGAACGTTCCAGTGAAAATGATTCCAAAATTGTTTAGTTAGATTACTAGAAATATATTGATTATATTTATCAGTGTAGAAGTGAAGAGATTGGAACTGAAGAAGTGATTGGAATGGAAGTGAATTGGAAGAGAGCCGGAATTGAAGTGACTAGGTCATTTATTTTTTAAGGATTTCTATTCGTCCACAGAGTCTAACTCTAAAGTTTTCTCCATTCCAATCAAAGTTGCATACCTAAGTTTTCTCCATTCCAATCAAAGTTGCATACGTCTTCTCCATTCCAATCCAAGTTACAAACCCTGAAATTAATCATTCCTGAGTTGAGTACCCGTAATGAGATCTCCTATTATGGTTAAAACACCCAGCAGAATCTAAATGGATATTTTCATCTCAAACTGTTCTTGAGATCTCCGGGTTATCGAGACAGGATTGACCTCCCTTGGTAGGTGGTTTGGAACCTTAAAAAATAAATACTAATTCATGACAAATAAAGTGGGGGATAGCTGAACCTAGAAGATGTGGGGGATTGTGGTGGAGCTCTAATCAATCGCTTCTTAACCGTGCAGAAATTATCCGGGATGAACTCCGGCATTGCATAACCATCATTATTACATGCATCTACCATGTGCAGGTACATTCTTGTAGATAGTGTGACTGTTCAGTATAACGATTGCCACTTTTCACAAAACAATCTTGAGTATAATCAACGTAGGGTCCTTGTAATTCTCCATCTCTGCTACAAACATTGTGATCCTCAACGGATATACTGTCAACAGGAGACTTGAGCCAGGAATTTGTATGGCTATCCTACCCACTGATCTTACAGAAGAAGGTTTAGTGTGAATATTCAAGTTGAATGAGTAGTGTGAAAGTTGAAGGATTATGAATATTCAAGTTGAATGAATAGTGTGGAAGTTAAAGGATTACGAATTTCAAAGGTTCAGTATGAATGTTGAGATGACTAGGAATATAAATGGTACATCTACATTAAATTATACTTAAATGAACCTATAAATGTCATTGATGCAAATATGACTCTACAGTCCAGTAGCACCTCAACTCAATACAGCCAACACAACAATCAAAATAAATACAGACAATGCAATCAAAATAATACAACTCCATTTCCCTTTTTTCTTCTGATACTCATTGGCTTTTACCAACTCCTGGCCTGCTTGTTGAGTATTTGCATTTAATTGTAGGATATTATCTTCAATAGTATCCATATGTTGGCCCTGTTCAGTGACTAATTGAGATAAATCCTTGAAGATGGAATTCACCTCTTGGATTCCTTGAGCAACCTTACTGATCTCTCGGTTCCGTTCTTCTGTAAGTAGAACATGATATTGAAGTTCTGTCTCATCTAGTTGGTCTTCTTCCTCTTCTTGTATCTGTAGTTGGGATTGCAGTTGCTCCTCTAGTAATGGTGTATTCTCATCCGGCGGCAACTGCACGGGCTCTACAAGTGGATGAGATCTTTTTTGCTCCTGATAAAGTTTAGTGGCCCGTTGGAATTGCCTATGCAATTCATTAAACTCATTTACTAACCGTTCCTTGATAACTACTTGCCTTTCACTAACTTGTAATGTCCCCTTCTTACCTGAACTATTGTTGATTAATTGAGACAACTGCAGAACAAGCACTTGAATAACCTTCTCCAAACCCCCAGTCCTTGAAGTTAAATCCTCAATGGAAAGTCGTAATTCCTGATTATCCCTACGTGAACCAACTTGCTTTCTATGCAAGTCCAACTGCGATATAAGACTCCCGAAATTTTGTAGCTGTTTGGATGTATCATCTATAATGTGACTTAATTCGTCATCGCCATGCGGGGTTCGACTGCTCTTTCCAAGAACCGTTTGAGATTCCAAATCAAAGTTAGCAAACGACATACTTTTAAAGGCGTAACCTAGGGGATTTTTTTGTTACCAGCATTTTCGGTCACGTGATAAGGCAATCCATTTTGGGAACGATTTTTCGCAGCCGGGAAAGTGGGGGGGGTGCAACCTAGACTTTCCATAATTATAGTAAGAATTTTTATTATATAAATATGGAGCAAAATGCTTGTTAATTGGGTATCTGAAAATGAGATTAACAGTTTGCATTAGAGGTGTTTTATTGTATTGTGCGCTTGTTTCAGCCGCACCTGGTCTTGATGAAGTTATTGGTTTGCTTAAACCGTCTGATGGAACATCAGTTAGCAGCATTCCCTCTTCAGCAACTTTATCAGCCTTTACTGGTACCACTGCTACAACTGCCGCCTCACCAAACCCATCAACCTCCGTTTCATCAATTTTCTCCGTTAATTCACTTCTTATGGAAGCATTTGTGAATTCCCAAAGTTTTGACTTTTCCAACATCAAAATTCCAGATATTGTTAACAGAGCACTTGTTGCACTTGCTGACTCAGGATACTTGAATTATGGGCTTGACTTCATTCTCACCAATCCAACTTTGCTTCAAATTTCCATTGATTCAACAATTCAAGTTTTGGAATCTGGATTGGTTGACTACACTGATTTGCTCACTGCCTTGAACCAATCAGGATTGGTTCCCCAAATTTTGGAATTGGCCTTGGAAGATCCAGATATTTTCCCTGGTTTGTTAAGTATTGGAAAAGAATTGTTGAAAGTTAATGGAATCAACATTTTCAGCAAGCGTGATATGGATCTTCTTGAAGAAGAGGTTAAAAGACTTGATAGAGAAGATTTGAATGAAGATCCACAAGAGATTTTCAAACGTGAGAATCCATACTTGAACATTGCTTTTAAGTATATTGCTGATAGTGGTTTGGGTACTCTGGTTATTCAACATTTGTTGACCACTCCTGAATTGTCTCGCCCTTCGGCCGAGTTTTTGAATGCTATTGTTCGTTCTGGTGCTATTTCTCCTCTTGAGGTTCTTGATGCTGTTAAGGAATCTGGAACACTTCCAGTTTTGTTCAAACAAATTTTAGCAGATAAAGAATTGTTATTGCAATTTGCTAAATTGGTTAAGAATAAGATCAAGAAGGGGATCTTTTCCACCAATTTTTTTGAAAATCTTTAGTTGATTTTAAAGTGACATTGTATTCTGTATACTTTTTAACATTTTTATATCTATACTTTATTTAAAATTTTTGCAGCCACTGTAGTTTTGATTCAGCCATTGTCTGTAGTCTTACAAGTTATTCAAAATTTATAGTACTAAAAATCTTTACTGTGGATGATGTGTAATCCGTGGCTCTTTAAGATGTGGCTCGAATTTATACCTATAAAAGCAAATTCAATTCTTTAATTATCCCATAATGTCTCAGGTGCTTCCACCAACACATAAAGCGATATTCATCACTGGGGTGAGTGAAAACTTTGATGCAATTCAAATTGATGATTTCCCAACCCCACAAATCACCTCGTCGCATGACATTATCATCAAAAACATCTATTCCGGAGTGAACTTGGTTGAATCTTACTTCCGCAGAGGACAAATTCAAGTTCATCAATTTCCTTATGCTTTGGGTCGTGAAGCACTGGGAGTTATAGCTGCAATTGGTGAAGATGTTAAGAACTTCAAAATTGGCGATAAAGTGTCATATTTATCAAATGCTACATTTGCGCAATATACAAAATTGAGTGATTCTAAGGTCCAGATTTCCATTTTAGATAATGATGTTTCTGACAAAGATTTGAAGTTATATGGGTCCGTGTTGAACCAAGCATTAACTGCTCTCACAATAGCCGAGGAAGGTCATAATATTTCTTCTGGAGAGTTTATTTTGGTATGGGCAGCTGCTGGAGGAGTTGGAAGTGTTCTTGTTCAGTTGGGTGTTTCCAGGGGTGCTCATGTAATTGCAATTGCTTCTACAGACGAAAAGTTGGCGATTGCAAAACTGCTTGGAGCTGAACATTTGATCAATTCGACAAAAGATGATATTGTATCAAGAGTTCTTGAAATAACCGGAGGTAATGGTGTAAATGCAACCTTTGATTCGGTTGGGAAAGACTCGTTTGAGGATTCATATGCATCATTGGCAAGAAAGGGTACTTTTGTTAGTTACGGGGCAGCTTCAGGCCCTATTCCACCAATTGCAATTAGTGAGTTATCGAGGAAGAATGCCAAGTTTATTAAAGCGGGGGTTGGCTTATTTGTTATTACTCCGTCTGAATGGAAGCATTACTTCGATCAATTTAAAAGATTGGTGGAACTGGATACATTTAAATTTGACATCACTACTTATCCTTTGAGTGAGTATGTTGAAGCTACAAGAGCTCAAGAAAATAGAGAAACCACAGGGAAGTTAACCTTGGCTATTCCACAGTAACTTGAATGTGATGTATTATTGATTACCCATTATCGTTTTTGTAGTTATTTAGTACTTAGTTTCAGTTAAATTCAAATCATAGGGTATATGAAAGATGACTTCGATACGATCTTTGCATTCTTTCTATATGTTATTCATCAAGAATTCACCTTATGTGCAAATCTCTACATACTTTGACAATATACTAGTAAAATTTACAATACAATTCTCCCAAATACTGATCATAAATAAAATCACTATCGTATGAGCTATAGAAATTGAGAGAAGTAAGCGTTATCTGGTGACCAGGCTTAACTCAAGGGAGTGTTACGAATCAATGGAGTACGCCGGATCAACTTTGAAACGCGCACCAAAATTTTATAAATTCAAACAACACGCGTATGCTGTCTAAAAGAGAGAAACAGTTACGGTTGCTTAAGCAAGTTCGTGCTGGAGGAAAGATTCAAGAGGAATCCGAATCCGAGGATGATAGAGTCTATGATGAAGTGGATGAAAACACTTATATTGCCCATAAAAGGAAAGAATTGATGAATGATGATTTCATTGTAGATGATGATGGAGAAGGATACGTCGATAATGGAGTTGATGAATGGGATGACAGTTCCAGACCTGAGTACTATTCAGATGAAGAGGCCCCAGATAGAAAGAGAAAGAGAGAGAAACAGCCAATTAAGGTTGCAAAGACAGCTCTGATTAATAATTTCTTTAAACCTGCTGGAGGGGTTGCACCAAAAGTCTTGGATACCAACATTGATGATATTCTAGAAGGTTTCGATGTGGAAGCTCCAATAAAGATACAAAAAAAGGAAAAGAACCTCTTTGCTTCCAAAACAAAGAAAACAAAAAATCCATTCAGCTTTGCAACAACCTCAAAGAAGGTGAAGGTTGAAAGAGTTGAGAATGATTTGGTAGATCAACCGCTGTCTCCAATAATGCTTGAAGAAGAGAGTTCTGTAGTTGAGGAAGGTGTGTTTGAAGGCAAAGTTGAATCGCTCAAAGTGCAGCCAGATATATTTGGAGCCTTCCAAGCTAAGAAACCAATTGAAGAAGAAGATTCTGACTCTGAAGATGATGTCGTGGTCACCAAAAGACCAAGAACGGCTGTGCAAAAGAAAACGACAATTAGTAATTTCTCCTCTGTGAAGGCCACTGCTCCATTATCTTCTCCGTTAAGAGCAGCTCAAGAAGAAATCTCTTATACTAAGAAATTGGAAGCATCTACTATCATTAGTGATTCCGATACTACTTTCAAAATGTTTTGGCTTGATTATTGTGAAGTAGATGGCAGCTTACTTTTGTTTGGTAAGGTCTTAACAAAAGAAAACAAAATAGTGTCTGCCATAGTACAAGTCAATGGTTTGGTTCGTGAATTATATTTCCTTCCTCGTAAATTCCGTAAAGTTGATCAAGAGTTGGATGAATCAGACCCAATAACAGCAGCTGATGTTCATGCGGAAGCCGCTCCAATTCTTATGGCCAATTATGATTTACAGGAACTTAAAGCAAAACCAGAAACCATGAAATATGCCTTTGAAATTCCAGGTGTTCCCCACGAAGCGGAATATTTAAAGATTTTGTTACCCTTCAAAACGAATGAGAATCAAAAGAAGAATATACCGTCAGAGTTAGAAGGTGAGACTTTTAGTCGAGTTTTTGGTGGGAATTCAGGTATTCTTGAATCTTTCTTACTTCAAAGGAATGTAATGGGACCATGTTGGTTAGAAATTAAAGATGGGAATTTCAATGCGATTCAAAATACATCGCACTGTCAAGTTGAAGTCTCCGTTGCATCGCCAGAATGCATTACCCCTATGGAAAGACCGCTTCCTGCTCCTCCATTAACAGTAACATCAATTTCAGTGCAAACAATGTTAAATAAAAACAAACAAGAAATTGTGTCAATTTCATTAGCCACTTACAAGGACATTCCACAAGACTCTCCAATTGATGAACGTCTTCAACCTAATGAATTGGTCACCTTAGTCAGACCTGTAGGGGGTGTTGCTGTTCCGCCAGGTTTAAAGCAATTAGCTGAGAAACAGAACCTTAATCTTAGAACCTTCCCTAATGAAAAGGTTTTACTTAACTGTTTATCAGCCCTTATCAAGTCGTCTGATCCAGATATTTTTGTTGGTCATAAGCTTGAAAACATTTCTCTTGATGTAATTGTGCACAGAATGCATGATTATAAAATCCCAACGTGGTCTACCTTAGGTCGTCGTAATAGAAAAGCATGGCCTTCAAACTTCGGATCCAAAAGTGCATTTGCCAACACTATCCACATTAGAGATATTTTCCAAGGTCGTTTGCTTTGTGATATTGCAAATGAATTGGGTCAATCATTAACTCCAAAATGTCAATCTTGGGATTTATCGGAAATGTATCAGGTTGCATGTTCCAAAGAGACTACTATGCTTGACATAAATTTCACAAATCCCCAATATGCGGAAGATGCTTCTTTGCTTTTGATGGCATGTCAAGAAAATGCTAAGAATGTGCATTTGACGGCAGAAATTGCGTTTGCAGTTCAAATCTTCTCATTGCTGAAACAGCTAACCAATATTGCAGGTAATGCTTGGTCCCATACTCTCAGTGGTACCCGAGCTGGTAGAAATGAATACATTTTATTACATGAATTCAAACAGAACAAGTATATCGTACCTGATAAGGAAGATAAGTACAATAAGACCACTAACCATCAACAGCAAGCTCGTATGGAATCCAACGACGACGATGCTGCTGCGGCTGCAACCTCCAATAAAAAACCAAAGTTCCAGGGTGGTTTGGTGTTTGAGCCAGAAAAGGGTTTACATAAGAATTATACCCTTGTTATGGATTTCAACTCGTTGTACCCAAGTATTATTCAAGAATTTAATATTTGTTTCACTACAGTTAATCGAGATGCTTATAATAGAACTCTTGATGAAGATAGGGACATGCCCACTTATCCTGATAGAGACTCTGCTCCCGGGGTTTTACCTCGTTTGCTCAACACCTTAGTAACTCGTCGTCGTGAGGTGAAGAAATTACTCAAAGATCCTAAGAACACACCATTTCAACGTGCCCAGTATGATATCAAACAGCAAGCTTTGAAATTGACTGCAAACTCGATGTATGGTTGTCTTGGTTATGTTAATTCTCGGTTTTATGCAAAGCCATTAGCTATGATGGTAACTACCAAGGGTCGTGAAATTTTAATGGATACAAGACAATTGTCAGAACTGATTGGTTTGAGGGTTATTTATGGTGATACAGATTCCGTGATGATTGATACTGGTGTTGACAGTTTCAAGGAAGCTTTAAAAGTTGGTGAAGCTTTCAAGATACAAGTCAATGAAAGATATAAGTTACTTGAGATAGATATTGACAATGTCTATAAGCGAATTTTGTTGCATGCAAAGAAGAAGTATGCTGCTATGAACTGTAGCATTGACAAGAAATCGGGTGAAGAAATAACAACGTTGGAAGTTAAAGGGTTGGATATGAGACGTCGTGAATATTGTCAGTTGTCTAAAGACATTTCCATATTTGTATTGAATAAGATTTTATCCGATATGGATCCGGAACAAGCACTTCAGGAGGTATACCAATATTTGGAGGAGGTCAGTGCAAGTGTTAAAGCAAATGGTTACAAAATGGATAAGTACAAGATCAACAATAAGTTGTCGAAAGACCCCGGAATGTATCCAAACGGAAAGAATATGCCTCAAGTACAGGTGGCATTGAGGATGAAAGAGGACGGTAAAGTAGTTAAATCAGGCAGCGTCATGACCTTTATTATAACAGCCAAAGATGGTGACAATGATGCGCGATCGGTAGCTGATCGTGCCAGATCTTTCCAGGAGGTGATGAAGAACCAATTCTTGAAGCCAGATCTGGATTATTATTTGGAGAAGCAGATTTTGGCACCTATTTTAAGAATCTTGGATAAAATTGAAGGGATTGACTTGGTACGGGTGGCCAGTTCTTTGGGTATCGATACTAAAAATTACATATTGAAAACGAAGAATGATGGGTATAGTGGGGAAATACAGCCTTTGGAATCTAGTATATCAGATGCTGAAAGATTTAGAACATCATCTTACTTGGTTTTGACTTGTAAATGCGAAAATAAGTTCCGTTTCGGAGGTCTTCAGCTGTCAAATGATTACATAGTCACATCCCGTGGGATTTCGTGTTCCAAGTGTAAGACAACAATGTCGCCACTTAAGGTGAATGCACAATTGGAGGTGGCTATCCGGACACATATTTCTTGTTATTACGCGGGTTGGTTGGTTTGTGATGACCAGTCTTGTGGCCTTACAACAAGACAAGTTTCCGTTTACGGAAAGAGATGCATTGGACTTTCAGGAAAAGCATACGGCTGCAAAGGTATCATGCGTTACAAGTACTCTGACAAGGCCTTATATAATCAATTGCTTTATTTCAATTCCCTCTTTGATGTTGAAAAGGCAAAGCAGCGTAAGCTCAGACCAGTTGTGGAACATGATTCGAAACCAGTCCTGGTACTCCCACCGGGCCTGGTGGTTGCGTTGGCGGAACAGAATAGACATTTGTTTGAGCTGAGTCAAGAAGTGGTTCAGAAATACTTGAGTGATTGTGGCAGGAGATATGTGAATATGGGGTCCATATTTGATTTTATGACTGTATAATTTCAACTAATAAGTTATATAATTTCAACAGTGTAATACGTTTTAAATATAAAGCAAAGTCATAATAAACTATTCGTAAAACCATGTCAAATAAACTTTATGCGCAACTTTGGAACGCTTCTTCAGATAGCTTACATAATATACGCCAATTCTCAAGCACCGCGAAATTTCAACAAACGAACAAACTAACAACCAAACTAACATGAGTTACAACCATCAATCAAATGGTGGAAACTTTCCGCAAGGACAAGGACAAGGACAGGGTCAGAGTCAAGGTCAACAACAACGTAGTGTACCTGTGATAACACCGCAACTTCTTGCTAGTTTGAATCCCCAACAGCTTCAACAATTTAAGAGCCATCCGCAATACAATGAAATAATGCGGAATTTCATCCAAAGACAACAGGCAGCACAGTTGATGCAACAGAATCGGCCACAGGAAGATCACTTGAACGCTAACCAGAACTCAGGTCAAGACCAATTAAACCAACAAATGAGACTGAATGTAATGGGGTTGCCACAAGGATCCACTTCCGCACCAGCACAACTGAGGTTCCCCCCTCAAATTGGTGGACAATTCCAAACAGGCACTCCTTCTGGGCTCACTGGAGCTGGACTTTCAAGCAACGCTGGCCTCTCAGGAAATGTAGGAGGCATCAATATAGGACCAGGAAGTCTGCTGGGAAGTGTTACTGGACTTCAAACAGGAGCATCCAATCTGGGACCCAATTCAGGAATTTCCAACGCACCTGGACTAGTCGGACAAAATGCAACACCGCATGTGTTGAGTGCAAACTTGACACCTCATTTAACACCCACGTTTGCGGGAGCTGGTTCGGCCAGTACGGACCCCAGTCAAATTATTCCGCATTTCCCTGCAGACGTTCTTAGTAAGATTCCGATGAACACTATAAACAGTATTACAGAGTGGTCAGACAAGCTCAAGGCGGAGAAGCGTGATGACGAAATCACTTCTGAATTAACAATGTACGAATCATTAATTAGAAAAGATTCCGAGTACCTCACCAAGCTACTGAAACAGTTGCATGGGAATAAACTGGCTGCTGAAGAAATGTCTCATAAAATCACGGAATATAACCAAATAAAGCAGTTGCGTATGAATGCGATAAGTGTATCGGCAAAGGGACAATTTAATAATAGTATTTGGGGAGAAGGGTTTCAAGGGTATGGGAATGGTGTGACGAATACCAGTACCAAATTAATATTGCCTGAAATCGATCGAACGGACTATCAGATAAATCAGAGTGTTTTGAAAAGTTTAACGGAACAACAAGAACTAGTCCCAATTCGTCTTGAATTTGATCTGGAACGAGATAGATTTAAGTTGCGCGATACATTCTTATGGGATTTGAATGAAGAGAATATAAGTTTGGATAGGTTCACAAGACAATTACTCGATGATTATAAGTTCATACCAGCAGTCCATTACGATGCGATTTTATCCTCGGTGAGAGAGCAGATAAACGATTATCAAAGGAAACCCACTGTTGTTTCTGGAGAATTGAGAGTGCCAATCAAACTAGACATAACCATAAATAACACTCAACTTGTTGATCAATTTGAATGGGATGTACTTAATTTTCAAGATAACGATCCTGAAGACTTTGCTAGCGGGATGTGTGAAGAAATGAGTTTACCTGGAGAATTTGCAACAGCTATAGTTCATGCTATCAGGGAACAAACTCAAATGTATCATAAAGCATTGAATATGGTTGGCTATGCATATGATGGTAGTCCGATCCATGAAGATGAAATTCGGACCCATTTATTACCAAGCTTACGTTTGGTATCACCTCAGAACCGCATTGTTGATGATTTCTTTTCTATTCTAAGGAATCCTGCAACTGTTGCTGAGTTCACTCCTGCTTTGGTAAAGTTGTCTCAAACAGATGTAGAGAGATTGGACAAGGAAATAGAAAGAGAAAGTAGAAGAAAGAGAAGGCATTTGAATACTGGTGATGAAGGAGTGTCAAGTTCTGCTAATATACCGTTAATGTTGAGCTCGTTGGGTGGGCTTTCTGCTGCTGGACTTAGTTCATCACAAGCTCGTGCAACGACTTCAAGAAGAGCTATCCATACTAACGCGCGTGGAGGACCAACTCTTCCTGATCTTTCTGATCTCCCCAAGACTTTCAGAACCCCGGCTCCATCAAGCACATTACCAGGTGCGGTTGATTTGGGAGTACCTGAGGTTCATGAATACGCAGAGATATATGTTCATAAGTCCCAGATAAGAAACCCCAACTTCAAACCGCCCGTAAGGGAGCTTCATCCTGGTGTAGGGCAAGCGTCCTTGTTCAATAGAGTGAGGTACTTCCATGATCGTCAAAATGGGAGGTTCAACGTTCATATTAGATGGAATTAGAAGTGTGATCAGTTTTCTTAGTATGAACTGGGATTTCCATTAAATGGACTATTTTTGAAGATAATTTTAGAGATTTTCAACAATAGAGGGAATGTTACTACATTAAGTAAATCCAAATTTGATATATACGACATGTAGGATATATTTCGTATTCATAACAGCATAACAGCTTTTATTTGAAGCATAATTTTATACTTATTTGTTATAGTTTTATACATACTTGAAGGATATAGTTTCATACTCGAAGGATATAACTTCATACTTGAAGGATATAATTTTATTGAAGGATATAGTTTCATTGAAGGATATAGTTTCATACTTGAAGGATATAGTTTATGGAAGCACACAGTTTATACATATAGTTTTATATAAAATATCCAATATACCTAAGTATTGGCATTTATACTCTTTGTATAATCATATTTTATGAAAGGAACATAATCCATTAAGATGAACAATCAGGGTTGGAACATAATCCATAACCATGATTAAACAGGGTTGGAACATAATCCACAACCATGAAAACAGGGTTCATTGAACTACAGAACTGCATAAAGCGAGAAGATAACGCGCTTAAAATCTGGAACCATATAGAGAGGGGAGGTATAAAGGGGTACTCCTCGGTTTGAGTAGTTATGAAAATTGAATGTAATTAATTAGTTGAGTTCAATGTTTCTCATATCTAATATATAGACATTAAAGAGGTAGTACATACTAACCTTTTTAGGTAACCGTTTACCCCGATATTTACTCATATGCAATTCGCAACAAGCAAGAAAAAAATGTTGAGTAACTCTGAAATTTGGAGAGACCGATCAAGTTCGGTTGCAATGGTTTGTCACCTAGAGAACTCACGTGCGTTCTCCCCACATTGGAAGAAAGTATAAAGGATAATGGATATGCATAATTTTTGATTAGACAATGAAATACGCAGTAGTAACTGGAGCGGCATCTGGAATTGGATATGCCTTGAGTGAAGAATTAGGAAAGAAAGGATTCACAGTATTTGGAGTAGGACCAGAGCATACTCATTGGGGGTTCACTCCATTAAAAAAACAGTATGGATTAATACCAATTGCTTGTGATTTGACTCAATTAGATGATATAAAAAGAGCTACCAGTGAAATTATCAAATTATCCGGAACCAATGGAATTGAGATTTTATTCAATAATGCTGGAATTCATGTTGGAGGAGCTGGAACCGAATCCACTGACGAGGAAATTGCAAAGATATTCCAAGTGAATGTTACAGGACATATTTATATGACTAAATATCTTGTTGATAGTGTTATTTCAGCACAAGGTGCAATTATATATACTTCTTCGGTTGCTTCCATATTCCCAGTCTCATGGAGTAGTTTATATTGTGCAACCAAGCTGGCAATTGATATGTATGCAAAAGTATTGCGTCAAGAATTGAAACCTTTCAATGTTAGAGTGTACCTGATAATTGCAGGTTTAGTGGATACAGCTGTCTTAGATACAAGTCAATGTACACAGCTGGCATCCGGATCTAGGTATGATGTTGAAGGAATCCTCGAAAGTAGGCTTATTACAAATCGGGTCCTGAGAAATGGGAAATATCCCCCTCCTTTATTTGCCAAACAAATCGTAGCACTGGTTCTTTCTAAATCATGTCTGTTTAATTTGTATCGTGGACGTGGTGCTCGTCTTGTAAAGTTGCTTCTGAGATGGTTTCCTTTATTTTTACAAGATTGGTTAACATTGTGGTATTTTGCTCAGTTAAAGGTGTTTAGGAATGTCAAGAAACAAATTCAAGCTGCAAGGGCTTTGAAGGCGTAGACAGATAAGAACTTTTCATAGATGCTTTGCGGGGAACATTTCAAAGGCTAATGTGTAATACAACCTTCAATTTAATCATTATTTATTGAATATTATTTAACCGTGCTTTGCTCAATCCTGGTTTGTTAGGTTGTTAGTGTTTTACTCTGATTTAATGTACGATTTGACCTTGTAAGAGTTTAATCATAAATTTACTAATTCATTAGAAGTTCATTTCAACAGATCTATTCTCTCACTAATTCATTGAAATGCACAATTTATCCGCACTGTCCTTTCTAGCATTTTTGCACCCAACCTACTTTCCTTTTTGTGGTGCGCTGCTTACGCACATGCTATTTAATCACAAGACCTTTGTTGGCCTTTGCTAAGGTAAATATAGAGTTATCTAAAAGTCATAAGTTGCTTCATACCAAGATACTTGTAATGTAAATACTTGTGTTTACTAGTTATTGTACCATTCATTGACTCTTTAGTACTGAGATGTTTCTTTTTATCACTAATACTTTCACTTAACTCTGGCTTCCACTCAACTTCCGGACTTCCTACTATTCTTGATTATCCCTGGATATTCTATTCATCTTTTTCATGTTACGCTAATCCAGAGTTTAGATACTTTACTGATTTTATTAGATACCTCACTTTACTGATTTTATTACTTTACTTGAAAGATTCTAAAAAATACTTTGAACTAATTACAATAGCTTATGAAGTAATTACAATAGCTAAATAAGAAATCCACTAATCCCTCCTAACTCTTATTCCTATGAAACTGTGGCCAGTAAGTCTCGCTAGACTCAGGGTCGAAAATTCGCCAAAGTACACGCACTTTTAAAGGCTGTACGAAATGGTGCACAATATTTATATCTAAGCACAGTAAGGTTCATAAGTAACAACAGTTGAATATGGATGAATCTGACACGCGATTGTTGGATTCTTTTGAACAAGGAGATTCAAGACCAGGTAGAAATGACTTGAGATTAGAAGATGGTGAACTAAACTCTCATGTATTACAAGGAAGGAGTGAAACGGAGGCGTTAACCAGGAGTAATACATTGACCCCGGAAGGAATAAATATACCTTTAGAGGGAATAAACATGACTGAGGGAACAAACATTACCGACGGAATACGCAACACATTTTCAGATGCTGAGGAAAGCCCAGCTCCTCAAGAAAGTTCAAGTACCCAGAACCCTTATCATGAAGAAACTGCCGCTTCTTCATCTGCAGATTTAGAACTGCAAACACCCTCAAGACTCACAACACAACAAAGAATTTTAAATGTAGTGTCCAGACTTCTCCCTATCAAGCAGACCTATGACAGAATAAATAACGGATTAACCACTGGGCGTATGCAGACGAATACTCCAGGACGATTCGTGGGACTGGGAACGGATGGGGTGTTCAGGAACCTTGCGGCAAAACCAGATGCAGACTCAAATGTGCTTTTACAAGAGCAACTCCCTCCAACGTACGAAGAAGCTGCGGCCGATTCGGCTCCGGAGTATTGGGAAACAACAATTGCATCGCCGATGTCTGGAGATGAAGTCTTTGTCGAAGGTTTACCTGTAGGAGATATGGCGAGTTTTGCATGGAATGCGTTGGTTGCAATTGCATTCCAATACGTGGGGTTTGTGCTTTGTTATTTGTTACACACGTCGCATGCTGCTAAACATGGTTCCAGAGCCGGTTTAGGAGTAACTTTAATAATGGCAGGCTCAACCATGATTCCTTCCAACTTCGGCCATCTGGATAAAGTACCTGTAAGGTATATTCCAAAGGATGCAAACCAATTCGACATTTCACAAACAGTTTCGGTCCACACAAAAGCCTTAGACGATTATAACCCAGGCTTGTTCAAACAATTCCCGGAGGAACTGGCACAGAAAATTGTAGAGCATACTCCGTATTTTGCATATGGGGTTGTTGCATTTGGTTTGTTCATGGTGGTGAAGTCCTTGGTGGATTATTATAGGGTTAAGAAGATGGAACTGTTGATTTTGGTTCCTCCAGGCGTGGCAGTGGTGACGAGTTTGACTGAAGAGAGTGAAAATGCTAATAGAGAGACCTAGTTAGGTCATTGTAGGGTTGAGTGCACACACCTGGGATTGACAAAGTCTTCTTTATTAGGAATGTCTCGAAGGTTACCATTCTTGGGAAGTGGCAGTAACACCCAGTTTCCACAAGATCGCATTTATATACTAGTCATGGTCATATTGATGATATTACTGGGAATACATCATTTATTTCTACAGTCATTCTACTACAATGAAGTAACTTGCTAAGCTGCAGTGCAGTCCATTAGGCAATATCCATAGTTACTTTATAATATTTATTTTCCTAAACATTTTTTGCAGTCAATTTCGTAGAAAGCATGTAAGTCGTAGTAAACATGCAAAACTAGTTTATTTGAGGCATTATCTGTAGGAAATATTACACTGGTATTTAAATCATTAGGCTTTGTAGTAACACTAGGTTTATCTGTTTATTATCACCAGGCTTATTTGAATTAGTTTTGAGATGAGCTTAGTAGTCAGATTGAAGTTCATATGACCCCCACTTCCACAAAGTCTCTTTCGGATTCACCAACTCCCTACCACTTTGATCAAAATAGGCTCCTTTTGAAGCACCCTGAGAAACAACAACATGTAAATAGCGTAGGAACTTTGAAGGGTTATACCCTTCCGCCCACTCTTGCTTAAAATTTGCCAATGTTTCTTCCGCAGTAAAGTTGCCATCCTGTGTCAATTTGAGTTTATGATTCCTTTCATAAACTTCAATGACCATTCGGGGTGTGATATTTTCACTATATAGTCTGACCTCATTTGGAAGTTGTGATATGTTTGAAGTCGCCAATGAAACAATTGCCATGGCAGCATCTGTAGTAGTTGTCACAGAGAACTTTTGGTCAATATCTCCTCTTACAGTGTAAGTCCTAGTGCTTGGATTAATACCAGCTTGTCCAACAATTTCATACATGAATAGTCCAGGTACAACAAATAAAGAAGTATAAATGTCAATCACCTTCACACCAGCAGATCGAACAATCTCTGAGTGTTTTGATTTGATTCCCATAAACCCAGGAGCATATTTTTGAACTGCTTCAATATCTACACCGAATTGTGAAGGAATGAAGAGTTTGGGTTGCACCATTGCAACAATCTCTTCCAATGCCCCGAAAGTGACTACCGTTGCACCAAGTAATTCAACAATCACGTCAGTTCCTTCCAATATAGCAGCCAACTCTCCGGGATTTGACAAGTCAGATTGGATGTATTGAATGGTATTTGTAGATTCTCTGGCACTCCTTGATATTGCAATAATGGGATATTGGATTTTGGATGAGAATACTGGAGATTCAAATGCCTTAAGAACTTCAGTCCCTAGTAAACCAGAAAGACCAAACACTGCCACTGATACAAGAGGTGCTTTAAAGGTGAAACTAATGGGCACTACCATGACTGTAATTTGATGAGTTTATTGGCATTTCCCTACTTCGTATTGTCTTGCATTAAATTGGGGGGTGGGGAAATAAAGTCTATCTGCGATTGCAGTTTATGTTATCCGGGTTTCAAACCTGGCTTACAGGGCATGTTGAGGATATGGAAACGACAAGTAATCGAATTGGAGTGAAAGAAGATGATCTACACTATTCCAACTATTAAGCTATGTGGAGTGCATAGATGTTACAAACGGCTGATAAGGGTCACAGACGCATGAATGTATTGAAAAGTATAAATTTGGTTAATAGAGCAGCAGATGGGAATCTTGTAGTGCCACTTGAATTGAAGGATTTTTATAGAGTTAAAAGTTACATTTTATCGAAATTACGATGTCGATCAACCTAGATAGATTGACAACAAGTAGAGCTACTAGTGAAAATGTCCATTACAAGGATTATAAAATCTATAATTCCGTGATAGTAGAGCAGATTCCGCAGGTTTATTATACATGCTTTATGGTACATTAGGTGCGATTTCGTTCTTCTCTTTGAATGTAACGATGGTAGGGGTTTTTACTTGTCCCTTTGAATGTAACATATGCAGGGATCTTACTTGTCCCTTTTGATGTAACAAATGCAGGGATTTTACTTGTCCCTTGGTAAGCGAAAATACACTGTCGTGGTAACACTTACACCACCTTCGCTACGCTCCGGCGGTTTATGCGTACACTCCGGTTTATGCATTACGCTTCGGTAATATCACCAACATCTTCTCGTAAATAGTAAACACAATCCCCCCACTCAATACAAGTCTACCCAAACGAGGAGTAGCACCCTTCCAAAAGGTCAACAATCCCTCCTCTCTAAAAATCTTTGCAAAACAGTTGAAGGTGGAAGTGTAGATCTTATCTGCTCCCAATGCTTGCATTCTAGTTTTGACTGTATCCACAGGCATGGTTGAGTAAACGGTGATTGTACCAGAAATCGACCCAACCATGAAAGTTGCAGCTGAACTAAGTTGTTCGTTCGCTTTAGTTCCTGATGCTTGTTGGATCATCAGCTTGATGGAGTTGTACAGCCCAAATCTGACAGCTTGGTTCAGGGCTTGTCTTAAAGATACAGGTAGTAAACCCGCATAAATTCCTCTGAAACCAAGGTCTCTACATAACTTCACCGAGCCCGAAACGAGCCCACTTTGATATTTTGGCTTTAACGTTTGCTTATCATCGATCAAAGCTGTTTTGATAGCTTCAAATGGAGTGACCGCTATAAAAGATTCAAGCAACCCAGCTCCAAGACCGGCCAATATTCCCCTAGGTCCAGATAACTTTCCATTTTTATCTGCCAATAATGATTTAATGAAGTCAAACCCGAGAAATCTAACTGAGGCTTTAACTGTGTTTCCAACAACAAATGCTGGACACCCGACGTAAAGAGCAGAAACTCCATTCGTACGAGCAATGTTATATATGAGGAGTAATGGGTTACGCAGAGCCTTGGAGGACTTGTCCACTAATTGTAAACGGGTCTTTGCAAACTCAAAAGGATAAGTTATAACCCCTTCAATAGCACCAGCAGTACCACCAGCAATAAAAGAGTTGAGTGGATCTGCTTTCTAGTTGTGTTAGTGAACATTAAACAGGAGACTTTAAAGATTTACTTACTTGTTCTACCATAGTTGAGAAATCTAAATTTTTCACTCGTCCGATTTCGATGGTGTAATCGTGCGGAATCTGGGGTGACGATTGGGCATACCTAAGAGGATTCGGGTAGGCAAAAGATTAAGTAACTGTATATTCTTGATTTGATTTAATGGTTACTACGATGGTTCTAGATGAGGATGCAACAACTCTATCTAAAGTTTATGGCTGTATTACTGCTATATATTATAGGACTACTGCTATAATATATAGGGTAGTACTGCTGCTATATATTATAGGGTGGTACTACTATATGATTTTATATGTTTCAATACTAGCGGGTTAGAGATAGATGAGCACACTTAGATTATAGATATTGTAGCAAATGAGCGAGTGGTTAAATAATGCTTCATCCTAAAAATCATTTTAACTATAAAATGTTAAATAGGGTGTCAACGCATTGATAAAGCTCTGTAGCCACTTTAAAGCCTCATATTGAACTCCAGTTCAGAGGCTCATGTTAAACAGAGCCTCATGTACACAGTCAAGATATTGAACTCTTGCTAATTAAAGCCCCAAATCACTCTTGAACTCTTCCTAATTAAAGCACTCCCCAGCTCCAAGGTTATAATTCCTCCTAGGACTCACACTAAATATCATCAAACTCATCATCATCGTCATCATCATCATCATCATCAGCTTCTGCTAATTGGGCATAATAAGCAGCCAATGCATCTTGACCCTCTTTATCATTTACATCACCCGAATTAACCATTGGCTTGATTTCTGGTTTCACTTCCACAGGACTTTCACTTCTATCATTTTCCAATTTAACTCTTGGCTCAGCTGTTGAATCATCCTCCATGGCATCTGGATCTTCCAATTTGCCCACTCCCGATTGACCAACTGTAGAAGCCAAGTGCCATGATGGAAGTGCATTCTGTTCGATTTTGAGACGACTTTCTTCTTTCTCTTGAATCTCCCGCTCATAGTTCTCATCATTTGCAGTAATAGAAACATGCAATGTTGCTTGAGCCTTTGAAGCGGCATTTTGTAAAGATTGCAGCATTCCCGGACGGATCTTCGAAAACATCTTCGCAGTATATTGCGAGTTGGAAGATGACTGGGCAGGAATAGCTTTCATTAGCGCACCTTCAAAGTTGTTATCTTCTATGGAAGATTCATCTATACGTTTTAAATAACCAATTACAGGATCAACTTGTCCCATCAACTTTTCTAATTTATATTGCCTAAGCAGGGCCTGTTGCAGGGAATCATCCTCTATTAAAACACCTCCACAACGGTCACATTCGAATTCTGTCTTATCTTGATTCAACATGGAAATGGCATCCAACTGACTCACCTTGTTGCCACATTTAGGACACGCATAACCTTGGGGATTCCCAAAATGAGACATGTCTTGTTTAAGCAGGTTGACTATGGAATGTACCTTCCATTTGATTGCATCAATCGCCTCTGTAATGTGGATGTAATAATACGTCCTGGTGGTCAAGCGCAGTTGGTAGTTCTCCTCCTTCTGAACCTGAGGCGAAAGTAATCGATCATCACATAGTTTATTGCAGAGTGATCGTAACTCTTTCCGTTTGATACTAAGAAGATGGGTCAAATCATCCTCAGAAAGTACGGAATGCAAGATCACGGCATCTATAATAAGTACATATGGTGTGGAGTAGAACCCTCTAGCAACGAACCTGATTAATGACCTTACGGTATCGTCCATGGTTGCGTTGGATGGTCGTTCGAGAACTACTGAAATATGGCCGGTCACGTGAGGTAGGTCATGCGGTGGCTGGTCAGGTGAGATCTATTCAAATGATAAGTGATCATAGAGAATGCAGTGCATCAGAGCGTTTTTTCATTGGCTTTTTCATTGAGTGCTTTCTTGCGGGTTTAATGTTTTTTTATTGAGATTTTTTGCAGCAAGTTTCGCCAGGTAAAGTTCGTCTTCGGTTTTATATCTTCGGTTAAGTATCGTCGGTGTTTCTTAATTCCCGTTGAAGTATGACGACACTTTGGAGTATACCTCGTTGAATAGATCAGGAAGTTCAATTTGGTTATCATCTTAGAATGAATTTGAGTGAAGGTTGAGGCTGCGAAAATGTGAAGGGTATGAATGAAACTATGCAGTTTGCAACTTGAATTTAGTAGGTAATGGTAGTACTATACTGATTCGCTTGATTTGGAAAGCATATGTTGGAAATACAAGTCGTACTCTATAATGTGTTATACAAGTCGTACTCTATAGTGTGTTATACAAGTCATACTCTATCTATGTTATAAAAGCCTTACTCTATCTATGTTATACAAGTCGTACTCTGTGTTATACAAGTCAAACTCTATCTATGTTATACAAGTCGTACTCTATGTTATACAAGTCAAACTCTATACTATGTTATACAAACCGTACTCCATATTATGCTTTACTTACGTTGTACATGCTACACTTACACTCAAAGTAATGCTAAAATACTTCATATTGCAATGACTCACGTAAGAATTCATGAATTCCACACCAGTTGTAAGTTCATCATACAAATATTGTACATTCGTCAAGTGTATCAGTTTCCTTTATCCGATGCGGCTGTATTTGATACATTAAATGAAGCCCTACAAATTACTTAAAGAAGGAAGAACATCTACCCTCGGCAATATTGAGAGGATATTTCCGATTGTATTACGAATCACTTGGTTGTGTAGTGCTGCAGTTGGTAATGACCCAAAACAGTATAATTATTCAATTGATATGAGGTACCAATTGTCAATCAGTCTCAGCTATCCCTCGTATATTACAATATCGAATCGAACAACTTTAGACACTGCACGGTACTTATCTCTTGCATTATTAGTATATCATTATTCCTTAGTATACCATAATACTCCTTAATATACTACGAACTCCTTAGTATACTACACTCCCTCATATACTACATACTCTTAGTATACTACACTCCTTAATATACTACGTACTCCTTAGTATACTACACTCCCTCATATACTACATACACTACATACTCCCTCATATAATTCCTTCATATACCCATTATACTCCTTATTAACTCAGTGACTCTCTGATCCCCCACACCCAACATCGGCCCTCTTCCAACGCGCTTTCTCTTCACCAGTTACACACTACAGCTCGGCAATCCTGAGGGGAATTGTTTCATGTGCAATAAAACACGAAATCCCTGAAATTGCATGCAGGCCGCGAATATGTTAGGCTCGATCTTCTACAATACCAACCTGTAGAATTGCATACGTGTACAATTGAAAGTGCAATTGATAAAATTTTTCTCTTAAGCTGTAATCTTAAACTTAAACTTCTTTCTTATGTTAATCTTGTTAAGCATGTTAAACTTTGCTACTCATCTTTTGGTATTAACACGATCGTATATCTGGGGTTCTTCCACAAACACGTACAACGCGAATTGTACTCGTCCTGCGATTTTTCCGCCTTTGGTGGTCATTTCTTTTGTCGAAGCCTTGCAGCGTGTTTGACAGAAGCCTCACGTGACGTTGTTCTTTAAAGTAGGTGCTGGCAATATGAGTAGAGTATGTGAGGGCATAAGACATGGTATAAATTGTTTTATATGAGAAATATAGCGCTCCCATTTTTTATCCCACTTAAACGCCAAATTCAAATTCCAACTATATATATCCTTCGATTCCCCCCTTGCGAGTTTCAACAACCCCTAATTTTCATATCGAGGAAAAAAAGAGCCCCGAAAAAATTAGTAGAATAATGATGTCTAGTTATTCCAGAGTACCACTACAAGAGACAACATTCAACGAATTAAATGCAAAGGTAATCGATACACCGATTAGTAAATTTAATACCAAGTTGACTACTCCTCCAGATATGAAAGAATTGAAACCAGATACAGAACTGTTTGACCCCTCGATAATGCAAGCCAGCGCGTACTCATCTGGGAATTATAGTCATGGTCAGGGTGTACAGAACATACAAATACAGGGAGGTAATGGTAGCGTTCATAATCAAAGTCAAAATATTCAAGGTCATCCCCAAGGTTATATCCAACAAAACCCCCCTAGTCAAAGTCATATGACTGCCCATGCCCTTCTTTCACCAGCTTTCTCCTCACCAAGACAATTTGGAACATCGCTGCCTCCACCTCAATGTATTGATCCATCATCTTCACTTTCATTGTCGGATGATTCAGAACTGGCTTCTGTCAAAAGGATCAATATGACCAAGAAGAGAGCGGCTTCTGCAGCGGCTAAGAAATCGAAAAAAGAATTGAAAGAGACAACCTTTGATTTGGATTCAGAACAAAAACCTCCTTATTCATATGCAACCTTGATTGGGATTTCGATCCTTAGTCATTCCGATAAAAGATTGCCTTTATCTCAAATTTACCAATGGATTTCAGACACGTTCAGATATTATAAGCGTGAAGACGTGGGATGGCAGAATTCGATTCGTCACAACCTCTCGTTAAACAAAGCTTTTGTCAAAGGTGAGAAGTCAAAAGATGGCAAGGGCCACTTTTGGTGTATCGAACCAGGTCATGAAGAACAATTTTTGAAATCTAGACTGGTGAAAAAATCGTCCTATCATGAAGTGATGGATCAAATATCAAGTAATAGATTGAAAGAAGATTCCAAAAGAGCAATGAATGCAATTCCTCTGCTGCCCAATGATCAATATGACGATAAAGATACTCTTGAAGATGCGGATGCTTTTGAAGTGAAAGATACATCTTTTAAAGGCAGTTTAAGGTATGACTACACATACACAAAAGATGATGAAGACGAAGATGAATTACCAAGAAAGAAGCAAAGGATAGAATTAGGTGACCCTTTTATTCAAAGGACTCCTGAATTGACACCAAATTTAGAAAACGCCCAGTTGACTCAATCCGTGCCTCAATTGAATGTTTTAAACACGCCGCACTTTGCTCACACAGTTAAAGCTGAATCTCCAAACAAAGCCCTTTTGGGGAAAAACCTTACTTATACTTCTTCATTCAGTTGCAAATCCAATTTGGAACTTTCTCCCATTAGACCAAGTGAAACAGGTCCTTTATTGGAGCCTTTGACACCTGCTAATAATCAATTGGTTAATATCAACCACTTATCGCATCATCTTCACATTTCATTACATCCAATATTAAACCAGTACAAAGTTAACTCCACTCCAAACATGTTACGGACTCCTAAGTCAAACAGAACTCCCTTGCGGAACTTGAAAACTCCACAATCAAATTCAGTTATGAAGAAGTTATGGAACTCGCCTCTGTACCTTGAAGATTTTTATTATTCTCCCTTGGTTAATAATATATCGACTAGCAATCAGCAGCATGGGGCTTTGACGTCATATGATGATGATGACATGGTCATTCGTAGTTTCGAGCACCATCCTCAACAACATCAGTCTCCCATTAAAAGGGATGAAGCACTGTTCCGCATTGAGAGCTTGGAGCAAGGTGTTGAGTTTGCATCCCGCATGGGGTCGACGGATGTTGATAGCGATAGTTGAAGCCATGAGCATTTGGATCGTGGTGCTTTTCTCAAAGGTTAGTATGCGTGACGTTCACGATAGAACGATGGTAGATTGTTGTGGTGGTAGTAAAAGTACTACAAAGGTACGGTGCCACTTCCTGGTTGGGTTAATTTTCTCTTTTATTTATTACTTTATTTCTTCTCTATTTTTTTTGGGAACCCTAGGTTGGGTTTGTTCATTTATGTATTATTATCTAATTTCTCTTACGAACAATGTAGGCAACTTTTGGGGTTTGGGCACCAAGTCTCAAAGTGGAGTTACCGCGATCAATTCATTCAAGTCGTAAACTCGAAAGCCTTACTAGCTTTATTTTCTGGAGCTGACTGATAATATTCCGTATTAAATATGCTACGTTTGGAATACACATCAAGGAGTATCCTTAGGAAAGTCTCGCTTCTTAATCACTACTTCCGCAACCTTTGCACCCACAGGTAACACACTCAATAGATTTCCCTGATTCTTCGCCTTCATTTTTCAATAAGGTCAGCTTTGGAACACGACATATACATGTATTTTTATGATTTGTATCACCGACCATAATGCATTGAACACAACATAGGTTTTCGTAGCCTTGTTTTTTCCATTTGGCTATGAGGTCAGCATTACAATAGTTTTGCAATAGAAGCCAATCGTACAAATCTCGTGATATTAGCTTCCTTTTGTAGTAAAGCTCGTACACGTATCGAGATATCTGATAGTTTAATTGTAGAATCGGCCAAAGTGACTCCGATTTGCTTCTTGTTTTATCTGTGCTAGTTGGATTTACCGAAGCAGTTTGAGCGGCTTTAAGCCGCAAAAGAAGCTTCTGAATTGCAGGCTGAATTTTGTCATAACCCTCAGGAGGTTGAGAAGTCTTCTTTATCTTCTTGGTTTTTAGTTTGGCCATGTAGATGAGATAAAAAGACTAATAAAAAACGAGCTTTCAGATGAAAAGACTGATAAAAAACGAATTTTCATATTGGAGATCTTGTGCGTGAGTGCTGGTAGAGAATTTCTAAATCTGCACCAGCGATGCAAGTAATAGATTGATAGGAAATGTGTTATAAGTAATTTAATTTTATAAGAAATTTAATGGCTTGCCCTCCCCCTGTTTGCAAAGCAAGTGAAGTCTTCCTTGCTGCAAAAAAATGACGACATTGGCAGGATTTGAACCTGCGCGGGCATAGCCCAATTGATAGCTTGAATAATTCGAGTCAATCGCCTTAACCGCTCGGCCACAATGCCCAATATAATAAAAAAAAGTTTCTAAAAAGACCCTACTGTGACTCATAATTACCCACTTTCAAAAAAAATTGAAGAGAGAGTTGAAGAGATCAAGGGTATAGTTGTTAAGATGAGACAATATTGCAGTTGCATTAAAACAACTGCAATTTAATAATATTATTAATACTACTTTTGTTTAATTTGATAGTAGTATTTTAAACACGAACCCGCAACCTAATGTGCAAACGAAGCCGTACCAACCTGATAATCTTAAATAATGCTCCTACCTATTTAAAAGTATTTAGCATACTAAATATGACAGTTTTAACATTGCTTTACATCGCTTACACAAATCAAGTCTAAATGGCCCATAACCGGAATCATTACTTAGAGTTTAAACTCTACGCATATTCCTGTGATTTCCCCTGGATCTGATGTAACTCGTTCAAATTTTGAAAAGTGCCATTTCTACAATTGATATAACATTACTCTCACCAACATTACTCTCACCATTACATTACTCTCACCATTACACGGAACTTATTCAAACTCCTCGGAGCTCCTTGCGGTTTCAGTGTTTTGGCAACCTTCATCATCGTGCATAAAAAAGAAAGCCTTTTTGAGGCAGATTTTGAGATCATCAAAACACTCAATCTTAAACGTCACATTCTAATATTTATCTATAAGTCCTTTACTAAAGATGGTTGACGTTAGTTCAACATCCACGTCTGCGGTTGTATCCTCCATTGTAACCAACTTGATAGCAGCTGGGATATTTGTCGGATGCTTCTTGATCTTGCGTTTAAAGTTCAAAAGAATATACTCACCTAAGGCTCATTTTGATTTGGTACCCCAAGAGAAGAAACCTGAACCATTGCCTATAGATCCTTTCAGTTGGATTTTCATTCTATTAACGAAACCTCACTCGTTTATACTTCAACAAGCTGGTTTAGATGGTTATTTCTTCTTGCGTTATTTATTGATAATGGCGCTCTGCTTCTTATTTGGTATGTTGTCGTGGGTAATCTTATTACCAGTTAATGCAACGAATGGTAAGAATAATCCCGGTTTAGACCAACTTTCAATTGCAAATATAAAATATGAGAAGAGGTACTATGCTCATGTCATGGTAGGATGGGTGTATTATGGAATGATGATATTTGTGATTTATCGAGAATTATTCTTCTATAATTCTTTAAGGTGTGCAGTCTTGTCTTCTCCAAAATATGCTAAGAAATTGTCTTCCAAAACAGTCTTATTCCAATCGGTGCCATATTCATTACTTGACGAAAAGCAGTTCTTCAAAATGTTTGAAGGTGTCAAGAGAATATACACGGTCAAATCATCAAGACAACTAGAAGCAGCAGTAAGAAAAAGAGATGGTACAATCAATCGATTAGAGCTTGCTGAAAATAAGCTATTAGCATTGGCTGTTAAGAATAAGTTAAAGGCTGATAAAAAAGGCATTGTAATTGAGCCAGCAGACGAAATTTCCGCCTATGTCCCTGAATCCAAAAGACCATCTCATAGACTTGGAGGGCCATTCTCACAGAAAGTAGACACAATTCGACACTGTCAAGAAATAATCCCGGAATTAAATAATAAAGTACGCAAGTTGCAAAAACGGTTCAGAACCTTTAAGCTGAAAAATTCCATCTTCGTTGAGTTTGAAAACCAATACTACGCACAAATTGCATTCCAAACAAGAATCCACCATAATCCTTTGCGTTTACAGCCTGCATTTATAGGTTTGGCCCCCGCAGATATCAAATGGAGCAATATGAGATTGTTCTGGTGGGAATTACTCACTCGTCGGACAATAGCTTGTGTTGCTATTGTTGCATTGATCATCTTATGGGCTATTCCAGTTGCATTTGTAGGTATTATTTCCAACATTACGTATTTGACAAACAAAGCTCATTGGTTGAGGTTTATTTTAAACATGCCCCCCAAGCTTCTTGGAATAATCACAGGATTATTGCCCACCATCATGTTGGCATTGTTAATGTCATTTTTACCTGTGTTTATCAGAGCTATGGCCCAGGTTGCCGGTGTGCCATCAGCTCAGCACATTGAACTATTTACTCAGAAGGCTTACTTTGGGTTTCTCATAGTTAATGGATTCTTGGTGACAACAATCTCTTCGTCGGCAGCTGCAACGGTAACACAAATCTTTGAAAACCCGCAACTGGCTATGACAATATTGGCTGGAGGTTTACCTAAATCTTCCAACTTTTATATCTCATATATTGTTTTGCAAGGTTTATCAATTGCCGGTGCCTCACTTTTCCAGGTGGTTGGGCTATTTTTATATTACATCTTAAGTGCTTTGCTAGACAAAACAGTGAGGAAAAAGTGGACTAGGTTTAGTACATTGGGTTCTGTGTCTTGGGGATCAACGTTCCCAGTGTATACAAACTTGGCCTGCATTACATTGGCGTTTTCCATCATCTCACCAATGATTTTATTCTTTGCCCTGGCTGCATTCTTTTTGGTTTACATCACCTTTTGCTATAACTTGACGTATGTTTACATTGAATCTGCTGATACCAGAGGATTGCATTATCCCGTAGCACTTTTACAAACCTTCACTGGGATTTATTTGGGCCAAATTTGCTTGTTGGGGATTTTAGCAGTTGGAAAAGGGTGGGGGCCCATCGTTTTACAAGCAATTTGTCTTGGTACCACTGTCTTTTGTCATATTGCATTGAGGTCTGCATTTAGTGATTTGACTCAAGTCGTACCAGTTGATTGTATGAGGGCATTAGATGGAGTTTCTACAACAGCTTCTTTCGACGGTGTCACTGAATATCAAATGAAAGTTTTAGATGTGAAGCACAAGTCGAGGAATACAGAAAAAGAATTGGCTAAAGAAGATTTAGAAGAAGAGAATATCAAAATTGACTTGGCCGAAGAAAGGGACGAATCAAAGCACGTACAAGTTCCTCTTTTGGCAGACCGTGATTATAGAGAATTTGAATCCAATAACTTCTTGATAAGATTCTTCAGGCCAGATGTATTTTACAACTATAAAAGTGTTCGGCAGAAGTTACCTTCGATGTATTTCGAAGATCCCGAAGAAGAAGATGATAGGCATGCTTACAATGTACCAGCTACTTCATCACAACCACCCAAAGTTTGGATTCCACGAGATCCGATGGGTTTATCGCAGATTCAAATCAATGAATTGGCTCGTGTGGTACGAATTAGTGATGAAAATTCTACTTTTGATGCCAAAGGGAGGATTACCTTTCTTGATGGACCACCATGAGGAATTAGTGTTTATAACGAAATGTGATATATTTCTATGTGAAGTTTGAACTCTTACAATTAATGATATAAAATTACATTCCCATTATACATTATACATTACTTCTGTTTTATCATTCTACAAGTAACAATATTCTACCATGTATATACCCTATCGTACTGTTAACATTGCATGTGACCAATTTTTCCTTTATATGAGATAACCATCCTACACTTTGAGCTAGCATTTATAGTCACATATCCGTGCGACACAATTTACGACCTCATTCACAACAAACTCGTTAACAAATTTACCAACAAACTTATTATCAATCTCATTAACTGCCTATTTAGATTAAAGTTCTGAGGTGCATATTCTTATCTCGCAACCTTCCATGGGTATTCAACGATTTTAACGCGCGGCTGAAGTGATGAGTTGGATAGAGTGAGAGTAGTATCAGCCTTATATTTTGTAACATGACATCTTAGAAGACAGAATAATTCCCCGATTGAGCTTTTAAACAGTGCTATTTGCAATATTCTCATTAGACTTTTCGAATCTCACAAATGCATTCATATTTCAGCTGATAGTGAAGTGGATTTGTTCCAGTGGATGAGCCTGGTGCGACCCCGCACTGTGAAAAAATGTGAACTTCTTTAAATTTAGGCTGAATCCTCCTTAATGAATAGGCTTAGGTTCTTAATGTCCAACTCTTCGATTGCTAGATCTAGACTCTACTTGACAAGTCAGCAACTATCGGCAAATAGATGTAGTAGCAGTAGGAAAATAACTACGATCACAGGTGTATCATGCGGTACCAAATATACCACTGATTTCAAGCAGTTTGCAATCGAGAATAATAAGATATTATCATATTTCCATGATGTTCCACTTGATTTGGATATCCAAACTAAAGAAGCTAATATGATTGTTGAAATTCCTCGGTGGTCCAATGCTAAGTTTGAGATCAGTAGTGCCATTGGAAATCCAATCAAGCAAGATGTGAAGAATGGTGGAGTGAGGTATGTAAAGAACTTGTTCCCAAATCGTGGTTATATTCACAATTATGGTGCATTCCCACAAACTTGGGAAGATCCAACTACCAAACACAATGGATTGGATTTGTACGGTGATAACGATCCCTTGGATGTTTGTGATATCGGAAGTAAGGTATTAAATACTGGAGATATAGTAAGAGTTAAGATCTTGGGTTCTATTGCACTCATCGACGATGGTGAATTGGACTGGAAAATTATAGTGATAAACTTGAATGATCCCTTATCAAAGGATTTACATGATATCCATGATGTTTTCTCTCATTGTCCTGGACTCTTGGAAACGACGAGACAATGGTTTAAAGATTATAAATTGCCAGATGGCAAACCAGAAAATAAATTTGCTTTCAATGGGGTTTATAAGAATCAATTGGAAACTTTGGAAATCATTCAAGAATGCGGTGAAAGTTGGAGAAAGTTAATCAATGGAGCAGTAAAGGGTGATAAGTTGCCACTGATTGTGAATACTTCACTTCCAGGAACACCTGGTTATACAAAACTGCTTCCATCAGATTTAGTTGGTATGTCGAAACCAGATGCGAGAATTCCAGAGGAAGTGGATAAAAATTACTTCATTTCATCGAACTGAATTTTGAAATAGAGCTTCGTCTTCGAACACCTTTTAGACAAACCCCGAAACATTAAATTAATATGTATAGAATAATAATGATTTGACCTTTAATAACTTCTACAGCTTTGTAAGTTTATTCTAATTAAATCTATCACTACAAATACTCTTTAAACTCACGAATCTCATCAATCAAATTCTTCACAAGGACATTTGACTTCTCATCTCCTTTTTCTATTATCCTTTGTTCATCCCTAGAACTAGCAGCAACACGCAGTGCCAAAAATTTAGGGTGCTTCAACAAATTGTTAATGCACTCGACAAACTCATCCCTCTTTGAATCGGTTTCCAACCCGGGGAAAATATCAAGGGCAGCATTGGTATTATTCAAATACTCCTCGACATTCATCAGATTGAGTAATTCATATATAAGCAAAATTTGACTTGTTTCGGCAACATTGGCTGTGGTAATCCGAATCAGAGAAGAATCTCGAGACCAATTGTCCAAACAATAGGCAATTTGTTTTCCAAACATACGTAATGCAACACATATCTCTGGTAAGATACTCGGACCCAATTTGGAAAGTGCGGTTACAATTATAGGCAATATTCCATTCGTCCAAATCTTATGGAATGGGGCCCCACCATTATCAATACTAATTCCACCCTGCTTTATTGGACCCAGAATTGGACTTTCGACCAAAGCTGTGAAAAGTGACAGCAGGACAAACTTCTCTGCAATCACTTCGATTGACATTAATTGCTGGATAAACATAAGACTTATTTGGGCAAAAATAAACTCTTCGTTAGCTTCAATAGAATGTGACAATGAATATAAATGCAACAACCCCCAGATGGTACCATTATCGGTCACCAAAGTCGTCATCTCATAGTCCAAGTCACGGCCACCCTTCATCTCAACAAAGATTTTAAGTATGGACAAGATTAGCATCAAGTCATCTATTTTCTCATTCATCTGTGACAGAGAGTGGTTTTTATCTGTACCTGAAAGGTAAACATCATTCTGCACTTCTACTAGCAACACTTTAGTAGACTTGGTGATGATCAACTCAAACAAATCGCGGAAGACGCTGAAATACTCCAATAATATTCCAACATCATCTTTCAACAAGTTAAGACAGCAGAAAATAATCCGTAAAACTGGTCGGTAACTTCCGGAAGACTTTACCAACTCGCTGAAGTATGCAAGTCCATCGGAGTTTAACAATTCAAGGGAAGTCTTGACGATTTCGAAAATTTGCTTTGGGTCCTTTTTGAGATCATTGCGGTTGAAAACAGAATACATGATGTAGAATGCCAATTCGATCCTTTCCTGGTATATTTGTGATGGAATTCCCTCTGTTAAGTTCACACGCAATAAATGTGATGCCAAAAGCACATGCTTTGAATCTAAAGAACCCACAAACCTTCGGCAGAATGCAGTCATTAATGCTCCAAATGACTTGGCTACTGATATTTGCGAGTTCACATATTGAACATTAATACTCGAATCAATGATTTCTCCACGAAGCCTGTCCCAATTCTCGTTGGACCTAAATAACCCATCCATGAGGGGCAAATTGTAAATACTATCCGCTCCAAATCTATTCCTCTTACTAAACGTGGTTGTAAATTGTAAAAGCTTATACTGAGGGATGATTTCTTCAAACAGTGAATGCAACTTCGAAGGCAGGTAATCCACAACAACAAATTTTTCCTGGACTAGCTCAATGAAGTTTTCCGACTTGAGAAGGGAGACTATTTTATCTCTACTTGAATCTTTTCTGGTTGTGAACAAGATCAAGGCAAGAATCTCACCAATCTTAGAGACAATTCTTTGCTCATAGCATCTACTGATGATTTCTTCAGGGGTTATTGGTTTCTCTGGGAAGCGCAATTGTATTCTTGTGATTAGCTCGTCCACAAACTCACCATCATTATCGGAATCTCTTGAAGTGGACCATGTGTTACATGCCAAAGCTAAGGCATCCAATAAATGAACACTCACAGAATTTGGATAATACTTCATATCTTTAACATTCTTCTTCAAGATATTCAATAAAGAAATTGGTTTTGCTTCAACTGGAACTCCATTCTCCGATTTGGTTTCTTTTGTGAAGTCACCAAATACATCTCTACCACTTATAAACAAAACCGCAAGTCCCTCCTGATTCCCTTCAAGAACTGCGCAAATGAAATCATATAATGCTATCTTTATTCTATAGTCATCAAAAGAATTATCCAAGTCAGCAGCCAAAGAGTGTAATAAGACTTGTGCGTTATCACGACCCAAATGTGCTAGCAATGATGGCTTACTTTCAGTGACCCATTTCCCATTTGTCAATGCTGAAATCAAATCCAAAACATCCTTTCTCAAAGTCCCATATTGAGAATATGTTGAAACCAATTCAGGTAGCTTTCTAAACAATTTCTTTTCAAAAGAAGATGGAGGGTAATCGATTGAAGATCGTATTCTAATTATTAATTGGGAATACGATAATCCGCAACGGATCCAATTTTCATACCAAAACCCTGAAAAGTCGTTGAGCTCATACATGTTAAGTTTTAACGAGAGAGAGTCAATCATGGTCAAAATTGGCACGGCAGATCTGGTGTTATCTTTACTGGCAACTAAGAAAGAATCCAATATCCGTGAAGCGGGCTCAGCGAGAACCCTGGTTACCTTATCGTGTGGTGCGGTATTTTCATCAACTCCATAAACAGTCACCAATATTTTTGAGAAGACATCCAAAATCAACACACCAATCTCCAACTTCTGGTAAGCTTGGTTAAAGCGACAGTGAACATAACTTTCGAAAACTAATATCAAATGTTCAACGAATTTCGATAAAATGGTGGTTTTGGACTTTTCGGGATAATCTTCTGACAATGATAATGTGCTCTCCACAAGGGAATCGATGAACTTGATCAAAGCAATACTGAATTTGTAATCACCATTAACCATTTCAATGGCACCAAATATAGTGGAAGCAAACCCTTCCTTTCCGTTTTTTGACAACAACGCAGATTTGGACAAAAATGGCCAAATTCTATAAGACAAGAAAGGCAATAGTTGAGATAATAAGTTAAGTGCAGATTCAATGACATTTACTTCACGGGAATGTAATACTTGTTCTAGTAATCTTAAGATAACTTCAACTATATCAGAGTCATCGGTACACGTCGACATTGCTTCCAATGCCACCTTGAAGTCATCCGTGGTGTTATCAGTAGCAACTTTGGTTAGAAGGTTCATTATATTGACAACAAAATCAACTTTATCGCTATCTGCAGGGTTGAACGACTTGGAAACGTTCTGTAGGACCCTTCCCAAAAACGCCCATCCATTGTATTTGTATAAGAACGTCACCAAGATTTCGTCATCTTTGGCTGCGGGTAAGATCTTTGCCTTAGTACCTGCATTAAGTACAAAGGACAATTTCTTGTTGGTTTCATAAGGAGGGTAAATATCGATGAAAGAATTCAATTTTACCAAATCGGTATTTTCATCATCAATAGAATATAAAGAAAACTCCAGTTTCTTGAAGACAGAAATAATTGATTTCAATTCGTTGAACTCGTGGAATGCAAAGTTACCACTTATTGAGGCTATTTTCAAGTATGGTGTCAAAAGCAAAGGAAATTTAGCCCTGGACAAAACAATTTGAGATTGGGTAGCACTATTATCAAAAAACTTTTCAACAACACTGTTTGGGCAGTTTTTCAAAATGCTCTCTATCGTGTTTGATATTTCCGGAGTGAATGAAATCAACGGGATTGCCGCTATTATGACTGAAGATAAAATGGCCGAATAAATATTATCAAACCTTAGGATTTCATTCAATTGGAAAAGGTCTTGAAATACATTTGAAGATTTGGAGTTGAGTAAGTTGATAGTATTATCCAACGTTGATAAGGAGAAATCCTTTTGGAAGTTTGGATCTGGGTGTTCTTCAAGGAAATAATACTTTCTTAATAAGATGATAGACCATGAATACATGATTGTTGAATTTACATTTGAAGGGTTAGTTATTGCCGAATTAATGACTTTAAAGGTATTAATATCTGAAAGTATCGCACTCTTAGTTGGGAATGCGCTTTCCAAATCAAGGAACAAAATGGAAATAACAGTAACCAAGGCTTGTAAGAAAGTGAACGATTCTTCCACTTTGATATATGGTCCTAATGATAATACGAAATTGTTTGAATGCATAAACCTGAACCAATGCTTAGTTGTTTCCAAATCGATATTTGGATTTTGAATTAAGATTTCAACCAAAACTCTGCATAATTCAATGATGAATAATTTCAGCTCTCTTGCAATCAAATCATCAATCTCTTGAGATATTCCTGAATTATAATTTCTACCGATTAAAATCTCACATTGACTTTCCAAAGTGGTTATTAAACCATTCAAATAAGGTTTTGATAGGAAAATGTCTTTACCTAAATTCTGAGTGGTTGATGATGCATAGATATTTGTCTTGTTGTTCAATAATTCAATGACTATCTTCAATATGATTCTTCTTTCACGTAGAATGTTACTTAAGTAAAGGAAGACTCGCTCGTTCTCCAAATATCGCTCACGGTCGTCAGGTAATTTGCTCTTCAATTTGTCAAACCCAGCCACTTTCTTCTCTGGGATCCGCTTACAAGTTTGACTGATGATTCTCAATACTTCTTTACCATCCAAACTTAAAATCTTGTTGATTCTAGTTGCATCTTTAATATTACTTGGTTTAATATCTGAGTACGTGATGTTATGAAGAAGTATATCCTTGGTACTTTCTTTGATGAAAGGATCTTGAGCACTTCCTTCTTTGGATCCTAAATCAAATGGTGATGGATTCATTAAAACTTCACTATTAAGCATTAAGAATTCATCCAACGCATCAAGTATATAAGGATCTTGACAAGATTTCAATAATGAAAGCGCATTATCAAACGTCCAAAATTGAGTCGGAAGAATTGGCTTCAACCGAAGGATATCTTTGGAGAAATCGGGGGATTCCTTCCGATGATTCAATTCAGTCATTGTGAAGACTAGGCCAGTTTTGAAGACTTTGTTTATGATTTTTCAAGAAGGCTGCGAGTCAAAATTGAGATGCAATGTACGCAGGAGAGAATGAAGCTTTCAAAGGAATTTATCTTAGATTGGTACAGAGGAGTTGTAGTTGGGAATTGCCATTATTCCGGTTTAAATGTAGTACTATATAATTATAGTTTGGTGGAAATTCTATTATCACTACAAATAAGAGTAACAATATTGATCACTATGATATCTGAACTAACTATAAGAGCAAAATAAACCTTCAAGATCATTCTATATTACAAAAGAGCAATATCAACATTCAAAATCTTTGAAATATCAATCCAATCCAAACCTGTTTCCCAACACTTTCTCATAATCTGTAATCCAACACTTGCACTGTGATTTCCCATTTCCAGAAGAATGAGGAATCGATCTGTAAAGAACAGTTGAGCTTGAGGATCCAATGTTTCACATCCAGAGGTAAACGAACAGAAAATGGTGCAAACTGCTGCCGGAGACGCGGGAGCAATATATTCATGTAAGGTTTTCATGCTTTCACTAGTAAGACGCTGTATCAATTCTGAGTTTCTAGGCATCCGAAATACTCTCCTGTAAAGATTGATTCGTGCCATGATATAGAAAACTTTATTGGTGGCTCTCAAAATATTATCCTGAAGAATCAAGTTATTGAAATTTGGAGGAGAGTCCCCTTTATTTTGGGTTAACTTTTCTTGCGTTTTATGAACCATGAATTCATCCAATTGAATTTGTCGACGTTTCTCTCCCGCTTCATAATCTCTTGAAATGGTATCCATGACTTCTAGTGCTCTCGTTGTGATTCCAATGGGAAGCACTGAAGCAACTCCGTCAACATTTGCCAAATACATGTCTGTTTCTCTAATCAAAAAGGCCATTTCTGAAAACTGAGGTAAGAACCTTACATCGAATCCCAAAATGTGATCTATATCTCTCTTCGGATCTGACTGCAGTTCTGCTTGATTAATACATTCCACTTCCTTAGCTGGCTCATATCCATTTTTACGATCGTTATCGAATGGTTCTGCCGAGAGATAGTTTTCGGGGTTTTTAGTCGCTGAAAGTGCTCCAATGATATCAATATAGACAAACCATCTCATTAAAAAGAAAGTCATATCGCTTTCTTTTCCCATTGTTGGAGGACAGTTTTCTTGCGAGCGGGCCATTACGATTTGCCTGGCACCAATAGTGTGAGTTCTATGTCTTGAAAGATCTTTCGATACAAACAGTTCATAACAAGATAGAAGTAGTACTGTGGCAAGAGCAGCATCCAGTGTTGCCTCTTGCCTATTTTTAAGCATCTTGAGCAATTCTGTACACGAGCGAGATAGCAATTGATCTAAGACAAATCGTGGTGTATCATTATGACCTATCAACCGAGAACGGATGGTTGCAGAGAATGCCAACAAGGTGGTCAAAATGGAAGGATACGTCATCGCCAACTGTGGTAATAAAACCCTGAATGGGTTTTCTTGATAGATATGAGCTGGGGCAGGCACCAAGTGATGAGATGCAGTATGGACCCAAAAATGCATGAGATGCCTATAAAATGGAATTTCGAGAAGTAATTCTGGAAGTGGAAGGAATTGTGCAGGTACCAGTGAAAAGAGTTCGTTCGGAGTTACAGCTTCAAAATTCACCTCCTCTATGTCTTCATCTTCGTTTTCCTGTTTATCTTTTCGTTTTATTTCTTCTTCATCTTCTAGTTTTATTTCTTCATCTTGTAGTTTTATTCCTTCATCGAGTTTTAATTCTTCATCGAGTTTTAATTCTTCATCTTTTAATTCTCCAACATCCTTAATACGGTATCTGCTAGTCGAATATAAATACTCATTACTATAATTTTCCGATCGAGTAGGTAAGTAGTTCTCTATTCGTTCCAAATCTTCAGAATAATTATTAAGGAAAGTTCCAAATTCTGGTTCTGGAGGATATTCATTTGTCTCCACACCCTCATGAGGATCGAAATTCGAAACAAAGGAGTTGAAGATTTCAGAATTCTCCAACTTGAAAGATCCATTGGCCACTTTATCAAGAGTATGCGATAATGATTCTATTCCATTTGAAATATCTGGAATCGAATCTATAAGCAGGAAAGCATTTTTGGACTTGGCAAAACTTTCCCCTGGCAAACTATATTGATTCTCCGAAAAACTTGAGCCAAAGTCTTGATGCATCAGTAAAGCTTCAGGCTTGAAATCAGACTGGTCCGAAGTGCTCCGTGTATTTTCACTGGATTGACCATGTAGAAATGAAGGCGTCGAATTCACAGTTAAGTTTGCTGGTGATAGGGATGGCAATTTTGATTTCTGGTATGGCTGGATTGACTTTCCAGTCAAAGGGGACGGCAGTGATTTCGCAACCGTAAGTGATCTACGCTTTGTGAGTGGTTCCTCGTTATCTATCACTAACTTTGCCAGATCTAACTTCTTTGCTTTGTGAGCAACAGGAACAAAAGTCTGAAAAGTATCGGTCATTTGGAATGGATGTTGGATCCGCTTGGAAGTGTCCTTGAACGGTCTACCACCCCAAGTTAACTTGATGGAATAGTCACATTCAATCAGGGTCCTGATACAATAATTACAACTAGGTTTTCCCTCATCACATTTGATTTTCAACCTCTTACAGTTATGACATCCATTGCGACTCCTTTTAATGGTTTTCTTCTCCTTCATTTCCATGGTGGGCGGCTTTCTTTATCTGTTAGTGAAAAGTCAACTAAGACTCATCGTGTTATATGCAGATTTTAGTAATATCTCGGAGCTTCAATCGGAACAGAAACGGTCCGAGACCCTTTTCCTATGATGAGAGATTAAACAAGAGCCGTGTGATTCAAGAAGACCTTTAACACTTCCCTGAGGCGTGTAAAGATAGCCGCAGCTGAAATCTACAGTCTCGGATGGACCGGTCATAACGAATTCAAGTATATGCATTCCTATGTAACAAGATGTAAATTGTATAACAAGATGTAAACTGTATAACAAGATGTAAACTGTAAAACGTAGGTGTGAGATGTAAACTGTATAGCAAGATTTATGTGCATGGTGTAAACTGTAGATGAATGTGTAAGATTTAAACTTCATAACAAGATGAAAAGTATGTGCATACAATATATGAAACTACATTGGTGCGAAAAGTGCATTATATTACCCCTGAGTGGCATGCATTTCTTATGATGAGGAGCATTTGAAAACAATGATAAATACTGATTGAAATGTATTTCAAAGGAATACTCTTTAATATTTCCACATTTCTTATCAAAGAAATCCTCCACACTCCCCCTCCCTTCAGAACTGAAATCCCCCACACACTCCCTCCCTTCAGAACTGAAATCCCCCACACACTCCCTCCCTTCGGAACTGAAACCCCCCACACACCCCCTCCCTTCGGAACTGAAACCCCCCACACACTCCCTCAAACCACTCACCTCAACCTTTATGGCTTTTCTCTAATAAACCACCATCTTTCTTCTCCGTATTTTTGTCTACAAACCTCCTCCCAAAAACAATCACCAACAACTTCTCATATAACCTATAGAAGTAGCCAGCAACTATCAACAACCCACCAAGAATGGTTGCTAATCTCAGCACAAATTGTAAAAAGGATAGCCTTCTTTCCTTGATCAACAATTTAATTGGTTCGAAATCATACTTGAAGTATATTCCTGGCGCTGCGGTTGGGTTTCCACGGGCATCCTGTTCGATGATTCCATGATTCTCTGTTAATGCATATTGATTCATATCGATGATCAATCCCATTTGTTCATATCTAGTTGGAACAACCCTTGCAAAATATTTATATACTTGTAAATTCTTTACTGCAAGTTTAGCAGTCCCGTCCAATGGGTTATCAATATAAGGATAGAACTCCCCAAACGAAAACTCTTGGATAACATGGGTGAAGTTCAATCCTTCAATGGGAACATGCAGTCTATCTTGATAACCAAAGCCTTTAGCGGTTATATGAAATTGACCTTTAACTTGATTCACAGGAATAGACCCGAATATATGACAAGCAGGGGCACCTTCATTAGTTCTTTGACCTTCAACTCTAAACTCTGCTCGCATTGAATCTTGGACTGCCATGTCCAACTTGGAGAAGTCATGTTCGTTATTAATATTGTTCACCTTGAACAGTTCGGGGATATAAAACCTAAACCCTTCAAAGTTGAGTGTTTCTCCAGCAAGGTAGATATCCCTTGTAATATCCAAAACATTGGTATGAATAAACTCACATGGCATCGCAACCAACATATCAAGGTTGATGGTTAAAGATGATCGAACAATATCATCCACCACGTATTGTCTTTCAATGTACCCTCCAACATACCCACCAACCTCCACCCATAAAATCAACAACCCACAAAAAATCGTCACCAAGGTGGAAAATCCACCACGCTGTGATCTCACACTATGCTGAGAATCAACCTTGGGGAAAGCATCAAACGTTCGTACCTTGGATGTAAAAGAGTCCATCTTAATTTGAACTCACCTGGATTCTTCAAGATACGTGGATTCAAAAACCGGTCACGTGGGGATCTTAAAAAAATTTGGCTGCGATAAAGTTGCAAGTGAATGCACATGGAAGACTACGACGATGACGACTACGAAATAGATGATATCGACGGTTTTTCAGATGATTTACGAATACAAGAACTACAGTCCATAAAGGCTATTTTCCCGATGAGCAAAATCAATTTTCAAAAAATGGTTGGTACTATTGAAATACCATTGAAAGCTGATAAGTTATTAGTCAGATTGATGGATGAATGCAACGAGCTCGCGGCGCAAGAGTTAAACAACCTACCTTCGGCCGTATTTAGATTTGAAATATCTGACGAGTATCCTTATAATGAGCCACCGAAATTAGAAGTCACTGCTTCGGTTATATCCCAAGTGAAGGTTGATGATCTCATTACACATCTACTACAAATATGGCAAGATTATAAGGATCAATGTATTTTTAGTATGATTGAATATTTGAATGATTATACACAGAACAATTTGGAGAAACTTGTACTGAGTCCATATCTGGTGAGTGACCCTGAGACGTACTATGACCTTGTTGAATTCAATAAAGCAGTAATTCAACATGAATTCAATACTCGCTCGTTTCCTTGTGAGATTTGTCAAACGGAATGTATGGGTTCCATGTGCCTGAGGTTCGATTGTCAACATGTTTTTTGTAATGATTGCCTTTTTGATTATTTCAGTTCCATTATAGATAATGGTGAAATTGGAAAGGTTCATTGTCCCCATTTTGACTGTACCAAGGACATGGTTGCAGAAAAACAATATTACTCCAAGTTGCAAAATTGGTCTCTTTTAGAGGATAAGGATCATACTTTGAATATAGAAAAGGTGATGAATTCCTTATTGGTTCCCAATGTGTCTTCCTCGTTACTAAGCCAAATTTTTCTCTCCAAGGATTCAGCTGAAGAAAGTGATCGTAAAATCAAAAAGTACCAAAAACTATTTCAAAAGTCCCAATATGAATTCATTGGTCAGTTATTACCCAAGAGGTTGATCAATTGTCCAAAGCCTCAATGTGATCAGGTTATATTTCGAAAGGATTTATCTGAAAGGTTAGTGGTTTGTACCCAATGCAAGTATGCGTTTTGTTATGATTGTCAGAACTCGTATCACACGAGGTTTGCCTTTTGTAAGAAAATGGCCCTTGAAGGGGAATCTTATTGGGGTATTCCAATCAAAGAATTGGAGGACTATTTGAACTACTCAAAAGATGATTATGAAAAGAGAGCTATGAATGCAAGGTATGGGATAAAAATTATTAAAAGAGGTTTGGAAGAATATCAAATGGACCAGTACTTCACCAAGATGTTGAAAGAAGATTCTTCAATGGTAGAATGTCCTAGTTGTCTGGTGATCATAGAAAAATCAGATGGATGTAATAAAATGAAATGCTCTCAATGTTCTGCTCATTTCTGCTTCCTTTGTGGGGTTATTACCAACACTACATATGATCATTTCTCGGCTGAGGACTCTCCTTGTTATAAGAAGTTGTTCATTGGCATGGTTGGAGTGGGAGAGGAAATACATTATGTGGGATGATATGAGGAAATACATTATGTGGATGAAATTTACATACGGACAAATTAGCATGCGGGCAGCTTTGATAGATTGATAGATTTGAAGACATTAAAATTGAAATTTCCATTAGCAGGCAGGTAGCCTTGATAAATTGAGGACATTAAAATTTGAAATTTCCTACGTAATAATTGGAAAATTGAAAATTAACTATATGAATACGATATTTGGATGCCCTACTTTTTGATTGTCAGTTGAGATTTTCCCACATCAAAATTGCTTTGGGGTCCTCACTGCCCTTGCATATCTATACGACTCCCTAATTAATCTCCTTCTTCTAAAATCAAGGGCAAAATCCTCATCTCCCAAATGAGTGTCATAAATCCAACCTTCACTTGAATCTTCTCCCACTCTAAAAAGTTTCAGAGTATCCAAAGATCTTGTGTGAAGGAAAGCATGAGGGTCTGTATCTATCGCCCATTTATTTGCATAACCCATATCAAACTTCCAATTACCAGCTGGGATTATTTTGGACAAGTGATTTACGCCCTGAGGAACCTTGCCTGCAAGCCTTTCTTCATTTTTAATATCGAAAGTAGTATTTGTATAACGGTAAAATGACCAATTTGGCAGTAACGCACTTCTCTTCTGTATTTCAAAGACTTCCACGACTCTAACTTCAGGGGAATCATCAACAATGATATCATCTCTCTCAATGTTCTTAATAATCTTTTCAGATTCTTGTTCGATCTCCTCAACAATTGGCTTGGTAGCTGCTTGTTGCGCTTG
The DNA here is from genome assembly GCA_030574295.1 of Kodamaea arcana. Taxonomy (NCBI): domain Eukaryota; kingdom Fungi; phylum Ascomycota; class Pichiomycetes; order Serinales; family Debaryomycetaceae; genus Kodamaea; species Kodamaea arcana. Next base: position 325,799 of record JAJMER010000013.1, read on the forward strand.
GATATACTTCTTGCTCTTAGGGTGGGCCAAGAGTAGCATTACCCATCCACTCACGATGAAAACCATTCTCCATGGTATAAACTGACCCAAAAACAAAACAAGAAAGGTCAACCCAACAGTTGCATAGCAAATCAAAGTAGACAACTTTTCATCTTTAAATCCTGCTGTTTCATACCAAAACACTTCAGCTTTACCAATAGCAACCAAAACATCTGCAGTCAAATTCTGCAAATCTCTCATGTTGACCAATAGAGCCACTTGAGATTTGACATGCTTCATTTTGTCTTTCTTCTGTTCGATGGGCTCATCTTCATCTACAAGATCTGATTTTTGGGCCAATTGATCTGCTAGTTCAATATTGAAAGCTTCAGAGGATGACGATGATACTGGGTGTAAATCCTCAGCATCAACCAGAGTATTTTCATCCAAGAAATCTAAAACAATGCTTGTTTCTGATCCATCCAAGAAACTGAGAAGTGATTGTCCACGTTTCTTAACCTTAATAAATCTCTTTGCATTACGCATTGGATGCCTATGCAAATACCCTGGAATAATGATACCAAAAAGCAAGAACAACAATGGGAATGCCAAAACCAAGTGTGGCCAGATACATGTACTTGTATATATCACCAACCATGTCAAAGTCTTTGTTGGTTTTTGCCAGGTAATCACATGAATCAAACCATATTGTAATTCAAAGTAGGTTCCCAATTTCCGACTCAATTGCTTGAAATTCAGCGTAAGCACTGTGAGTGAAAGGTTCGGTTTCGACGCCTTACCTGGATCATTCATTCTTCTTTCCAACAATTCCTTATCAGGATCATCTGGTATGGCGTGTTTGATTACTCTCTCAAGTATCTTATCTACGAAATGCTTCTTATCATTGTGAAATTCTTCTGCTGACCCTGGTAATGACAGTAAATAGCGTAATGCACTCTTAGCCTTTGCTCGACGAGATCCAGCAACGTCACTCATATATATTAAAATGAAAGGATTGGCTTTAAATTGAGTGTAAGTTTTTCTGTGGGGGAGGGGAAATTATAGGAGCAAGCACATGAAATAAAAGCCGAATGAAGGCTGCGATTCTCGAAAGGCTCAAACTAAAGATACTTTAGACTCACGTGCTTGTTATAAACCATTGTCAAGTTTTTCATTTCAATTCCATTTATAAACTCGAGTTTTTCATTTTAATTCATAACCTACAAATGTCGAGTTTTTCATTTTATTTCAATTGAATCGTAACATGATAATAAAATTATCGGAACTATACAAAACACCAAACTTCATTATGAAGAGAGAGAGCCAAAATAGCTAAACTAGTGAGATAATATGGGAGAAGCAATATCCCCGGACTATTTCAAACTTATAACATCAAGTGTATACTTGGAGGTCAACGGGTGAACTTACAAAGATGGGAAGTTGGCGTCGTTAACAACGGCCTTCTTGGCTGGAGCAGAAGCCTTTGGGGCTCTAGAGTCATCTCTAGAGTCACCTCTTGAAGAACCTCTAGCACCACCTCTAGCACCACCTCTGGCACCACCTCTGGCACCACCTCTAGCACCTCCTCTAGCACCACCTCTAGCACCACCTCTTCCATTGGATTCACCTCTGGTGGATTCTCTGTTAGATTCTCTTGGGGTGTATTCTGGCTTGGAGTCAGCAAAAGTAGCTTCGATGTCCAATAATGTCTTACCCTTGGCAGCCTTGACCTTGGTCTTCTTGGCAGAAGTGGCAGCAACAAAAGCTTCTTCTTGGTGTTCGATGGTTTCAGTGGCAGTCCACTTTGATTCGGCACCAGCGTTAGCCTTTCTAACATTGGTAGTACCGGCCAATTCTTGTTGCTTAAGTTCTAACTCAGCAAAGTACTCGGAAAGATCTCTCTTTGGAGCTTCTTCGACAACAGGAACTTGTTCTTCGGCTTCGTCAGCAGCTTCTTCTTCAGCATCGGCAGCTCCTTCAACTTCACCGTCAATTACTCTATCAACAGTGTTACCCCATCCTTGGGTACCCTTCTTCTTGGAGTCGGTCTTGGTGTCTCTAGAGTGACGGTCAAATGGTCTCTTGGTGTTCTTACCAGCGGTGGTGGTTGGAGCAGTGGTGTCCTTGTTGTCAACCTTGTTCTTGAAGGCACCTTCATTTCCACCAACCTTGGACTTCTTCTTGGCCTTGGTTGGGTCGGCGGATGCTGGGGCAACATCAGCCTTCTTGGATGAAGCGTTCTTCTTAACAATTTCCTTAGGTGCTGGTGTAGCAACAATTGAGTCGTCCTCAACGTCGTTACCTAACAAATGGTACAAGTTCTAGTTTTGTTAGTATGTTTCGCCCAATAGCAATCAAACTCATTACCGTTGTTGCGTTCCAACAGTAGAAACAATGCATGTCCCATCAACCTCAGCTCCCATGAATATTACAATTCCATAATTGAAAAGATTGAAATTCGACTTTTTGGATCTTGGTGTGAAAGAATGACCTGATGTTGGAAAACCCCAATTCAATGAATCCCAATTCAAATGGCCAATCCCATAATTCAACAAAAATCTCTCAAGCACATATTATCATGCATCATCTACTCTCCTACAATCTGCTACTCACTTTATTTTGGAAGGATTTGTCTGCAAATGACATTCTTAGTTCAGTGTTGGAAAAATTTTCTCTGCTCTGTATAATTTTTGGACAAGGTTTGAAAAAAATGGTGTCAACTTAGGGCCTGCATATAGAGGCGAAATGTTCTCTGGCAGTTACCCTGTATTGAGGATTTGTGGAGATTAGTTGTGGAGCTAAATAATTGTATGATATTACTTTACAATGATTGGGATTTACAATGATTGGGATTTACAAAATTTAAATGTTACGATTTACAAAGTGAGCCACAATAAAAGTTGGACGATGTAACATTAATTATGTAGTCAAGGTTTAACTCAAGGTTTGACTCAAGATCCATAGTCGATACTCATATTCAAATCCTATTCAATTGCACTGTATTAAGTCGATACTCAAGGTATCCTATTAAATTGCAGTCGACACTCATATTCAAATCCCTTTCCGCACTACATTCAAGTCTGTGTTCAAAGCCATTCAAGTTGCAATTTCTACTCTCTTTGAACGTGGACAAACTCAACACCCACCCTGGTCAAGAACGTTCTAATAGCCTCTCTTAAATCTTCAGTCATACTCTTGGAAAACAATCGTAACGTCAATTCATACATCGTGGGAGCAAACTTGGTGAAATGAGGATCATCCAATTCGATATATCCTTGGAAAATCTCAACAATGACAGGTTTCCAGGTGGCAATGTTTCTTTGCTGGTTCGCTTCGTCAAACTCCGCATATTTCTCTGTAATATTATTACACAAGGGAATGATGGAGGACATTATTACTTTCTTGTCTTCGTCATTTGTCTTGTCTTCATCGCAATACATCCTGAACATAATGTTGATGAGCACCGCAGATGATGACGATTCTTGTTTGAGCAAGTTAGGTAATCTTTCAATCACCTTAGCATTCCATAGTCTTAGTCTCAAATCATAATCATCATTGAACTTCTTAGCGAAATTGTAACTAGTACGCAACAATTCGGCTAACTGCATCAAATAATTATATGGCACTTCATCGTAAAATGTATCATTTTCAAATAACTCAGAAACCGTTTGAATCAATAATAATTGTAAAACACTCTTCAAAACTATGGACGACTTTTCCTTACTTTTTTTCAAACGTGCTTCCGAATCTTGAATAAAGAGATCCCTAGGCAGTTGGGAATCCACAGTACTACTGCGCGATCTTTGTAATTTTGGATCGGAGGTAAACAATTCCTTAGCCGTGGTTAAGTCAAACAATTCAGTGGTTGCTTTGGTGATCTGTTGCCATTCTGTATCATTGAACTTAGCTGCATTATCTATCAACAATGTTGAAAAGCATTCTCTACCAATACTAGCAATGGTGTCATTCTCTTGACAAATACATGAAATGATCAATTCCAAATATCCATTCAACAAAGGACTCAACGAGTCATAATACTGCGTGAACAATGTGATCATGCTCTTAAGTGCTTGAATCAAGGTGGTTGAAAGCCAAACAGAAATCCGATCTGTGGTATCATCTACGGTTAACTCCCAGCGCTCATTAAGTATATCAAATATTGGGAACAACAATTCACGACAAATTAACTGCCAGAACTCAAACTCGAAATATTCACCATACTGCATTAGGATAGAGAACAAATTACTCAACGCTCTGGATCTCACCTCTAATTCCTCGCCAGTCATGAGAATGTCATGGAAACCAAACAACACTGGGAACCATAATTTCACCAAGGTGTCGTTTGTGGCTTGGAATTTGCCATCGTGTTCTTTGGCAACATCGTTAATCAACTTCAGTAAGACATCCAACGAAAGTAAGCTTACCTTCTGGAAACGCTCATTCTTGGCTAATTCTGTAAAGCAAACCACCAATTCAGAAAATGAATCTTGTGCTTTCACTTCTCCAAGGCAGTTTTTGTTGATCCAACTGGCCATCTTGAAGGACCTCAGAACTAATTTCTCATCAATGGATCTAGCCCCTACGGTTAATACTCCCAATATAGTTTTCCAACCAGATTTGATATTTCGAGCTCTCGCTAGAATCATGTTGTTGATACACTCCAATACCAATTGTTTTACCTCCGATGACAGATTATGTTGAATGACATATTCAAATGGTTTCAAGAACTCCTTTTGGAACTTGAAATGCAGTAATTCATCAATTTCTAAAAATCTCATCGATAATTGTTTGAGTGAGTCCAATGCAAAAAATGCAGTTGCCAGGTTTTTATGGCAAGCAACGTTGTTGAAAATCTCACCCATGACAGCCCATAATTGCGACCATTCAAGACGAATACGGCTCATATTGTAGTAACAAATATCCACGACCTTTTGCAAGGAGAAGGTCCTTGGGTTATTGCTCTGTCCTGAAGATTCTATCTCTTCATACACAACTTCAGCCAAAGCTTTCACGAATGCCAAAATGCTCTCACCAGTTAAGTTGGCACTGTTTGTAAACACTTTGTCAATTGCAAGTTCCAATTCACTATTCTCAAGTAATTTGGCTGCTTCCGGTGTTAAATGTTGGTTATGGAACCGATTCAGTGCACTTTGAGAAGCTGTGATTTGAGTGGTGAAAGAAAAAAAGCTTGCGGAAGATCTTTGGCTGCTGTCGACAGAAGATCTAACAACTTTCGTCGAGGAAAGATCAGGAATGGAAGCTCCATCAAACCCTTGAGCAATCAAAGTCAATCTCTCTATTTGAGATATAGAGGTGATTACTTGGCTCCAAGAACTGCCGAAATTATTACCTTCTGTTACTGCAAGTTCCAACATTATGTAAATCGCATCAACATTCTTTGCCTTGATTTCTTCATAATTATTGAGGTTTTCAAATTGGACTAATGCACCCATGAATGAGGTTCTTGCATAATCCAAGTCAAACATACATGCAATACGGATCGAAAATTTGATTCCTTCCAAGCAAGTTTTGGTTATTTCAACTTCGTCATACTCCTTGAAAGGTGGCGTTAACCCAGCTAATATGGACATCCATAAAGTGTCAAAGATCGACTTCACATGATGAACGTTAGATGCCGCGTAAAAGACTCCATTGTCGTCGCCCTTTAATTTCTTCCCCAAACTACGAACTAATTTCTCAGTTTTGGTGGACATCTCCTTTGAAGCATGAATGTAAGCTTCACGATTCAAATCACGAGAGCCAAAGAATCCAGCTCCACCGTTTCCAGGTGCTGCGATGTCCCCAGCCAATAAAGCAGCATGCTGCTCTGACTTCAATTTTATTTCATCGCTTTGAATCTCCTCATAAACCCTCTCCAACAAATCACGAGGCAAATCCTTACCATCATCAATACCGGCATTGTTGGATATGAAATTCTCCACTGTCATTCTACGCTTGATCTGAGGGGAATGTAAATCAGTGTTCAACAAAATCACAGAATACGACAAAATATATGCGGATTCAGCTTGCGAAAAGATATTTGGATTACCCAAAACGTAACGTTCGGCAAACTTCAACATGAATCTATCAATCTTTTGGGCTTCACCAGGCAATCTAAAAGCTTGTAAAAATCGTCTCATAGCATCCACAAACTCAGAATTCTCAAAGTCCATTTGGTCGACAAAAGCATGCATGGTTGCAACATGGGTTTCGTCACCTTCACCCAAATATTCCCCAATAGCAGCCTTGTCTAAGCCTGTAGACCGCAACAAGAATGTGGCCACTGTCACAGGATCATTCGATTCGATGAAACCATGTTCCACAAAGTATGCAATGCCCTTCTTTGGCTTTATGTTAAACTGTTTAATTCCTTCCAAATATGACTTTTTGCGTTGCTTCAAATTTTCAAACTGCTCAGGGTCATCGAATTCATCTTGAACGTCGTTGAAGGAATCGTTTCTAGACATTATTGCCGAGGAGGTGGATCCGACCGTTTCTGATCGATCTCTTACTAGCAAATTGCTTGATGAACCAAGCTTTTGTATGTTACTGTTATTATTCATTCCTTTATGCGCCCACGAATATAATGACCTTAAGAATGCAACAGAGCACCCTATTGAGGTCATTTTCAAAGCAAAGTCCAATGGGAAGTAACTATACACTTCTGGTTCAGGAGGCTTCGAAGACATCGTACTGCTAGTTAAATTGGCAATCTTGTTGACATCATATACTGAAATACCTTCTCTTTTCCTTTCATGATAGGCTAGTTTTTGTTGCTGAGTGGTCTCAACTCGTATTAAAGACAACTTGGTCAAGTAATCAATTATTTTCTCGCATATGTTTGGCATATCGGTATCACAATCGTAATTTAAATAGAATTCAATGATGCATCTCGAATCATTACATAACCTTTCAATTATAGAAAGTAAGTATCTTTTTTGGTGGGGTGTTGACGTTTTCATTTCAGCTACTGGCAAGTAAATTTCATCCCAAAACACTGGTATCTCACGTTTGAATTCTGACCTAAGGTTGGAAATTATCAACCAAAAGATTTCCAATGAGAGTTCAAATACTGGAGCAATTGGAGATGCAGCATTTCTAGACAACGAAAGACAAATGTATTGTTTAACGGCACTTACCAATCTAGTCTCCTCGTTCGAATTTGTAGTCATCATGACGACTTCATGACTTAAAAGAATATCAATATGAGCTTTTAAAACAGTGTGGATAATATGTAAAGATAACAACTTTGATCTCACTGCGTGTGATCTCATATCTAATGATTCCGATTCCAAGGGCTTGACTGAAAGTTTACACATGGCTCTGAAAATCAAAAAAGCGTCCTTCACACACAAGTCTTCCAGCGTAGTACTAGTATAGTTAGCTTCCCTGTCATCGTCATAAGAGTCATCGTTGAGTTTTCCTAATGTTTGTAAAGTCAACTTTTCTGGAACAGCTTGTGGGAGGTCTTCAACACTAGTGAGATTGGTGGTGCTTGCTTTGCCGGACTTACCTTTCATTGTTCCTGAGTCTGTAATTCTTTGGAAAATAGCACTTATCACTTGTGTTAAAGTAGCTTGCGCCGCTGATTGGTTTGCTGCTGATAAGGAAAAAATGAAAACGTTATAGATCTGTCTTACAGCCTGCAACAAGGCAGCACCATGACATGGCATTACAAGTATACCATGCATTAACACCCTTACCACTTGTAATTCAACTTCTGGGTCCGTTCCTTCGCCATTGAAACATTCAGAAATCACCTTTACACATGAATCTGTGAATTGTACTGCCTCGGCTTCTTCCTCAAACAGAACGTTATCAAAGATTGTGATAAATAGAGCTAGAGCCTTGGCTTTCAATTCATTACTTGAACTCTTTACACAGAGCTTCAAAGCCTCAAATAAATCTCCGGGATTAGTGGATCCAATTGCCTTTTCAGTGGCAGCTTTTAAAGGCTCGTTTTTCTTCGTGCTCTTATGAGTCAAGATATACTCAAAAGCCTTTTTGAAGATCTCGGGGTTTTCTACTTTTGAACCCGGAATACTATGACTTCTAGGTGAGATTGTCGAAGATGAGCTTGCTGGCGGGAATGGTGTGGATGATAAATTCGGAGTTACTGATGGTGTTCCAGATGCATCGCTTATCGGACTAGTTGGCGTTTCAGTAGTGATTTCAGGAACTTCAATCCCATTTATTTGGGGAAGTTCTTTTTTGGAATTAGTAGTTTCATTTGGAACTTCGTCAAGTGTTGGCACCTCATTTTCAGTATTATGAAAGCCATTGGTCTGAATGAGTTCATTTTTTTCTTCGCTTATTACTTCAGGTGAATGTACCTTTACAGCCACTGGCGTCTCCTCGGGTGATATTTCAGATAATTCAGTATCCACTTCTGAATTTTCAACTTGTGTATCCACCACCTCTGACTTCACTTCTGACTCTTCATCCAAATCAACTTCTTCCAATTCATTATTCTCTTGTTCGGTTAATTCATTACTTAATCGATTTGGTAAAGTAGGACTCTTATTGTCGCCACTTGTTAGACTCTCTTTGATTTCCGAATCGGACATGGTGTTGGCCGGAGTTCTTATAATCAATCTCCCTTTATACAAAATTTAAACTCAACCTACTTGTAAGTGATTGTATCTCTAACTTGGGGTTAATTAGATGGGTCTAATGAGATTGAATTAGAGTAGATACTAATGGTTTCGTGTTTTGATTGGAAGTTGATCGGAATTTTTTGCTCGCACTTACCAATTTTGTTGATTTTGTTAAGGAAGGAAATAGGAAGGCTCTAAGCACAGCCTATTTTAATGTAATAAGAGCAAATTCTTGATGTCAGAGTGGCAATAATACGTCAGTTTTTGTATGTACGAAATAATAAGATATCATTGTGTAGCTTCTCTTGGAGTATTTCCGTAGTGCTATTAAATGGTGTCTGTAGACATTGTTGAGAGTGCCAGACGTGTCCGGAATGTGGAGGAATTGTTGATTCCATAGGCTTATTGGTTGATGGATATTGCCTATCATTCGGTGCTACTTGAGTAGTCTTCAATGCCTTAGATAATCCTGTGCTTGAGTACACTTACGCCCATATTGAATATTCCTACTACATTCTACGGGTTTGAACAAAATAATTGGAATTCACCTATAAAAACTAAAAATACCAACAATACTAAGCAAATTCACTCAAAGCAACAGCAGTAGCTTGTAAATCGTCATGGGAGATAGAAACAGAAACTGTCTTCACACCTGCCTTGGCAGCAGCAGCCTTAGCACCACCGCTTAAAGAAACCTTTGGAGCACCATTGGAGTCGCGGACAATTTCAATTTCAAGCAAAGCTGCACCAGCACCCTGGGACTTAACTCCAAGAGCCTTGAAAACAGCCTCCTTAGCGGACCAAGTTCCAGTGAAGGATGCTTGTGGGAATGAAGACTTCGAACAGTACTCGATTTCGGAAACGGTGAAGTTTCTTTCAATGAAGGTTTCATTGTTAATGTTGATTGCTGATAATAACTCAACATCTACACCAACTCCCTTAGAAGACTTGTTCAAACTAGCCAAGGCCTTCGAAGTCTTACTAGCAACTTCACCAACGTAAGTCTTATCACTCTGGATATTCTTCTTGGCGAATTCGACAGAGTCAATTTCAAGACGGGCAAGAGGATCCAAGTAAACAGGTTGTTCCAATTCTTCCGAGTAAGGAGCGTTTTCCTTGGTGACAAACATGGTGTTACGAGTGATGGCATTGTGCATGTAACGGTAAGTTCTCTTGTTTCTTGCGGTGACTCTAGTAGCATAGTCTTCGTAAGTTCTCTTGTTCAAGACAGCGTACAAGTAATCTGGGTGAACCAAGATAGCTTGAGCACCCTTTTGACCAAACCCAAAGGAAGTGACGGAAACAGCCTTGATACCATCGGTTTGAATGGAACGAGATGGGAATAACACATGGTCGAATTCTTCCAAGTGATGGTCAATGTTATCAGCATTTCTGTTACCTGGAACAAGACCAGAGTGTAAAATCTGGATACCACCGTTCACCATCCAAGCACCAGCGGCACCCTTTGGATGACCTGTCAAGTACTTCTGGAAAACACCAAAGACTGGGTTACCTTCGGTTCTGCCCAAGTGCTTCATCATAGCATTGACAGTGGCTGTTTCATTTTGATCGTTAGCCGTAGTAGAAGTACCATGGAACGAAGCAACACCCAAATCATCAATAGTCAAGTTGAAGGCAGCCAAAGCTCCTCTAAGTGGAGAGATTCTTGGATCAGACTTGTAGAAGTTGTTACCCCATTGCTTTCTGGCATCAGCGGTTTGACGCTTTGCTTCACGGTTAATTTCCTCGGTTCTTTCACCTAAGAAAGCACCAATAGAGAATTCTTCACCGTGTTCTTCCTTTGCCAATTCAGCCTCTTCGTGCAAGAAACCAATTTCGGATTCTTCCCATGCCTTGATTTGACCTAATCTTTGCTTCAATTGTCTAGATCTATATTTGATGTTCAACATTTGGGATGGGAACTTCAAGTCACCGTGATGTTCTCTGGCAGTGGTCAAAAGTCCCTTACCTGGAGCTGGAACAGATCTTCCAATCTTGTCTGAGGCAGTTGCAGTCATGGCAACAATAGCTTGGATTGGAACACCCATTGTAAGTGCCATTGCAGCAGTCATAATAACTTGAATACCAGAACCTTGGGCTTCCATGAACCCAGCTCTAGTAGTAGTGGTTGGTCTGGACATGTCTCTTGGAGTTCTACCGTTTTCGAATTCGGTGACAGCATTCGACGTAGCATTCATGTTACCGAATTCAAAGGAACCTTCTTCTTGGAAATCATCGTAACCACCAACAATCACAATCTTGGCCTTTCCTGATAAAATGGTGTCAATACCAGTGTCTACGGATTCAACGGCAGTGGCACATGCACCGACTGGTGTCTTGATTGGACCAGAGGAAGAAAGCAACATCATGTTGACCCATGCGGACATGGTATTGATGAAAGATTCTTGCAAGATATCGTTCTGGACTGGCTTGTCTACAAATCTATCCTTGAACATACCCTTCAAGGCAGTGATACCACCCATACCGGAACCGGAACAGTTACCAACTTCAGATACATGGACGTACTTGTAGAATTCATAAGGATCAGTAACACCAGAAGAAAGCAAAGCTTCAACAGTAGATACCAAGACAAACAAAGTGATTGGATCAACCTGATCAATGGTATCTTGTGAGATACCATAAGTACGGGCGTTCCAACCGGTTGGAATTTGACCGGCAACCAATCTGTCGAATTTTAAGGCCTTTGGAACGTACAACTTAGCACCCTTCAAGATCTTGACTGTGAATTCACCACCTTCGATCTCGAATACTTCACAAAGTTCCCCATGTTCTTGCTTATATTGTTCTGCGGTTTCCTTACCAGATTCAAATGGCTCCAAATCGTGTTGGATAACAATTTCTTGAACCAAATGCTTGTTCTTTGGATCATATCCTCCAAACAATTCAGGTTCGACCAATCTAATACCGGAGTGATCCAAGATCTGTTGCTCGTATTTAGCCTTGACATCCTTATCTTCAACTGGAATTTGAGTCTTGGCATCGATCCAACCAGCATATGGCTTACCCTTCAAGTTACCATTGTGGTACTTGATTAAGCCCATAATCCAGGCCATTTCAATGGCACCTTCCAAAGAGAATTCTCCGGTGGCTTCCATCTCCCATCTGGTTCTGGAGTTACCCCATGGACCAACTTCAGCAAAACCAGTCACAACGATAACACTTTCCAAGTCCAACATTCCTTCCAAATCTGGAGAAATGTCCTTGATTTGTTCATAAGTCTTCATTGTTGGGAAATCAAACTTCATGTTAGATCTTGGTTGAACGGTAACAGCATTGTTAACGGCATCAACTTGTTCACCGTTGACAACCTTTTGTTCAATGGCAGATTCAATGGAAACAGCTCTTCTGATATCGGAGGTTTCGAGTAAATCACTTCTCAAAGTGAAAGTGAATTCCTTCAAGTTATCAATGAGTTGCAAACCACCATTCAAATCGGCAGTGATTGGTTCTTCTTGACATAATTGAACAATTTCTGGAGTAAGCAATCCCAAGATGTTGAAAGCCATTTCCTTTTGAGAGAAGGTTCTGACACCCATCTTTTCGATACCTTCAGCAATAATGTTGTTACCACCCATCAAACCAGTACCTCTGGTCCAACCAATGATAGCACCACAAATGGTCAACTTGGAACCCCAATCTTCAGAGTACCATCTGTTGAACAAGGTTTCCAAAGAAATCTTGGATTCAGAGTACAACCCATCGAACCCGAAGGTACCATGGTTTGGAGACAATGGCATGATACATTGAGCAGGTCTGGTGTCCGTGGTCTTTCTAAGCTTGACAGCACCTAACAATCTCAACAAGTTGGTCAACATAATTCTGTGAGCAAATTCAGACTTGGAGTCAATGTTATCTAACCCATTACCGTTTTCTGGAATGGCAGCGAATGGAATAATAACATCCAAATCCCAACCTAAACCACCTTGCTTTGGATCATCATAGATGTACTTGACCAAGGCTTCAACATCTCCCTTAGAACCTTGATTGAAAGGAACAACAGTCAATGTAGATCCACTAGCACCGTATCTGGAGTACATGGTTTGGTAGTACTCGGTAACTTTCTTAGAGAATCTAGAAGTGGTAACAATAACCTTGGCACCACCACTGATCAAACCTTGTAAGATCTCAGCACCAATGGAGCCAACACCGGCACCAGTGACCAAAGCGTACTTATCCTTGAAAGTCAACCCATTGATGGCAGCACTTTCCAAACCGTCCAAGTATACAGAGGACAACTTTTTGTCGAATTCCCAACCATTCTTGTGCTTTCTTTGAATGTGCAAGAATGGAATAGTTTCTCTAGGGATAGTAGCGGAAACTGGTTGAGTGATGGAAGTCTTATCAGGTAATGATGAGATTTCGTCATCGTCGGAAGCAGTGGTTGCTTCGTCTTCTTCGTCAGATGGAGCGGCAGTACCGGCTTGAGAAGCAGATCCCAAAACAGACTTGGTGGATTGTTTGGTTTCAATTTCAGTGGATGCTTCCACAATGTTGAGCAAGTTGTTGTACACCTTTTGCAATTCCAACTTATTGTTCTTCGAAGCTTGCTTCGAGATTGCCTTGTAAACTCTGGCCAAATCTTCTTGAATGGTTGGTTGTTCAATCTTACTCATTGGACCACCTTCGGCCATCTCGTAAACGTACTGTTCGAATTTTCTAACAGCATCCTTGTTTGTTTCAGTGTAAACAATCTTACCCTTAGCATCCACAGTAGTCTTAGGACCAGTAATTCTACTCACATCCTTGTAAACTGGGTCGGCACCCAAAACTTGCTTACAGTTTTCAACCAAAAGGTCACCCAACTTCTTAGCCAACTTGTAAGTTTCACCCTTCTGGGTAGGACAATGGTCAATATGGTATTGCATAAATTTAATCAAAGTTGGGTTCGATCTGTTCATGATTTGAATACATTGACTGATTGTTTCTCTATCGATCGAGCTCAACTTTCCAAAAATGATATCAAACCACATGGATAATACATCTTGTCTTGCCCAATTCCAATAAGAGTCGTAGGTTCTAGCCTTCTTGGTACTGAATGTAGGTTTGATTCCATTAGCATAGAATTCCCCGTGTTCTTCTTCCCATAAGTCCAATTCCTTTTGTAAGACAGCATTGGCTTCCTTTTCCTTGAAGTACGACTTGGCACCCTTGTTCAAGTCGATTTGTAAGTATCTAGCTAAAACTTCCAATTGTTGTTTAGCTAAGTTCTTGTTTTCGGTGCTCAAAGCATCTAAAGCAGCAGAGTCAATCACAGCACCTCCAGAGCTAGATCCACCTGAAGAAGCAGCTGCAGAACTCAATGAAATGCCTGCAATTGAAGCGTATTTGTTGGCAACTGTATCCAAGAATTCCTTGGCTTCAGGTTCACCGGTCAAACGAGCGGCCGGTTCATTAGCCAAAGCGACCAACAAAACAGAATCTTGTCTACCGGAACCCAAACCATATTTTGTTTCCAAATATTTTCTAGCAGAAGTGAGAGAGAATCCACCAGGCATCTTGGAAGAGATCAATCTTCCAATCAAGGAAGTTGTGGTTTTACCCAAAGCACCAGTGAATGTATCTTGGAATTGTTCAGCCAATTCCAGTAATGGAGTATCTTCTGGTTTTTCTGGTGTAGCACCGAATTCCTTTCCTAAATCACCCAAAATTTCATTTTGAACTGTGGATTTACCATTAACAAGATCTTTAATGGCTTTAGACATTGGAATAGCTTCCAATGGCTTCTTCAATTTTTGGGCAACCAAAACTTGCAAGACTAACCCAGCATTGGTTGGTTCATCAGCAATTGAAGCGGCTGGACCGGCAGAAGCAGCTGGAGCGGCTGGGGCAGCGGCAGCAGCAACAGGTGCGGCAGCGGCAGCAACAGGTGTAGGAGCAGCGACTGCTGCTGGAGCTGCAGGAGCTTCGGTTGGATCAGGAGTATAGTAAATTTCCTTAGCATCCTTAGAATAACATAAAACTTGACGTTGCAAAGACAATGCAGCATCATAAGATTCATACTTGGCCTTAATTGTTCTAGAGGCCATTCCTGCCAAAGTTGGCGAAGGTCCGATTTCAACAACTCTTTCAGTATTATGGTCTTTCAAGAAGACATCTTGTGTTTCGATCCATCTTACTGGCGAGGCAAATTGGTAAGCCAATAACTCGGTCAATAAAGTATGGGACAATTGTTGTTGAATTTCAGGTCTCATGGTTGATAATTGAAATGTACTCTTCAAAAAAAATTGCACGATATAGCTTCATTATATATTGCCTAGCATTGTGTTTGATGGGTACTTCCTAATTGTTGTGAAACGTAGCATGCAGGAAGAATCAGCAAATGAAAAAATGTTGGTCTTTGGATTTGCAGTCCCTACGCGAACTGGCGGATTTAAGAGAAGGTTGAATACGATAGAGTAGGTATAGTTAATATGGTGCAGGTGTACATATTGTAGCAATGTAGAGTTTTTAGGGTTAATTAGTATGAAAAGTGATACATATTGCTTTTGGTATTGGTCAACATTTTGATAATGAGAATATACGAGCATAAGGGACTGTAGGTAAGGACTAAGGTTGGGCCATAGTTTAAATCGCTTTTATGGGAGGTGGTTTGGATGATATTTAGATATCAGTGTAGAAATTTGCGCATTATTGGAAGTAGCTGGGTATAAGTGTTGTGGTTTAGAAGTGCTGCTGTATTGATAAAGAAGGATTTGATAAAGAAGGATTTGATAAAGAAGGTATAATGAAGCATAATATATGGAATGGATATGTCTTTTCAGATACTTACGATAATGATTATGAAAGTCTTATCTGTGGTACAACGTACCTAACTTTAACAATATGTCTCCTCCAAGGCATTGAGACCCCCATACAACTAATTTTGAGCGCTCTTACTTTTTGCAGCATTTTGCCCACATTAACTAAGACGTTTAAATCCACCACAGTAGATCATAGAACCAAACACCTCAAGAGAGACATCATAGATAAATTAAACAATTTGTTTAAAATGCCATTGTTTCATTGGCGCCGTAAACAGACAATCATATACCCCACTGACTTATTAGATTCTGAAACACCACCTACGAAACCACCGGCTACCGAAACATTTTTATCTGTCACAAATGCCACGAGATCTGTAAGATCTTTATCTTTGAGAAGGAGAGCTAAGAGAAGTACTGAAACTTCCTTTTCTCAAATTCCTCCTCCAACTAATACATTTCAAGACCTTTCAAACTTTCATATGGACCAACCAAGTTCAAATGCGGAAATGAAGTCCGTTCAGCATTTAACAAATGCTTTTCATGAATTCAATCCACAAGCACAGAAGGGTCGTACAAGAGTTGGCTTGGATTCTGCTACTAAGAATGAAGCATTACAAGTAACCAAAGAAGTATACAAAAAGGTTTCAAAGGAAATCTCCAAAAAATCATCAATTGAATTTGATGAAATAGTTATTCCCACAGAACGAAAAGTAGGGGTACAAGTTAGAAACTATGAAGAATCGGCAAAAGGCATTTTGACTCTGCTGATTGCGGAACAAGGACATTCAATTTCAAAGCTTCAAATCAATTCTGATGTTAGAGGCGCCACTCAAGCTCATGCCGTGAAACCTGGTATGGCAGATCGTGCAGGAGCTATTACTCCACTTGACTGTTCAGTACCACAACCAGTCGTTTTAGCAAAAGAATTGTTTGCGTCAAGACCGAAGGACACTTCTGGAACTGTATCAAAGGTTTCTTCAAACCTTACAAATTCCGATCCAATTTCAAGTACCTGTGAAATCATATCTGAGGCCAGCCAAAATCTGGCTTCTGATAACAACCCCGATACCAACTCGGAAATTCTGAAACAGAAAGTGGACAGTCATTTGGAGGCTTTGAGAAGATACAATGAAATACAAGTACAACGCCGTATAGACGTTTTCGATAGGATTCGAGACATGAGAAAGGAATTTCCAGAAGAAAGTGAGCCTAGAATTAAAATGATGTGCTTCCTTGCATATATGAAGTTTATTCTTCAGTACCTGAATTCATTGGAGTTGGAGATGAAAGAGTTGGACTGCCTCATTGAATCTCTTGATAAGCTGAAAGGGTCAAGTTTCACTGAATCAGGATCACTGACAGAGTTGGAGAAGGGTGAAAGCGTGAAAAGCAAAAAGACTTTACCAAGAAGCATAAAGCAGAAGGTTGTGAAAGAACCTGTAAATGTATCAGGCAAGATTTAATCATTTGAGATCGAGTCCCCTTAAAGTTGCAACCACCTGCATATTACTTCCGATTTCAAGTTACCCTGTCGAAAAGTTCAACATAAAAGAATCAAAAGATTTTCAAATTTTCAACCAACAAACTCTACCATATATTAATAAACAAAATTTCCTAAGTGGCTTAATTGTAATTTTCCACCCAAAGCTTAATGCCTTCTCATCTACCCTGATTATATTCGTTTATTTTCAGCTAAACGTGGTTTAAGGGAACACTTTTGCTTTGGAATACCAATGCTAATGATCTACTCCACCCTGTCTCGATGTCCCTTGTGGATATTAAGTTAGTATCTTGACAGGACTACTAAATATGATCTACATCTTTCTAATTTCTTCAACTGAACTTCTTTATTCTTTTCATTCTATAAAATGAACTTGTTTATTTGTTCTTTTCATTCTATTTAATTTCTAAGTTATAAGAATATTTTTGATTGTTATAAACTACCTCAAAGGTGTTGATTTTAGGCAGCCTACTCTTGAAATCCAAAGAATAGTTTTGGAATTGTTGGATGAGATTATCCAGGCGTGGAAGAATACATTCATAATAATTGAAATACTCACGATGTATCAAACTATCTAACTTTGCTTGGTTTGGATTGGAATTACCAACAATGTGCACTACTAAGTGACTTATGGAGGTATTTAAATTAGCCAATACCTCTGCGATTTGACTTGTAGTGATATTTAGCTGCAATTTGTGCAAATTCTTGCACTTTGAAATCAGGCTCATGAATCGTTTTAATTCTTTACCAGGAATATCCATTGCAATAGATTCCAATTGTGAAGTGTTGATCGAACTCATGATGTTCAAGTAGTGTTTTCGCTCACTCTCACAATCCATTGTTAAGTGTAGGTGTCTGAGCTTAAGTTTTGAGATAAACGCCAAAAACTTATTCCAGATCATATGGGCATTGGATACTTGCAACAGCTGTAAACCAGACAACTCGTCACCAAGAATCTCCCAGATGAATTTGTCTCTTTTAAGTCTTTTCACATTTTCCTTTACTTCGTAAATGTTCTCTACACAGTTAATCAACTGCAATTTACGAAGTCCCTTAAGGTTTACGCGCTTCTTTATCTCGTGAGCATCCTTGGAAGTGAGGGTAATGTTCTTTAATATCAATTCTGAAAGATCCAATGGACAATCGAATTGGAACTTGTTCGCCTCAAGATCTTCAAATATTGCATTATTGTACAAGCTCAACTTGTCCAAGTTATTTGCCGAAAGCAATTCTCCAATTTTCCCACAATTCTCATTGAAGTTTCCTAAGCTAAGTTCCTTAAGATATGGAGCCGAGATTTTCGAATTCACGAGGAAGTTGCCTTGAAGAGTTGTCAAAACAGCTGTATTTCTAAGAAACTCCGTTGGCAACTTCAATGACTCCTTAAGCCAACAAAATTCCTGTAAAAGATCACACTTTTCCAATAAATGGCTCACCTGTTGAAGGAGATCACTATCATGTATGTCCGGGATCATTTCACAGAATTCAATGCTCCTAATGAGCTTGTGTTGCCTCCTCTTAAAAAATAGATTGAGTGCAAACAAGGATGAAATTTTGGTTCCCGTAACCTCGATTGAGGAATAAGAATTCTCAGAAGTGTAAATCTTCTTGCTGGAGTCTACTACTATTCTGTTATAAAGTAGTGGTTGTGACACAGCATGAGCAACAGAACAAGTTTGTGAAAGATTTATTAAATCATTCTGGTTAAGCTTGACAAAAATTAACAGAGTGATTTCATCAGGTAGGTTCTGAAACATGTTTAATGAGTTTGCGGTATAAAGCGTACATGTTCTTCCTTATATTTATTTGGGTGTCCGGTATCGGTTTTCTTTTTGGTTGCAATTAATTTTGAGCCCTTGGCAAATCACGAAAGAAAAAGGAAATTCAAAACCGGGCATGGGGAACTGGTTTTATAATAGTACGAGATCGGACATGGAATGATGCCACGAGTGAGCTTATATAAATTCTGAGTAAGATTTCCGATATTTAGACATGCAGTTAAGAATTATAGAATCGTAGTAGGTTTGAAAAATAGTTAAGGGGAGCAAGTTATTGGAGTAGCTTTAAAATGGGATATCAAGATTGCATTAGTTTGAACGTCAAACACTTAACTCTGTATTTTCGTATTAAATTTTAAGCTGGTAGGTCAAACACTCAACTCTTTGTTTCATTAAAATCTGGGGTTTTCTTTGAGCATTTTAAGAAATTTTTGCAACTTTTGTTGAAAATATGAATAAAGTTGAGAAGTTCACTTGTCAGTTGAACCACAACTTTAAAGTTTTCTACAGTCTGAAATCGCCATGGTACGAAATATTAATTGGAAAAGTGCTTTTTATTGAAAATCACCAATGCAATGGGATAGCAGTATATTATATTCTGCGACACGAAGTCTTGAAAATATTGAGTCAGCTAATATTGTTTTATATTGAAAATAGTCAGCTAATATTGTTAAATACTGAAAAAAGTCAGCTAATATTGTTGCTCTCATTACTGTCCAGTTTCCGGCAATTCACCATTTCTTTATTCTGTTCGCAATAAAATATCGAAAAATCACCTTCCAACTTCGCTAACCCAAATGTGTCAAAATGCAGCAAAACTTTTCAGCCACAAAAATCAACCATTTTTTCAAAAAAAGAATGCGTCTTGTGTGGATCGAACACACGACCTTTCGATTAATGACTGAGACTTCAGTCGAACGCTCTCCCAACTGAGCTAAAGACGCTTTTCTTGAACGTTTTGACTTGCTAGTGGACTAGTTAAAAAGGCAATATTTTCCGTTTTGGAAAATACTTGCCACACTGGATGTCTGTGGATATACTAGAAAAGAAGCTCATTATAAGGTCATAGATATATCTTATGTTTAAGGAGACCTCATATTAAAATACTCCACTAATGTAACAATTTCACCGGCATTTGATAAATTTCTTGACTTCCAAGAGGTATTTGTTTTTATTAAGTTGATCGCTGGAAGACGAACAAGTTATAAGTTTATCATTTATAAGGTCAAGTGAATTGTTGAATTAGCAGGGAAGAAATTGAGTTACACCGATTAAAATGTGAAAGCGGAAGAGAGTGTAGAAGGGAATATGCACAGTTATGCTCGTCTTGGGCTGAGTAAAAAATTTATACATATGTTGTAGCTGATCATACATATGTTGTAGCTGACGGGTAGTATTGAAAAGATACCAAGCATATCATTTGCAACTGACAAGCAAGTACAAATTAAACCTATTTCACAATTATACCAAGAATAGTAATATCATTTGCAACTGACAAGCAAGATATATTTGACATCTTGATAATTTTCCAAGGCGATTTGCAGCAACAATAAGGGGAGACTTGGGACCTTTAGACATAATGAGTCATGGCATCAAACCATTGCCTTCAGTATTCTTATCTATGTAGCGATCTTTTGGAACTAACCACTTTTCTGGCATTGACCGGCGTCTCTTGGCGACCTGCTACTTGTAATTTGCAGCAAGGATTCCCCTCGGAGATATACTGCATACTGCACAAGATACTAACCGTCTTCAAGTGCATTCACAAGTTGACTTCAGCCGCCCGAAAGAGCACAAGTATGACGATGGGAGCAACAATGTTCGCTTTCCAACGCAGTATGATACAAGATAATGCACGACGAATTTCCAAGTTCGGTTTTGTAGGTGAATGTTGCAATGTATCGTCCGCAGAATATTCTAATCGTGCCGAATGAATCCGGTAGAGAGCCGTGCGGAAGCTGAAGGAGGAGTAGGACTCATTAATGAGATATCAAATCGGATAACATAGTTACGAGGAATGAACGGGAATGTTAAGAAGAAATGAGATGATATCATATAGTTGAAGATATTATTAGGAAATAAGATTATACAACTTGGTGAAGCAAGTAAGGGGAATCTACATTGTTCAGATGAAGGCAGAAGAGATTACAAAGTTAAGAATTCTTGAGTTAGACTAATTAACCGGGGTTGAATTGGAAGAAGAAATTAAGTCATCGTTGGGCAGTTGCTATATTTTTCTGTTTGAGATAGAGCCATATTAATGGCCAGTTCATGTTGATCAACTCACTTAAATCTTACTACTTGGACTCCTGTCAAGTGAAAACAAGGTTCATCCTAATGAAGTGTTTGTGATTCTTTTATGGGGCTTTAACTTTCTGTCGGCCGTCAATTTTCAACTGCTGATGAACTCACATGGGAAGTTTCCCGAAGTACATATCAAATTACAAGCAAACATAAGTAGGAAACGATCTCTATAACCGCTGAGAACCTTATAAACGATGATATTATCTGGTGAGATTGATGTCGTTCAAGTAATTATATGCAATATAACATGCTGTAATTTACCAATCATCACAAAACAGAGAAATTGACTTGAATTCAATAAGCAAGTAGCCGACTAGATTTCGAAAAGAGAGATAAGTTTACATTGTATATAGTTTTAAACCCAAAGCCCACCTCGTATCTTTTAGTTTGTTCCGAGGGTTATAGTTGTTTTAACTACTTTTGCCCATTGGTCAGTTTAGACACAACATCAAATTTCACATTTCTTTTGTCGGATTTTGAACCACTTAGACCTTTGCATAAATTTTAAATTGGTAATCCCAACACACCTTTTTCATTAACTGTCAAAGATCGAACATTAAGAGTTTCCTATTGGTTGTATTATTCTGATACTGTTTATTTGATTGTACTTTGAACGTTCCAAGGTGGTTTGACGTACTACAAAAAAAAGAGACTCGGTATTTTACGAACAACATTTAAGTTTGCTTAGCTAAGTCTCGTTGTAAACCAAAGACAGAAAACAAGCCGGATTCGCCGACTCATTAGATCTTAATAAATTCGTCAAGTTCCCTTTAAATAACCAAAGGTGGTGATCCGGATTCCATTTTTAGTTGAATTCTCGGATAACTCTTATTGATTGTCCATTTCTAATCATTTTCGCATAAGCCAAAAACTTGGTAACCATAAAATTGCCCCTTGATATACTTATAGTTTCAGTCAACTAAGGGGATGTTTAACACAAGGATATTCGAGAATCAAACCTCGTCAAGTACTCCAGCTATTAATATACCCAATGAGAATGGATTTCATGGATTTCCTGATGGTAGCAATGAGAATAGTGGCGTGAATGTTAATGGGGCTGTGAATAATAGTAATAATGGAGCTGCTACTACAAATACTGGTCAACAACCACAACCTATTGATATAACCTATCAAAGGCAACCATCTGTATTCAATAATCGGTTTCGTAGAGAATCAATAGCACATTCTCAAGGAATAGGTGGTGTTTCTTGGGGTTCAGTTACAATTGGCTCGTGGCTTAAAGATGAGGTAATGATGTCTACTTCCAATAGTCATCAAAACTCCCATATAAATAACATTGCCACTACTGCAAGCTCAGGTCATAATAATAACAACCTTTCAGTTCATGGGAATATTATAAATCCAAGAAGAGGATCTTTTAGAAAGAATATTTCAATGTCTCCTCCACTTCAAACTTCATACTTGCCGGATTTAGAGGCAGATTATTGTAAGGATTATAGCTGTTGTGGTGAGCTATTACCAACGCTACATGATTTGTTACGGCATTATGAAGAAGCCCATATTTTCCCATCTCCTCCACTGGATAATTCACACATGCTTAACCGTCAAAACTTTAATTCCCATAATTTGATGGAATCTGTTTCAACCACGGACGTCTTTTTAAACACAGCAGATCAAGGTAATTACCAATTTACAGGTAATTATCAATTTGGCCAGGATCAAAATATCCAGATCAATAATAACCCCGACCAAAGGAAAGTACCGACACAACAACAGCATATTAATCCAAACCAGAGCCAGAATAATCATGAACTGCTTCAACAACAACAGCAACAACTCCATCAACAACAACTCCAACAGCAACAGCAACTTCAACAGCAACAGCAACTTCGAATGCAACAAGAGCAACAACAGCAACAACTCCAACAGCAACGTCAGCAACAACAACTTCAACAACAACGACAACAACAATCGCAACAACAACTGTCGCAATCACCAGCGGAAGAAGATGAGGATTCAATGTATATTGATGATCCCGCCCGCCATCTCTATGTCATGGACAATGATGAAAATAAACCCTTCAAATGTCCAGTCATTGGTTGTGAGAAAACCTATAAGAATCAGAATGGTCTTAAATATCACCGTTTACACGGTCACCAAGGCCAAACCCTCAAGGAAAATATCGATGGTACGATATCGATCATTGACCCTGAGCTGAATACCCCCTACTTGGATGGGGCCGGAATGGAGAAGGACAAACCATATAGGTGTGAGGTTTGTGGAAAGAGATATAAGAACTTGAATGGATTGAAATATCATAGAGGTCATACCACTCATTAGTTTTATTTTTGAGTGTTATAATTAGCTACAACAACATGTTGGTGCCCCTTTATTAGAGTTATTCTCTAGAGTTGATAAGCATAAATGCGCTACATATTAATCAATATCGATTGACAATCTAAGTCTACAGGGTATTTCCTGTAATCCACCATCTGGAGTATATATGAAGAAATATTTGTGCGCAAGTATTTATAGTTAGAGTGGCTTATGCCTAAATTTCTTTATATTGCTAAGTTTCCTTTAGTAATTTTAATTATACTTTATTTATCCAGTTCTCTCCCTGTTTTAATATAATTTGAATGTATTTGCTTGTGTTATTTTTTCTGTTGATCAAAATGTGAATCATACAACATGAGATTCATTAATATCACTCTTCCATTGGTGTTGGTCAAGAATTGGTTCTATATCGTATCAACATGGTTTCTGGTAGTATTCATCTTATTACCACTTTCATTGTTGACATACTTGCAATTTTATGAATCCTTAATACCTCAAACTTTGCCGAACATCCCGTTCACTTTCAACAGTTTGAATGGTACATACTCAAGTGGGTTTATTGATTTGGCGGGCCATACAGACAAGTACGGGAAATTCGACCCATTACTTGATTATGAGATCGACGTGAATATAGCCTTGGTCTGTAATGATGATTGGAGTGCAAATGTAGAGAAGATCCAATATGAGATAAGAATGTTTGGTTCTGATTCCAAGAACGAGGAGATCAAACTCAAACACTCCCTTTTGTTGAATTGTAAGGGCCAGAATGTTTACCATTCTAATAATATGTTCATTCCATATAATTGGAGAGAAAACGTACCTCCTGTTTTGGTTAATTGGAGTAGAAACCTAAGATTAGTTATAGATCGGTTGGTAGTCCCTGGATGGAAACTTAATGAAGACATTGAAAAGTTTTTGGTATTATTACGCTACCACAATCAAGAAAATTTCCATGATGATGACAATACCTACGTTTCATTTCAAACACAGTTTACAGGGTTTAGATGGTATTTGATTAAATACTATTGGACTTCGCTCGCTTTAGGAACTTTGGTCTTTTGGGCTCTAAGTTCTATTGTTTGTATATTTACGAGTTACGCCATACTCTGGGTTTGAACTATATACTATCTATAGCTTCCTGATTACCATTCAATAGGACAATCCCCAAATTAATAAGCAACAATCAAACTTCCTTCAACACCTCTACATAGCAACATCCGTAATGTCTTTTCTATAAATCATATGGATTTCAATTATTTGTCTTCCATAAATTGTATTGGGCATTAAAGTCACCTAATTTGCATTCAATAGCTTCAATTCATTCGAACTGTCCACCGATAAGAATGGAATAATTTTCTTGAAGTAGTCAAACTCATTCAAGTTTGCAACTGTCAATTCCCTATTGAACTGATCTACCTCTACTTTCTTATTCAAAAATGCTTTGAACTCGTCTATCATTGAATTAAGTTCATTTAAAGACCTTCCGAGATTCGTCATTGTGACAACCGAACTCTTGGAGGTCTTCCCTTTGAATAAGTCAAGTGTTTCCTGATCATATACCCCTCCAGAACTGTCACCATCGCCATAGTTCTCAATGTACAACCCATCCTCATCATTTATATAGATGTTTTTGAACGGATCAGAATTAATGTATATCGAAAGCAGCGGAACTCTCGGCCGCATTGGAAAATACAGCACTCTTCTTTGCTTATTTGAGATAGCTGAAACAGGGCGTCCAATATTATTGTTTTGATGGTGAATTAATAAATACTTTTCATTCATTGACTCGTGATCAATTATTATATCAAACTTGTACAACGGCCTTATAATGTCCGGTGGTAATCTTGATAATTCTGGAAGCTGACTCATAGAATGCTGCAGGCGTTTGTTGTCAATGGTACTAATACTTTCAGACAACGAGTCCATGTCCGATTGAACAGAGGAACTGGTTGAATCTGTTAATGGAAGTGAGTTAAACGACAAAAGACTTGGGCTTGAAGATCGAGACTTCATCGAAGAGTACGCTGTGGACAAGGAGCTCAATGAAACTGAGTTTCTCTTGATTCTGGATTTTCCATTATCAACTAATGATTTGTTGCCTTCCATTGTCGCAAATAAAACAGGTGGTGGAGACTCAGGCGGCGAAACATCATCATCTTCGTCAGTGGATAAGTATTTGAAGAATTTTCCAAGAGAACTCACAAGTGATTTTGGCGCTTGCTTTGGAATTGGATGTTCTAGCGGAGGAGTTGAAGTTACCGAAGATCCCTCAGAACCAAAAGGTAAAGACGAACAAGAATATATTGCTTCATCAAATACTTCATACGAATGTGTCTTTCTTAAATCCGATGTCTTAGAAATAGGTGTAGTGGCAGGCATCAACTCCAGCTGGTCATCATATACGCTCAAACCATCCTCCTTCGGGCTTGCTGATAACACTCCAAACTTCCTATTGACCAACGGATTATCTGGTTTATAGTTAAGATGGTAGGATTCTGCGGGCGAATCAATGTCTATTGTGAAGCCATGCAATATCTCATAAGATTTATTCAACTTTTGCTGCAATTTCCTAGTGACTTGAATCATCGTAGAGCTTTGATAATTATTTACTCCGATTATTCTCCAAATAAGTAACCTTAAGTAGTACGACCTAATTATAGGATTCCAGTGAACAACAAATCTCTCAAATACTTCATTGCTAATGATCCAATTGATGAAGTTCACCTTGTAACTTTCATCAAGATCAACCAACCACTTATAATTCATTGAAAGATCTTCATCTCGATGTTTGGACAAACACTCTGGAACCATGTCCCAAATATTGAATAAGAAGGCAAAGTTTTTCAATACAACTTGTATATGATCCGTATTTTCAATCATCATGTAATTGCAACTCAACCAAAACTCCCAGTCAATCAAATCTCCAGGAACTTCCAAGTTGTTGTGGACATGGTTTATATACTCTGAGGCAATATTTAGTAAGAGTCCATTCTTATTACATTGATACACACTTGTCTCTGTGGCTATGGACATAAGTGCTTGATCTATAAACCTGACCAAAGTTGAAGTCAATGGGTCCAACAGTTTATCATCAGAATCAAGAAGCGAACAGTGAATGATATCTCTAGTTGTCCTGAATACTTTGATGATAGAATTGTAGTATACATCGCATTGCTTTATGTTGAAGGTATTTCCAAGAGATGCTGGTGGAGGTGGCGCAGGAGGGGTGGCAGAAACACCACTTTGAATTTGCTGTAATACTTGTCTCGGCTCAAGTTCTTTCGAATAAAATGGAAGACTCTTTAGTCCACTATTCTTCGACTCCATTGTAGTATTCTTCTTCGGAGGTGGAAGGTTGGAGTTGAATTTATTGTAGGAATTAGTTGAAATACGATTCACCGAAACTTGAAATATTTGTAATATGTGACTTAGGATGATATTGAAACCAGGAAGATTGGCCATAACATCATCTCTTGATGTATTAGGAATCCTTGGCAATGGTTCCAAAGTCTGAGGTATGGATATATGAGGAGAGATTGTGTCTTGAAGAATGTCGACGTAATGCCTTAAAAATGAATTGAACACGTTTGAATCACAATTGCACCATCTTCTTACCCAACCTGAGTTTGGATCCTTGATTCCATTTACGGGATGCTGGGGAGGTGGAATACAATTCAAATACAAAGCCTTTTTCCGTGATTTGACATTCAAACCTTTAAATGCTATGAGATAATGCAAATGACTTGGGAAAGCAGTGTATAAGACTTGAGCATTGTGATTTGGTTTTAAAATCTTCAAAGTGCTTGCAAGCATAGACTGTTTCACGTTAAGTAAGAAAAGTAAAGCATTTGCAACGTCTGGTAATCGAAAGAAACTAAACGCAAATACTTTTCCAATAAATGCAGACATTGATAACGAGAGTGTCTTGATAGTACTCAATTTATCAATACAATATTCCAAGGTGGTTGTAAGTAATAATTGATATTGAGCATAAAAGTCTTCATCCACCCCAACCCAATCATCTCTAGATACAATTCTTGAAATGCATTCCAAATAAGCATTCCTATCTGCAGCAGGAACAACACTAAAGTGGATAGATGTAGGGTCATTAAATGAAGAATTTGGACTATTCTGATTGGATTCATTTGTAGATGAATTAGATGGAGGGATTTGAGTAACACTTGATAAGTTTCCAACTAATGATGACCACCATTTAAGTAGTATTGCAATGATTACGCTTATCAAACTTTTATAAACCTTTGAACTTTTATCGAAATAATGATTCAAATATGTTGACTTCTTCCTGAGAAATGGTAATAGGGAGGTTCTTAAGATATTGCTTTTAAGAACGCCTGAATTCTTGCCGTTATTATATTTTTTTGAATTGAATTTATTTAAATCCAATTCCAAAGATTTGAACTGTTTGAGTAGACTCTTTATAATGCGATCACTTTCCGGTGAACTTTTGATGGTGGAAGCACTTGATGTCATTGATGACGGCAGAAGTACTTTCTCTCTTTCTATAATACTATCATTATTACTCAAGTTTAAGAACATCATAGTTCCACGCTTATTACGTACACTTGAATCCAGATCCAGGCCCAGCAGATTGGACCTTCTTGTTTTTGATTTCGATATACCGATGGGCATGAATATTACCAGGTATTGTTATAGTTCATGAAGATATAATCTTGTAATTCATTTGCAATATTGGTTTTCCGTATACCTTTGCTTTATAATGGCTTAATCAATTCTTAGTAAAGTACTGAAAATGATCGTGTAATGAATATGATACTTCAAGTCAAATTACCCCTTATTTATTCTTATAATGAATAGCCTCCTTTCAATGCTTTTATAAATTGTCTTATAGAACTTGCTAATGGAATATTTTCTATCTTACACGTTTATAGGAATATTAATATACTGAATCTTTTATATTCGATTATAATACAACTTGTCCTATTATAAGATAGTCGAAATGAAATTAGTCGAAAGTTGTAATGACAGAAGGTATAAAAATAAGTTTTATGATATTGCACGGGTCTCGTATATAGGAAGAAAACAATAAGAAAAGGTAACGCAAGGACAAAACGTTCACCCTAACAAACTGCCTGCATTTGGAAAGCCCAATACCCCGTCACATGAGGGATTATATTACTCTAGGCGAATAATAATTATCCCATCAATTGCTACAACAACACAAAGGTACCTTTATCATGTACGGCAGTTATAGGTAATACCGAGAAAATCTATACAAGGGGGGGCTTTATTTTCATTTCATGGTGGCTCAAAGTACCAAAACAGCTAACATGACGATGAATATGGAAGAACAGATGAATTCAAGAAAACCTCGAACTAATGCAGTAGGGCTAATCGTTCGTTTTTCTTTTTCGGGACCCACGATTGCTTTCATGTTATCTTCGAGCAATATAAATGTAGAGGTGGAATATCGTCCACCTTCTATGTCTGGAATGTAATACGCCCTTACATTTCGGTATGATGTAATGGCTCTTTGTGTAAATGCATATTCAAGATTTCTTTGTAACGAACAGGTACTTCATTGCTACCATCTTCGGAGCTAAACCAGGTATAGTTTGAAGCCTTTGGTCGTAGTTCCAGAACATGCACATAGTTAAGACGGACCTACGTCAACCGAATCTTTCCGGAGGAAGTATGAAATGCAGAGACCTCATGTATACACCTGTGGAGGATCATATGTACATACCTGTGGAGGATCATATGTACATACCTGTGGATATTCATATACTTTCCTGATGTACATGTCTGTGGAGATAATTTACTTCCCTAATGTACATGCCTGTGGAAGATCATACATACTCCCCTGATCATATGTAAATGCCTGTGGATCAATATACCTTGTGGAAGATCATATATACATCCCTAGACGGTATTTTTTCTACTTTTGAGTCCCACATGAAACGGCTACATTCCTATTGATACTTCGGTAAGATTGTTATTATTGTTGAACGACGGATTGTTTGATAAGGTATATGCGTATCTTCAATGTTCATATCTTGATATACACATTCTATTGTTAAACTATTGTTTCAGTATATTGTGTTTGGTTACCATTATGATCGGACGTCAAATGGTTATCTATTTACATGTGTTTGTACCGTGCAACTTGAGCCATGCACTCTCGTCAATTTAAAAATCTAAGTTAATTACATACTTGTAGAACCCTACGGCACTCGTAATTCACACTTAATATAAAGTTCATTTACACACTTAATCTAACCTTCACTTAATCTGACCTCCCTAATTTAACCTTCACTTAATCGGACCTTCCCTAATTTAACCTTCACTTGATCTGACCTCCCTAATCTAACCTTCACTTAATCTAATGTTCATCCGAGTACATAAAAAAAAATAATTGAATTTAAACCTCCTTTTGAAGAATATCACTGGCAAGAGCTTTTTGCTTTGAAACCTCCTCCAATTCAACCTTCTGAGTTTGAATAACTTTCTCAAGCTCAGCAATCTTTAAGGTGAAATCTTCCCTCGATGCCTTGCTACCTGCAAGAGATTTTGAAATATATTCACTGAATTTATCATTGGCCTCTTTTTTGGCCTTTTCTAACTCTTTCACCGAGACATCCAACTCTTTCACTGAGGCATCTTTTGCTGCCAAATCTTCTTGCAAACTCACAAGTTTCTTTTCCACTTCTTCCTTAGCAGTCTTTGCAGCAACCTTCACTGTTTTGCTCTCTTCCAATTCAGATTTCAAATCAGCAATTTGTTTATCATTACCGCTTGATAACTTCAAAGTTTCCAATTGGGCCTTTAAATCAGAAATCTCCTTACCACTCTTAGAAGAAATTTCAAGCTTTGTACTTTCAATTTGAGCTTTCAAGTCGGAAATTGTCTTCTCATATTTGGATGAGATATCGGATTTGGTGGCTTCGATTTTGGCGTTCAATTCTGTATCTTTAGCCGATAACTTAGCCTTTACCGTTTCTAATTCACCACTCAATTCACTATCTTTTGAAGACAACTTGAGCTTCAAAGTGTCCAATTCAGAGCTCAATGCAGAATTCTTTGAAGACGCTTCAGTCTTCTCAGTTTCAATCTGGGCTTTCAAATCAGCAATTGTCTTCTCATACTTTGTAGTAATTTCGGTCTTTTCAGAAATCAACAGGGCTTTGGCAGCCTCCTCAACCTTGGCGGTCTCCAATTTGGCATTCAAACTTGATTTTGCAGCTTCCAATTGAGATTTTAATTCTAAACCCTTCACTGAGGCTTCTTCCACTTGAGCAGTCAAACTCGAAATTCGAGTATCAGTATCCTGCTTTGCGGATCTTAATTTCTTAACCTCCTCTTTTAACTCCTCAATGATGTTTTGATTTTTTAAAGCATCATCTGCTGCTGTCTTTGAAGTTTCAACCTTCAACTCGGCAAGCTCCTTTTCAATTGTTTTCTTTTCTCCCACAACACTTTCGTGGTCCTTCTGCAAGGTTGTCAATTCGGTCTTCAACTTTTCAATATCACCCGTGTCCTTTTTCAAAGCCTCCGCCTTCTTCACAGCTGCTTCATCCTTTTCTTCAACCTCCTTCTGTAATACGACAACCTTCACTTTAGATAACTTCAATTCTTCCTTGATGTTTTCAATGGCAGATTCGTTTTGCTTGGACGCCTTTTTAATATCCTCCAATTCTTTGCTCAACGCTTCAAGGGCTTCTTCTTTAGATGCAACTGTACCTGTTAAAGTCTCAATTGTCTTCGAATTTGATGTGTTTTGAGACTTCAACTCTTTTTCGCCTTGGGTCAATTGATCCTTTTCTGACTTCAAAGTATCCAAAGATGTGGTTAGGGCCTCAATCTTTTCGGTGGCTTCTTTCAACTTTGCGTCTTGACTCTTCTTATATTCTTCATTCTTTGCAGTGGATTCTTTGACGTATGCATCATATGTGGCTTGCTTTTCAGCAAGCGATTCTTTGAAATTCGAACCTTCCTTACCTAACAGAGCAATCGAACGCGAAAGACTTTCACCATAATCTTTAATTTGAGTAATGACGTCTCCTTCCCCTTTCCATGAAACGGATTTAAGGTAATGTTCCAAAGAAGTTTTCAATTCTTCAAATTCTCCCGACAATCTAGAGTACTCAGAGTCTTTGCTTCCAGCTTTGACATTCAAATCCTTGATCTCGGAGCTATGTTTCTCTTGTAAAGATTCCAATTCCTTGATCTTTGCAGCTTTTTCCGATTCCAGTTTCGACAATACTTCAATCTGCTTCGTGCTTTCAGCTCTCAATTTTTCCAAGTCATCATTCTTCGTGTTCAAAGAGTCATTTGCAGTTGCATGTGCATTCAACTCTTGAATATTTCTACTAAGTTCAACATTGTGGTTGTTGATTTCCTGGAGTTTTTCAGATAATACTTTATTTTCTTCCTTAACATCCAATAGTTCACTATTTGACAAAGTCAATTGTTCGGTCAATAATTCAGTCTTTGAATTGATTTCGGAGGCTTGCTCTTTCGATTCAAACTTCAAAGCGGCAAAAAGTTTATTGACGGAGACCAATTCGCCTTCAATGGATTTGATAGAATCTTTCAATTGATCGATTTCCGTGTCCTTAGAAATGATCAACTTATCAATTTCTTGACTCATTTTGAAATCATACTCTTGTTTCAATTGCTCTTTTTCGGCATTGCTTTTGGTTAAATCTTTTGTTAAACCTTCAACTTGTTGCTTAACTTGGAGAAAGTTATCGTTCACAGAAACTTGCTTTGCATGTAATTCCTCTTTCTGTTGTGTCAATTGAGCATTAAGGGCCTCAATGGCTGCAATCTTAGTATTCAATTGCTTGATGCTAGAATTGTGGTTGGATTCCTTTACATCATTATCAACGTTTGAAGTTGAGGTGTACTTGGCTAACTCGTCTGATTTGGTATCTACCAACGCGTTAAGATCATTAATCCTAGAATTCAACTCTTTAGATAAATTCTCATACTCTAAGACTTTGCTCAGATATAACTGAAACGTAATAGCAGAGGTGACACACCCAATCGCAGCAACGTAGTTGGTAATACCCATGATTATAGTATTAAGGGTTTAGGTTGCGTTTTTTTTCAACTGACGATTTGAGAAATGATCCACGATGTGGTGCCTAGGTGATTGACAACACAACCAGGCAGTTACAAGCGACAACATTTTAATTTTTAGAGATTTGAGTGGATTTGATTAGATGAAACTATAAAATTTGGTATAACAATTCTCAACACTTCCTTCACAAAGAAGATTATTCAAACCAACTAACTACACTTTCATACCTCTACATACCATTTAAAGTACATTGAATTCTCACATGATAATAAATGTCACTAGGGCTAAAACCTAAATAATCAAATCAGAACCCTCATTACGATTTTTTAACATACTTTGATTTTGCAGCCATCCAACCTATTAAGAAAATGGTTTACATTACCCGGCTATGAGCGTCCTTATGTGATGCAAGTCAGTCAGATCCAAGCAATTCACAGGGTACGCAAACATTCCAGAGGGTTTATCATCATTCCATTGATGAATGAAACTTTTATCATGAAGATGGTTCAATTTGAGTCTGCACTCACACAACCACTTTATGAACCCCCTCAAGCAAACGCTTATCAATTACACTCTTACTAGCATCCAAAACCCCGGCTAATTTCAACAATTCGCTTGTATTCACAACAACCTTTTCCCAGTTCAATGGTACTTGTCCAACCTCGGTATTGAATTCAACTGTTTTGATCCATTCTTGAGCATCTTCAGCAGAATAATCCAAATTTTCACTGATGAACTTAATAGCTTCTTCATGGTGATTGTTGAAATGGGCAATTCCCTTGTTCAATCCAGCAAGGAATTTTGTAATGATGTCACCTTTCAAAGTCTTATTACTTGCGGTGATCACCCAAGAAGGCCAAGGAGTATATATTTCCCCGATTTTCTTAAGCTCTCCATTATCGTAATATTTCTTTGAGGTGAAATGTTCCCACATGAAAGCATCACTGTTAGTCAACTCATCGTCACCAGTGAATTTCTGATTAACAGAATCCCTCAAGTTCTTAAAGTTCGACAAAATTGGGAACCCATCATAGAAGGGAGCAGGGAATTCTAGTTGATGCCCCAAAACAAATGACATGACATAGGAACCCGAACCAATACGAGAAACTCCAATTTTCTTTCCTTTCAAATCAGAAGCTTCCGAAAGCTCATCACGTTCAGCACCAGTACTGATGGCCCAACAAAGTGGAGATTGGACAAAAGTATCTACTATCTTATAAGTTTCCTCCTCACGCCCTTTACCTATATCTGCAACAAAAGCTTCCGTTAAACCAATTGCAATATCGACCTGATCGGTATTGAGCAAATTTATCAACCTTCCAGATCCCTCGATCACTGGAGTCAACTGAATTTCAAATCCAAAGAATTGCTTCTCAATGGCAAAGAAGAGTGGCGTCGAGAAGTGTTCGGGGATATAGGCTACTCTCAAGGACATTGTTGGTGGTTAGATTTTGTGTGGGGGCGTATATTTGCGAGATCGTAGGTTGGACCAAAAGTGCCTCAAGGAAGACACTGTGATTAAATACAGAGGTTGAGAGACAATGTTGAAGTAAAAACCCATTTAATTATTAAATTTCTAGTAATACGTGGCTTGCACATCCCTAGACTTATCTATTTGCTTACATATTTGCTCCGTCGTTTTCATATATGAATTGTCTCCTCGCACTCATCTACGTCTTAGTCTATACAAAATGTTTATTTATACCTAAGAACTGAAGATGGGTACAGGAAGCACCCTATTAATCAGATCAAGCTGATTTACATACTAGACCAATTTTCTTGTTGT
Source organism: Kodamaea arcana (assembly GCA_030574295.1). NCBI lineage: Eukaryota > Fungi > Ascomycota > Pichiomycetes > Serinales > Debaryomycetaceae > Kodamaea > Kodamaea arcana. The sequence goes on from JAJMER010000013.1 coordinate 359,870, forward strand.
GCTATTATGGTGTGGTGATGAGGGGTTGTTTGATTGACCGTGGTGGTTGATCGACTCGTGTGATTGGATCTAAGGTCAATACTCTTAGTATAAATACTTTGAGCTTGCAAAGAATTACACTTCAGCATTCTTCAAATATTATGGAATGCTCAATCCCTCTGTAATTCTATCCTTAGTTAAGCCGTGTGTATTTCGGTTAATTGATCGGAATTCCACCGAGTTCATGTATTCACAGGTGTGAATATTTTAGCTGGAGGGACAGCCAGAGTTTGGGGTTCAGCAAAATACAAGTGGGACAATTGAAGGGCCACGGATTACATTTGAAGGGAAATGCTCTCTCGTAGTATTAACACCCACAATCCCCATCATTCCTTTGTACACCTTGATTAGTCAAATCGATCCTTCCCTGAACAGGTCCTGGTTGTACCTCACTTCCAACTTCAGGAATTTTACTACCTATACCAATAAATACTTCGTTCACATTAAGTGAAGTCTTTGCACTAGTTTCGAAAAATAGCAAACCTTCCTCGTCAGCCAAGCTTTGGCCATCTTTGATCAGAACTTTCCTTAAAGGTTGTTCTTCATCATCATCTTCGACCAAGTCGAATTTATTCCCTACCAATGCAATGGTTATATCTTTTGAGGCTTGTTCGTGTAATTCCTTAACCCAGTGACGAGCTTTGATAAAGGAGGCTGGTTTAGTAATATCATAAACCACCAACGCAGCTTGTGCATTTCTATAATACATAGGCGCTAACAGTGCAAACCGCTCTTGACCAGCTGTATCCCAGATCTCATATTTGATTGTTCTTTCCCCAATCGTACACCTTTGGGTTAAGAATGCTGCGCCGATAGTGGGTTCTTTATTTTCTTGGAAATCATTGCTGACAAAACGTAACACTAGAGATGATTTACCTACAGCAGCTTCTCCGAGTAATACCAATTTGACTGATGTGGCAGGCTTTGGAAAACTCATTGTGTTGATTCCGTGTAAATCGTTTATCGTTCCGCCCCCCTTGGTTAAATAGAGTGACTGAGTTTGGTTCGGCGCACGACCTTTTATTTTACTTAGCAACGGGGGCAATTATAATTAGGCGAAATGATAAGATGATAGATAGAAATATTAAATAGTTATCAAGTTTGGAGCCATTCTAAGTAATATTTCCACAGAATCTATACTGAAGATTTCAAAGTAACAGTCACTGTTTACCATGTGATTCATACAATCAAAAACATTTTACGCGAGCAACCCCACAGTTATACGTCAGATCAAAATGGGTAATATTTTTGTGTGTATACATCTCTGTTCTTCTTCCCAACATTCAGTTACCAGAGATTATTCGGAAGTTCACTCCACTGATCAAATCAGTTGAGCCAAATAGAAAGCGCGGATTCTATCAGCAGTATCAAGGGGGCGTTTCTAAGGGGGATATTGAAAAGGGACTTACCAAGCGAATTAGTAAGGGGGAACTTTCTATGGAAAAGGAATCTTCAAGGGATATTGAAAAGGGAGACCATTATTCTGATCTAAAGGGGGAGATTGAACTAAAAGAAGATTCTCAAAAGAAGGATACAGAAGAGGGAGACACTCAAAAGGTTCATCAAAAGACAGACTACTCCATACTTATTCGTAAGAAGAAGGATTATTCTATACTCCACTTTTATAAGAAAAAAGTGGATCGTACTATGATTGATATGCAATATGATTCGTTTCTTAAGGCGACAGTTTATAATCAAAGGGAGAATTTTGGATTATTGAATGCATTGGAGGTGAAGAGAATCCAAGGAAAAGAAGTTGAATGGGATGCTATAGTTGGAACATCCAAGAAGAATTCCAATAGGAATAGGTATTTTAATGTTTATCCATTTGATTCTACTAGAGTCAAACTACCCGTAGACTCCAACCATTCCGATTATATCAACGCTTCATATGTATCTGTAGGGGTTGATAAATACATAGCTACTCAGGGTCCATTACAATCTACCACGCATCATTTTTGGGCAATGGCATTCAATGAAGCAGTTAAAAGAAATGAAGAGGACATTGTCATAGTGATGGTTACTCCATTGGTTGAAGGAGGAGATACGAAATGTTTCCAATATTGGCCAACGCAACATGAAACAATAGCATTCAATCAATTGTTACTACTTGATGGTATTGAATTACATTCATTGGAAGTTAGACATATCAGTGAATCTTATAATGAAGATGGGGATTATTTGTTAACTGAGTTAGAATTGAAAAGTGGAGATGAAATTAAAAAGGTACATCACTTTTATTATTATAAGTGGGCGGATGCAAAAGTCCCACCTTCTATATGTCCTTTACTTCAACTTTCGAAAGATATGAGGGAAATTAATGCAATTCCAATTGTTCACTGTTCTGCGGGAGTTGGTAGAACAGGTACATTTATTTCAATTGATCATTTATTTCATAATTACCCTGAATTAATAGAAGCTTATCGAGAGTCATCTATAGCAAAGTCAAACCTTGACGAGAAGAATGAGAATATGGAATCGAAGTATAAGAATTTGGAATCTATTTCGAAGTATAAGAATATGGAATCTACGAAGTATAAAAATCCAGAATATATTCCTGCAGAAGATCCCATCTTAAGAACTGTTGCTCAGTTGAGAAAGAATAGAATGATGATGGTTCAAACTGTTTATCAGTATAATTTCTTATATGAATCTGCGCAGAAGTTATTTGGTGCTTAATGATACAACGATTTCTGCTATACAACTGATTAATACAGTTCAACTTGTTTATTTATCTTACTTTTTGCTTTTAATGAAGAGTATGGAACTTGCCTTTAATTTGAATAGTCTTTTGGGCTATCGAGGCTATTAAGTTTATATTTATATACTAATATATTAATAATTAATGAGATTTTGTAGCATACTTTGATACTGATCCCCAATCCTACACCAAACTCTCCCAATCACCAATTTTCTTTTGATACCCAATTGTGTTCATGGACAATTACATAAACTTACCTCTTATCAACTGATATATATATTTCAATTGCCAGCAATTGCTGGCAATTGTCTACTAATTTTACAATCACATTGATATACCTTTACTAAAAGTCAATTCTCCTTGTATTGCCAATTGTTCCTTTCCACTTGATACTTTCAAATTACAATGAACTAGTTATTTAAACATACTTATAAAGAATGTGCATTTTCCTTATGCTGTCTCCCCTATATCTAGACTCCTCAAACCTTACTGGCTGCAAATACGAAGCAGTCCGGGTAACCAGATCAGTCTGGGCATCCTGCGTAATTCTCAGACCAACTCCTTCTCACCACAAAGACTGGCCAATTTTTTTTGTAGCACACATTGTGAAAATTTTTCTATCCGCAGAGGGTATATATGAAAAATTGAAATTTTTATATTCCAGTTACCTTTTTCTTCTTCTTAATTATATAAAAAATGGCTGAAGGTGTTTTCCCAGGTGCTATCGGTATCGATTTAGGTACCACATACTCTTGTGTTGCTACTTATGATTCTGCTGTTGAGATCATTGCTAACGAGCAAGGTAACAGAGTTACTCCATCCTTCGTCGCTTTCACTAACGAAGAAAGATTAATTGGTGATGCCGCCAAGAACCAAGCTGCTTTAAACCCAAAGAACACTGTTTTCGATGCTAAGCGTTTGATTGGACGTGCTTTTGACGATGAATCTGTCCAAAAGGATATCAAGTCGTGGCCATTCAAGGTTGTTGACCACAACGGTAACCCAAACATTGAAGTTCAATATTTGGAAGAAACCAAGACTTTCTCTCCACAAGAAATTTCATCCATGGTTTTGACCAAGATGAAGGAAATTGCTGAAGCTAAGATTGGTAAGAAGGTTGAAAAGGCTGTTGTTACTGTCCCAGCTTATTTCAATGATGCTCAAAGACAAGCTACCAAGGATGCTGGTGCCATTGCTGGATTGAACGTTTTGAGAATTATTAACGAACCAACCGCCGCTGCTATTGCTTACGGTTTAGGTGCTGGTAAGTCCGAAAAGGAAAGAAACGTTTTGATCTTCGATTTAGGTGGTGGAACTTTCGATGTTTCTTTGTTGAACATTACCGGTGGTGTTTTCACCGTCAAGGCTACCGCTGGTGACACTCACTTGGGTGGTCAAGATTTCGATACCAACTTGTTGGATTTCTTCAAGAAGGACTTTGAAAAGAAGACCGGTAAAGATATCTCCGATGATCCAAGAGCCTTAAGAAGATTGAGAACTGCTTGTGAACGTGCTAAGAGATCTTTATCTTCTGTCACTCAAACTACCGTTGAAGTTGACTCTTTGTTTGATGGTGAAGATTTCTCCACCCAAATCACCAGAGCTAGATTCGAAGACATTAACTCTGCTTTGTTCAAGTCTACCTTGGACCCAGTTGAACAAGTCTTGAAAGATGCCAAGATTGCCAAGTCAGGAGTTGATGAAGTTGTCCTTGTTGGTGGTTCCACCAGAATTCCAAAGGTCCAAAAGTTGTTATCTGACTTCTTTGATGGTAAGGCTTTGGAAAAGTCTATTAACCCAGATGAAGCTGTTGCCTACGGTGCTGCCGTCCAAGGTGCCATCTTAACTGGTCAATCTACTTCCGAAGACACCAAGGACTTGTTATTGTTGGATGTTATCCCATTATCTTTGGGTGTTGCCATGCAAGGTAACGTTTTCGCTCCAGTTGTCCCAAGAAACACCACTGTTCCAACCATCAAGAGAAGAACATTCACCACTGTTGCTGACCACCAAACCACCGTTCAATTCCCAGTTTACCAAGGTGAACGTGTGAACTGTTCCGAAAACACCTTGTTGGGTGAATTCGACTTGAAGAACATTCCACCAATGCAAGCTGGTGAACCAGTCTTGGAAGCTATCTTTGAAGTTGACGCTAACGGAATCTTAAAGGTCACTGCCCTTGAAAAGTCCACCGGTAGATCCGCTAACATCACCATCTCCAACTCTATCGGTAGATTATCTTCTGATGAAATTGAAAAGATGATCAATGATGCTGAAAAGTTCAAGACCTCCGATGATGCTTTCGCCAAGAGACACGAACAAAAGCAAAAGTTGGAAGCTTACGTTGCCTCTGTAGAATCAACCGTCACTGACCCAGTATTATCTGCTAAGTTGAAGAAATCTGCCAAGGACAAGATTGAAGCTGCTTTGTCTGATGCTTTACAAACCTTGGAAATTGAAGACTCCACCACTGATGATTACAGAAAGGCTGAATTAGGATTGAAGCGTGCTGTCACCAGAGGTATGGCTACCCGTTAAACATTCTAAGTATATAAGCTTAGGGTATTTGTACAAAATAATATAAAGAAATATTTTAAATGCATGTAGGCAATCTCTAGAAAGTGTAATGAAACCGTTAAGAAGCTGCCTTCGCTAATATCACATTTCCTTTCTGAGGATACTATGCTTGCAGATATGACTTGCGGTGAGAGTAATAAATGGTAGATCTGAAAACACCGTTAGAATCTTACAAAGGTGAGTTTCACAACTCCAAGGACAAATTGACCAATTTACTTTAACAATATATATGGGTTAAGGTTAGAGGCTCACATTGCTTCCAGGTGTCTATTATATATGCATTAAACTACCTACTCATCCAAGATGAAATTACCTAATTTATCCATCTTTAACTTGTCACCGGTTGACAAAGCTTTAATAATTTTTTCATTCTCTTCTGTAAGGTCTTCCTCTTCAGATTCTTCTTCCAGTACTTCATCAGATTCATCTTCTGCTTCGGATTCATATTCCTCTTCGTCGTTGTCTTCAACCTCCGAACGTTCCTCAAGATCATCCTCACCTTCGTGTAATCTCATTCCTTGAAGTGCTTTTTCCAATTCCAAGTCTTCCTTTCTACCCTTCTTTTTCTTGGTGTACCCAGAAGCTTGTACCTCCACATCTAAGCTCTTGATTCTAACAACATCTCTCTTGAAGTTAGGATAAGCATATCTGTAACCATCCCCATAACCATCAGTGTCCAACATTGTAGGGTCATGTTGAGGCTTATATCTAAATTTCTTCTCAAAGAAAGCTTTGACTCCTTCCACATCTCTGTCAAAATACAGTTTTGCATCCACATGATCAATCGATACACACTGGGGGAAATCAATAACCACAAAGTCAAACTCTCTCCCTACTGCTTCCTCTTTGTCTCGTATTATGATATTAAATTCATTAAAATCACAGTGAATTAGCCCATGGTTTCCTAATTTGACAATGAAGTTCATCAAATCAGAATATAATCTACGGAAATTATCATGTGTTCTCAAATGCTTCATTGGAATACCTTTAATCCATTCCATCATCACACAATGTCTCGAGTAGTCATATGGGATTGGCACAACAAACCCGTTATTGTACAAAATAGTCATGAAATCAAATTCCTTATTGGCAGCAAGTCTACTCAAAAACATCCAACCAGAATTTTGGTTATTTCTCAAATAATCACGATTATTCTTGACTGTCTTGAAAGAAGTTCTACCCAACCTATGTATCTTCAAAACCTTTTGGTTACCATGAGTATCACTCACCGAGTAAATGTCGGATTCTTTACCCACTCCAATGGTGGTTCCAACCGCATATAAAGTTTCCCGATTTAACATGGATTTCAAAGCCAAATAATCATAACCATTATACGTTAATCTGAATCCATCATAGGTTGCATTTCTTAATCTAGAAACCAATTTCAATTTGGCCAAATCACCAATTGTTCTATTAGTCCCGGTTTGAGATTTAAGTCCACCCATACTGTGGATCAAGGAAGTCGGTACCAATTCGTGGTTACGCGAGCCAATCTCCACTGCCTGGAGTACTTTGAAGTCATCAGGCGTGAGATACCTCATCTGAGCTGTGTCTAACTTCATGGTGGTTTAATGTATAAATGATTTTTTTTGAATAACCACTAAGACCTCATCTCACATTTTTTTTGCTTCCGCGCTGCCAGTTTTGATCAACACCCCCATTTTCAGATTAAAAGCCTCCTAAGGAGTATCTACCATTGCAACCATGCGGACTTGAAAAAAGTATAAACAATAAATGGTTTCCTTTAAGAGACGCCCAAGGCGGAAATCAAGGAAAAGGATAAGGACGCATCGACGATCAAATCAAAGCTCTCAGCATGGGCCAAGTAGAAGCGTAAATGGACTGCAGGCTGGTCCACTTGACTTGCAAATTGATAAATCCTCAATAACTTCCAACCCCACTCACAGTTGGTGTGTTATTCCTCCTTTATCAAGCTATAATACAAATTCCAAAACTGAGATGCCAAAGCGAGTCAAACCATTGAGACTGATTTGTGCTGCAGTTTTAGCAAAAAACGTGGAATCTTTGGAATCTGACTATTTGTCCCTTGCTCCATGGCAATGTTGGATTCAGGTTTGGAATGAGATATTGGCTCTAAGTAATGATTCGTTTCGGGTATATTCACTTTTTGCTAGCAAGTTTTCACATTTGCCGGCGTTCAAGGCTCATAAATTAATCGTGGGAGACTCGCTAGGGAGCTTGGATGAGACTTTGAAACTACAATTAACTCGCAGTAGTGGTATATCAATTCTGAGAATACCAAATTGTAAGAATTATAGATTGGAGAATATTTTTTGTAATATAAAACTTCAATCTGTTATTGAAGAATTGAAAAAGCTCAATCCATTAACTCTTCTTGATATTTCGGCTGTTGAATTGTCGAACCAAGACTCTTACATGTTGTTTAATTTTCCACGACTAATTGCATTGGATTTGTCACGCTCAAAGTTCGTTGATGATATGTATATCCACAATATGGTTCAAAGTATGGTATCAGAGGGAAAGCTTTCATTGTTGACTACATTGAGCGTATTAGAGTGTCGTAACTTGAGTGTTGATGGCGTTATGAAGCTAATGCAAAATGGAACAAATTTGTCGTACATAGAATCCGACCATTATCTAGAACTATCTGATCATTTAGTTGGTGGTCAACGCTATGTAGTGGGTACGAAGTGGTTCCAAATAAATTCGCAAATTGGGGAATTAGCAATAATAGGACGACTACCCTTGGGTTTAAAAATGCATGCACTTTTCAAGTTCTTCTCAAAGCATGTGGCAGAAGACGAGGCTTTCTTAGTCAAAGATACTCTTGATATAATGCTACACCCACTGTCGTTTGATTTTAAACTTGATCTGCAATCTAAAATCAAGTTGCTACAACAAGCCTGGAAATCACGAATAAATAAACGAAACATGCCAAACCAGCCATTGAAATCTTTCGCATACTTCTACAATAGTAGGCATATAATCCAACCAGGCAAAAATATTAAGGTAGAAGGTGATTTCCTGGCACCAAAGAAGAAGACAGACGAAACAAAGAGAAAAGTAAGGAAGAGAGTGATTGCAGATGCAAAGTCATTTTTTAGTTAGACATTATTTATTATATATACCTAGGGTTTGTCCCTTCATCAAAATTCATTACGTATCGTGATATCTAGGGTGTTTCCATTACAAACTGTAAAGAATTTACGGGGTCTACTCAGTGTACCTGAACATTCCATTGCTCCCATTAATGGACTGAAGATTGTCTTTGGTTTCAGTCGACTTCTTACCATTGAGTAATGCCAACAAATTCTGTCCATGTGGATTAGTGAGTATGTTACTTTGTTGGGTACTTTGTGGTGGCACATTTGAATATTGGTGATGCTGATGAGCAGGCGTCACCATGTCGTTCAACAGCTGGCCAGCCTTTAATATCCTGATTCGTTGCTTTGGCTCGTCATAGAAGTTCAGTGCCGGTGCAATTGGCTCTGGCTCCTCATATGCATATGACTCATATTGCGATTCATCCACTTCTTCTTCATCACTTGCAATATCGAAGTTGAATTTGTCTTGGAAATTTTTACTCAATTCTTCATCTTCCTCATATTCATGGAAATCTTCAAAATTCTCAAAATCTTCAAAATCATCTGATTCACCATGAGTGCTAAGTTCAGGAGCAGGTGCAATTTGGGGACTAGGGATATCTGCTCGGTCAGGTGCAATTTGGGGACTAGGAATATCTGCTCTCTTTTTGAGGAGCCCCAATAATTCAGTCGAAGGATTTGAGCTTTCCTTCAGCTTGAGCAATCCCAACAATTCGGTTGAAGGATTGTACTTTTCTTTCTTGAGTAAACCTAATAATTCAGTTGAAGGATTCGAGAGCTCCTTTGGCTTGAGTAAGCTCAACAACTCAGCTGACGGATTGGATTGTTCCTTTGGCTTGAGCATATCTAACAACTCATTTGATGGTTTGGGCTCCTTCGGTTTGAGTAAACCTAATAATTCAGTAGACGCCTTAGGTTCTTTGGGCTTGAGTAGTCCTAACAACTCGCTTGACGGCGAAGATTTTTCTTTGGGCTTTAATAAATCTAAAATACCCTTTGCCAGAGATGATTGTTGTTTAGGCTTTGACTGAGGTTTGTTCAAAATGTTCAAGATTTCCAAAGACTCCTTCTTGCTCTGGGAGTCGTCTGACCTCTTCAAGAGGGTGCGCTTTCTACCTGGTTCACCAGTCAAACCGAAGCCTGCGGGACTGGTATTCCTCAAGGAAGCTTCTAGTTCATTTGACGCTTGGTAAGCATTTTGGAAAAATTCGGGTGGCAGTGCAATCTCTTGAGCGTGTAAAGACAGGGTAAAAGCTTCTCTGTTGGGAGGAGATTGGATGAAATCTGGAGATGATTTAATGGGGGACGGTTTAATACCTCTGTTTGGAGATTCACCTCTAATGTTTGGGGACACAACTTTAACAGGGTGCGAATCATTGAATGCTTGTGGCTTCTTATTCAAAAGACTTAATAAAGAAGCCGAGGCAGCTCTCGAAGGATTTGCAGAGTTCTGAGAACTTCCCGGGAGAGTGGAGCTATCTTGGAAGTTTGAACTCTCGTCATCATCGCCAAAATTTGATTCTTCGGAAGATTGACCTTTCTTGTGCAAAATGTTTAAGATGTTTTGCGAAGGTGAAGCAGCAGGAGTTTCTTTTTTATTAAAAACACTCAACAAAGCATTTGCTTTCGACCTATTGCTTTCAATGTTAGAGTTCTTATCGTTTGATTTTGGTTCGACAGTCAGTGACTTCTTCTTGTTGTTGAGGATAGATAACAACTCTTTACGATTAGTGAAAGCCAGCGGCTTGCTCAAGCTTTCAGGGTTTGGTTGGTGATTCAATGGATCATTATCTGGAGAAAATTCCAATTTAGGCGAAGCATACCCATGAGGTGAAGTGTATAAATTTTGATTTGGCAAAGTAGGAGTGAGGTATTGAACTGGGTAACCTGGATGAGGTGGGGCAGGAGGAGCAAGTCCGGTGTGTGCAGTAGGTCCTCCACGAGGAAGTGGTGGATGAGGAATTTGGAATTGCTGAGCGAACGGATATCCTGAATTGAATGGTTGTGCTGGCAATTGACCATTAAATGGTTGTCCAAATTGGTGACCCTGAAATGGGGCGCCCGGGAACATTTGAGGGAAACTAGCACCATTTGCTGCCAATGGTTGATAATAATGATGGATTTGGTTTTGTAAATGTTCTGGAACAGTTATAGATGAGTCCTTTTCCGGAGCCACCTTTTGTAAGATATTTAATAATTCTCTTCCGGCATCCAAATCTTGTTTTGGAGAAATACCAAGGTAATCTTTCAATTTCAACTCCGCTTGATACATCAAATCCACTTCATTAACAATACCCTTATTCTTACTAATCCATTTGAGCATTGGCTTCCAAACCGTACCAACGATGAAATAAGCATTCGGGGCTGTTTTCATTTTCTTAGATATAGCTTTGATATCATGCCATTCGATTTTAGCAATTTCATTTCTAACCAAAGGTTGGAAATCGAAATCTTCCGGGACATTCTTAATTAGATAAATTTTGTAATTTTTCCCTTTGATTGTTCTTTCAACGACATCATGTTCATTAATTAAGGAAGAAGCGTTGAAACTAGTTTCTTCTTCAGCTTCTCTAACAGCGCAATCAATATCTGATTCGCCTTTTGAAATCTTTCCTCTTGGGAAAGACCAAGTATTTGATTCCGTACCTTTAAGTAAGATCAATTTAGTTAAATCCTTATTAAACAATGCAACTCCTCTAACTGGAATGGTTGATTTATATTTCCCAAATCTTGCTAGAGCATCTGAAGGATCTCCCCATTTCCATATTAAGGGGCACTTCTCCAATATTTGAGATGCAAAGAGTTTCATCTTCATACTTGGTAAGTATGGGTTCAATTGTTTTACAAAGTCTGTATAGAACCATTGAGCTTCTTCCACTTGGAAGAACACACGTTCTATGGATGACAAATCTTCATTGGGGACATTGGCTAGGAACCGAACTAATAAGTCTTCTAGCACATGATCGACCGTTTGATTGGCCAATCCATCTTGTAATTGTATGGACATCTCGTGGCGTGTGAGTACTTTTGTTGTTGGGTGTATACTTTTTTTTGTTCAGTGTTGCCTGCGATTGATCTGGAAATAGCGAAGAACGAAGGCTACACCAGAGTGAGATACTGCTTTATTGGACTCAGGGGAGACGTTGATATGAGCATAACACGATTTGGTAATAAGAACATAAAAGGACTTGGAAATAGGAGTATGGGACTTGGAAATAGGAGTATGGGACGTAGTGTAGGACATATGAGTATAGGACTTGGAAATATAAATGTAAGACTTGCTGGTACCAAAGTGAAAACTTTAAGTCTTCTAAACATTCGGCAATTGCATGGAACGTCCATATTAAATGCTCCTAGGTTTGCTACAACATTAAAGGAAGCTGCAAAACCTCCTTTAACCAAATCTACCATAATAGACAAACCATTTGGATTGGATCAACCTTTACTACTTAATCATAAGATAATGGAAACATTTCAATTAGGCAAGATTAAGCATGAGCTATTCAGTGCAGAAGCAAGAGAAAGAAGACAACTTAAATTGGATTATGAATTGGTTCATTCCCCATTCTATGAAAGTAAATCCTTTCTAAATACAAATGGGAAGATCTTCACCCCTCCAATCTCATACTTCAAGGCAGATAAATCAAAGTATTTTCCTGATTTCACTTCAAAGACCTTGAATGGGAATGAAACTAGCATGTTTGATATATTATCAAGAGCAAAGGTTAGTATTGTTAGGTTATATTCTACAATGTCTGGTGAAAAGTGTGTTAATACTTATTTTGACGTTGAGGATGGCTCATCCAAGAGTTCTAACTATGCAAAGGATGGGTTTGACATATTTAAGTTCAACCACCCACACTCACAAATTATAGATATAAATATTCCCTCGAATTGGGCAAAAGGATTCATGATTAACCTTTCTAAGCTGTCAATCAAAAAACAAATCCCAAAGGAGAGACACTCCCTGTATTTCATATTGCCGGAACATATCTTACAATATGATGTTAGAAGGAAATTACACTGTGATAATATGTGTTCTGGGTACATTTATTTAATTGATCAGAATGGTAGATTGAGGTGGGCCACTAGTGGGTATTCTACTCCGGAAGAGAAGGCTTTGATGTGGAAGTGTGTTAAGGGATTAGAAAGAGAGGTAAGCTCGGACTTGTAATTGGGGTATTTGGTGATACGGATCTCTCTCTGTACTCAAATGGTCCTGAACTGAATTGTTCTGTACTTGGTGTACTTGGTCATGAAGTGATCGTTCTATATTTGATCATGAAATGATCGGCTCCGTACCACCTCATTCACATCCCAGTAAACATACCGGTCGGCTGTCAATACAATTGATATGAAACCAGCGGGTCAATGTCAAGTCCTGTAATCGAGTTTAGTATCATAGTTTTCAGACTCCAACTTTTGGTTGGATCTTGTGCAAGGCCTTGGCCTGATATTTTGGTGGTTCTACGTATAAGGGCAATACTTGGGCAATACTAGAGTCGAGCTTAAGTCTGCGATAATGGTCTTTGAGATCACAAATGGTATAAAATATGTAAATAGTGGTTTGCAGCCAAAATGTAAAAACGACAGAATTTAAAGAATAATTTGTACAATAACAGGCGAAGTCTTTCCCCGAAGTAATAACAGTCCTTCCATTCAAAGCTCAATCCATAAACCGTGGCTCACTTGAGCGTTTGATAAGCAGTCCACCTCGTAAATTTACGACACACGTGACCTCTTAGGGCTTGAACATCGATAATTTCCCTGCAGTACCTAAAAAAACCTGGTAGCGCCGAAACATCGCGACTCCACCAGACATGCAAAATTTTTCAGATTGAAGCTTTTTTGGTTAACAACGTCGATAACAAACATGTCTGCTCCAATCAACAAGGAAAAAGGTGAACAACAACAAGAAGAATTCTTGAAGATCAGAATTACTTTGACTTCTACCAAGGTCAAGCAATTGGAAAACGTTTCTAACAACATTATCAGAAACGCTGCTCAACATGAGTTAGTCAAGAAGGGACCTGTTAGAATGCCAACCAAGGTTTTGAAGATCACCACCAGAAAGACCCCTAATGGTGAAGGTTCTAAGACTTGGGATTCTTATGAAATGAGAATCCACAAGAGAGTCATTGACTTGCAAGCTCCTGCTGCTATTGTCAAGAGAATCACTCAAATCACTGTTGAAGCCGGTGTTGACATTGAAGTCTCCATTGCCGCATAAATGTGATAATTTTGTTTATCTCATTTGTACAGCGATACTACAAGGAATACATTAATACTGGATGCTCTAGGCTTGCCGTGTATCGAGAGGTACACAGACGTTGCGGTAGTTGATATCAGGATTTGGTAGTAATTTAGAATTTGTAGGAATGCATTTTTAAAAAATGGAATTTGATTGTAGTAGTATTGTAGTTAAGAAATGGAAACAATGAAAACAAGTTTTCTAGTTGCCTGCCGTAGTGAATTGTGATCTTACGAGAGAGACAACGGAGTAAATTTCTATGGAAGTTAAGGTGACTACTTGAACTAATCAGATAAATTTCAAGCATATTAAGGAGTTCTGAAGATTTCAACAGTTACAAGTTATGGGTATCATCTTGGAATCCTCTATACTCTAATATGTATCTCATCTATGCCATTCAACGTGAAAGGTATCCTGGGAGATTTTGCAACCTCAGGGTTTAGAAGAAATATCGTCCAACGATTAAAATACTCCTAGAAGAAATATCATCCAACGAGGTTTGTGGTTTCTCGTAACCTAAACCTGGGGTTGTCAACTAACCGACCAACCAACCACATGCATCTAATTACCAGGTAATTATCAATTCCTCAAATTTCACATGAAGTACTGGCAAGTATGATCGGCTTGATGGTACTTTTTGATTGGAATTACCAATTTAATAGTTGACCATGGAATACCTCGTACGTTTTGCACTTTTCAGAACAATTTCACAAATTACAATTAAATAAAAAAATAGTGGCATTTAATGAACTCTGTAGAGAATGTTATTACAATAAAGCTTTGGAATCATTGGGTTAACAATTGTAATAAATAGCAAAGAGTCTTATTTTGTAGTGTCCATATCTCTAAATTACAATATCAATCTACATTGTATACAAAGGCAAGTTATAGGTCACACAATACAAATCACAAGTTACATTTAACCCGGCCACACCAATCTGCACTTCTTACATCTATCCTCCTTGTCCCAATTTAGCCTTTGCCTCCTTGTGGTGCAGCCTTATTTCCTCACTAAAGGTCCCTTTTTTTTATCTCCACTAATTTGACACAACGAGCAAGGGGGCCAGAATATCAACAACAAAGATCAAGAATAAAGTAGAAACGGGTATAGAAAGTACCCATATTTAGTAATCAATCATCCAACATATACATTAATTTATTAATAGTCATGGTGTTTGTTCTTGCTGTGAGACCTCGGCTATTGTATATTACCAACCGGCAATTACAACGAATGTCAGGTCAATTAGTACATCTGAGGAGGAATTTAATAACTGTAACAAACAAGCAAAACTCATCTAAACTTAAGAGGAATGTTGCGTTAGTCTCCGGGATAGTTATTGTTGGCTCATATATTTCATTTAATCAATCCAGGTATTATAACTTGGATACTTTACCAAATGGGGGGACTGGAGGTATCACCAACAAGTTAGTTGAATCAGGAGGATTTATTGATAATTCCCCAATTATAACCAATAATTTTTATAGTTCAACAACCAATTCCCTTCACCAAAAGAATAGTATAAGTCATCAACAACATAAAGAAGGAGTGTTTTTATTAAATGAAGAACAAGTCAGTAGCAAATTAAGGCAATTTGAAGAAAGTTTTTTTGTAAACAGAGGTAAAGGGGTTACAAGATATGATGTGTGTCAATTAGCACTGAATTCACCAATTGAAGATGATAGAGCAGAAGAGATTGTTCAAGTTCCTATTTTGAAAGACAATAATGTTAAGGAATTGACCGATTGGATGTTTTTCGGGGTCTTTGATGGCCATGGGGGTTGGACCACAAGTAGTAAGTTGAGAGATCAATTCATTTCTTTCATTGTTCATGAATTAGGAACCATCTTCAAACCTGCTAAGGAAAATGAACTGTTAAGATATGTTCCAAATAGTGCCACTATCGATCAAGCCATTAAAAACGGATTCCTTAAATTAGATCATGAAATCGTAAACAAGAATATCGAAAAGTTGCTCAATGAGAATAATAAAGCTAAGGCAGCAGAATTACTTATGCCTGCTCTATCTGGCTCATGTGCTTTACTTTCCTTTTATGATACCAACCTGCAAATGCTAAAAGTTGCAGTCACAGGTGATTCAAGAGCCATCCTAGGCTCTTTTAAGGATAACCATTGGACTGTCCGCCAATTAAGTATTGATCAAACCGGCTCAAATCCAACCGAGGTGGCCCGTATCATAAGTGAACATCCTGATGAACCAAAGGTTATTAGAAATGGTCGTGTGTTGGGAAACTTAGAACCTACGAGAGCATTTGGTGATTGTCGTTATAAATTACCTGCTCTGATTCAAGAACGCATCTATAAACAATTTTTCGGCAAGCGTTTACCGAACCACTTGCAATCTCCTCCTTATGTAACTGCAGAACCAGTTATTACAACAACGAAGATCAACCCTGAGAATAATGATTTCTTGGTGATGGCTTCGGATGGGTTGTATGAAATGCTCACAAATGAAGAAATCGTGGGTTTGGTGGTTAAATGGATGGAAAAGGAAAAGATCATAAAACCACAAAAGTCCTTTTGGAACTTTTTCGGCTCGCAGGAAAATAAATTACCCCAAGTTTTGGATATAACTAAGGATAAACTGTCCAAGAAACCAATACGTAGGGCGAAGAATAACACAGGGAACTTTTTATTAGAAGACAATAATGTTTCTACTCACCTAATTAGAAATGCATTATCCAACGGAGGATCCAGAGAACAGACCGCCATGCTCATACTGATTCCTAACCCTGTTTCGAGAAGATACAGAGATGATTTGACGGTTACGGTTGTGTTTTTTGGAAACGATCCAAAAGGGGTGGATGAACTTGGAAAGTTGGAAATTAATGCTAGAGCTACTTCTGGGGGAATTGATAGTTCTAAGCCGAAATTATAGTGACCCCGAGTATAAGCAGGGTCCACTATATAATTGGACTTCTCCTTCCCTTTACTTTTGAGCCACTATACAGGCAAGCTACTTCTACTGGACCACCTTCCCTTTGAGCCACTATACAGGCAAGCTTTTTACGTATAACTCATATTCTTATAGCACTCTTCAAATAGATTCCTATGATAGTTACATAAAGTAGATAAGATACCAAGAAGTATATGTAATTTAAATTAAACTTTAGAGCGATGAACGAAGTTGACAGCTATGTACAACCTTAAACAAAGAAATAGAAGTTGTCGCTTCTGCTGTTCGGCATGTGCTCCAAATTGCCATTTTCCCAAGCAGTGAAATTTCTACCCCAAAAAAAATCAGCGGGGGAAATTTAAGATACCGAATACTTTGTGAACCCGACCAAATGACCGATAAAGTAGACGAACCCAAGGCTGCAACCGTGGTTGAGCCCATTGCAGTAGCTGATGATGCAGTGAAGTCACCAGTAGACGAAACTACGAAGATTTCTGCAACCAAGGATGATGATTTGGACGATTTGGATGATTTACTAGATGATTTTGCCGACGAGATCCTTTCCAAACCACCGGGTTCTGCGATAGGTACTGAAGTCGAACCCAAAGCAGTTGAGGAACCTCTTGATGCGGAGTTTAAAACTGGAATTGAAGAATTAATCAAGGATCTTAAAATAGAGGACCCTGAAACTCAACTCCAATTCGAGGAGTTGGTGAAACAATTCGAGGTAAACCACAGAGAAGAGGCGGAAAATGAAGCTAAAAAACCAGCCAATTTCGAGTATGTGATGAAGGAAACCATGGAACGGTTAAAGAAATCAGGTGAAACTGTTGATGAAAAGATAAAGAATGACCCTGCAGGTGGAAACCCTGAAGATATGCTTACACAATTACTTGCTGGATTGGGAGGTGCGGGAGGAGATGGAGATGATCTTGATATGTCTAATTTACTTGCCAATATGTTGGAACAATTGTCTTCGAAAGAGGTCCTCTATGAACCAATAAAAGATTTGAATGACAAGTTCCCAGAATACTTACGTGAAAAGAAGGAAACAATTACTCAGGAAGAATACAACAATTATTCTAAGCAATACGAAATCACAAACGATATCATTGCTATCTTTGATGCTCCCGGTTATGATGACGACAAGAAGGAAAATAGGGACAAGGTGAATACATTATTGGAGTCCTTACAAGAATTGGGTCAACCCCCAACTGAATTGATAGGAGATGCTGGCGACTTCCCATTGTTTGGCGGTGGTGGTGCTGCTGCCGGTGGCAATGGTTTAGACTTCGGTGCTGGTGATTTACCACCTGGGATGGACAAAGAGTTAGAAGAAACATGCAAGCAGCAGTAATATGGTTTGATCCGTGTGTGAGAGAATTGCTGACCTCCAATAAACTAAGGCTATGAAAATCATTTAGCCTACTGTCAAATAACGCGAAAAGATTAAGAAGAACAGAAAAGTGAACTTTAATCTACTTCTGTTAGAGGGTGTTGTAAATGAATTTAGCAATATCTATATATAAATTATTGAATACATCGTCTAAGCACTATAATTGGCAGAGTGTAAAATTTTACTTTACACCCGTTAGCTAGTTTCTATCTCCAACCCACTCCTCTTTGCAAACTCCCTGTAGTAGTCCAACATATCTTCTGTAATTCCCCTTGAAATGCCCCTCAATGCGTGCTGGAAATGTCTCTTCTCAACCGTGCTTGCCACCTTATCCTCCATGACGGCAGCTAAACCAGCTTCCTGGCATAACAAGACAACCTCAGCACCAGAGCATCCGTCAGTGGCTCTTGCCATTTCCTGAAGATCAACGTCTTCTGGATTTAT
Source organism: Kodamaea arcana (assembly GCA_030574295.1). Taxonomy (NCBI): domain Eukaryota; kingdom Fungi; phylum Ascomycota; class Pichiomycetes; order Serinales; family Debaryomycetaceae; genus Kodamaea; species Kodamaea arcana. Next base: position 378,278 of record JAJMER010000013.1, read on the forward strand.
GTTGAACTTGCTAGTACCATTACTTAAAATCTGTAATCTGGCATCATAATCCGGAGGTGCTACATATATGTGACGATCCAATCTTCCTGGTCTCAATAATGCAGGATCTATTTCAGTTGGCCTATTTGTTGCAGCAACAATGACTACACCCTTCAATTCTTCTATACCATCAATTTCATTTAATAATGATGTCAAAACGTTTGAAGAAGCGGCAGTGTTAGAAGAATCACGATCTCCGGAAATTGCATCAATCTCATCAAAAAAAATAATCAGCGGAGAAGCAGCTCTTGCCTTTCTAAAAATCTCCCTAATGGTTCTTTCTGATTCACCAACATATTTGTTAAAGATTTCAGGACCCTTTACTGCCAAAAAGTTAAGGCCAGATTCAGTGGCTAACGCCTTTGCTGTGAGTGTCTTTGAACATCCTGGGGGCCCGTACAACAACACCCCCTTAGGCGCCAGAACTCCTAATCGTTTGAAAGAGTCAGCGGCTTGTAAAGGTAACTGTACAACTTCAACCAACTTTTTCTTGAGCTCATGTTGACCACCAATATCGGACCAGTAGACTTTAGGCATTTCCAAGAAAATCTCTCTCATAGCTGAAGGCACTATTTCGGGAAGGGCTTCCAATAAATCATCAAAAGTCAATTTGATTAAAGATTGCGGAATCAGGGTTTTCAAGCCTCTATTAATGGCTTTCATAACAGCTTCTCTACACAATGCAGTCAAATCAGCACCCACGTAACCATGAGTTTTCGATGCAACATCTCCAATTTCTTCTTTGGTTAGCTCAAATTTCTCAGGGTTCATCCTTTCGAATTGTTTGAGTAGGATATCGAATCTTGCGTCAGCGTCTGGTATTCCTATTTCGACCTCTTGATCGAATCTGCCTGGTCTTCTTAAAGATGGATCGATAGTGTTCGGTCTATTGGTGGCTCCAACAACCACAATTCTACCGCTATCACCCATACCATCCATCATAGTTAACATAGTTGCAACAACTCTCGATTCTGTTTCTCCAGAATCATCAGAATTACGATTCGGTACTAGAGAATCAATTTCGTCCATAAACACAATGGAAGGCTGGAACTTCCTTGCTTCTATAAAGATGTCCCTAATTGCATTTTCTGTTTCTCCCAAGTATTTTGATACAATCAGGGGACCATTGACTGTGAGGACATGAGCATTTGTTTGATGTGCCACACACCTCAAAAGCATTGTTTTACCAGTACCTGGGGGACCGTGAAGTAATATTCCTCGAGGAGGTGAGATTCCAAAATCAGAAAATAAAGTTGGGTTGTGTAAGGGTAATTCTATAGTTGATTTGAGAAGGGCAATTTGTTTGGATAAACCACCAACTTGGCTATAATCTATGACAGGCGGTAAATGTGGGTATTTGCTCCGGGAAGGGGAAGTTTGGCTTGATTGACAAACAGTGGAATTGGCAAAAATATAGACTGGAGAAACGATATTTGAAGCACTATCATCGTCATCAAGGGTTAGTTTTCCCAAAGCTGTAGTGATATCATCTTCATTTATATCTACTATGACTATAGTTGAAGTACCCAAATCCAATTGCAAGCCTGGATAGATCAAACCACATTTGTCAAGTACCAGTGTGATTTCTTGTTTGTCGAATTCGCCATCAGCATGAGTCACTTCTTGAATGGTAGAATCAACCTGTTCGCCACTAAGTTCTCCGGTCACATAGACGGAAACATTATTAGCATATTGAGGTTGTTTACTAAACTTGACAAAATTGACTCTATCACCAAGTAACAACCCACCCAAATTCCTAAAGTTCTTTGATATAGTGATGACATTTTGATCCAACACGTCTGTTGAACCAACAATTTCTCCCACAATACCAGCAGCACCCGATTCAGAATTAGATAAAAACACCAAATCTCCTTTCTTCAATTCTAGAGCTTCAAGGATTTCTGTATGTATCTGAAATTGAGAAACGCTAGATCCACCATGTCTAGGTTGTGGCCTAACAATAAAGCTCTTCGGAAGCTTAATTTTCTTCTTTTCTGGAGCGTTTGTATCCCCAGCCGGAGTTGATGCCTTTTTCTTGGAAGTTTTGGAAGACATTGACCTTGTTGATGTAGAATTTAGACTTGCAAATGATTAGATGAGATGACACTACCTGGTTATATTCTTGGTACTTTTTGCTATTGGCTATACTCCTTGATATTTTATCAGTAATACTTATGGTATGTTATTAGCAATCTACAGTATTGCTCAGGTTATCTAGTAGCACTTGTCTAATGGTAAAACTTAAATAGTAGTTGCAAAATGTAATTTTCTTACAACCAAATTTTTATGCGATGTATAAAGTAATGATACGACGGTTTCAGGTCAAGCAGTCAATTAAATCGCTCTCAGAGCTCATTCTGAAGAGCGATTTGTACTTCACAGACAAACTACAGGTATCTACCAAGAAATATGTACCTTCATTATATTCAAGGTCTGTTGTATTGGGTAGTCACACTTTGGTTAAAGATTCAGGAAGAGAAAGTTCAAGAGAAATACTAAATGACTCCAACACAGAAACGTCGGATATTTCGTCAGCCCCGAGTATCTCTCCGATACAAACCTTTGTGGGAGAAAAGTTTCCTTTGCTGGCTGAAGAAACAAATTTGATTCGTTCTGGACTCACTAACGTTCTACTAGACTTAGGAAAAGGGAGCTTCGGAAGAAACACATTGGCTAAAGGTTGCCTAATAGAATCTGATAAACTAAGACAAATAGGAATGTTAGTTGTCAAATTCCATTTGGATAACAATACGGTTTTTGCTGGTAGACGACATCTATCGCTACCCTCAACGGATATTGAATCTGATTTGAAGATCTTTGCACTGGACTCAAAACTCATACCTTTATTCATGAAACAAAACCTGTTGTATAATAGTGTCATACCTTATAGAGGAACTATGAAATGGGGACCTTATGCATCAAAAGAGGAATATGATGAGATGAAGGCAAAAATTCTTGACAAAACATCCACTGGAAGTTTCTATACTTTGGTGGGATTGTTGTACTCAAAGTTTGATAAGAAAGATGTGGTTGAGTTTATCGATTCCAAAATATTAGAGGGAGTTTCTGGGTTGATCTACATTGCATCGAATGATCAATAGAAGTGCAATATTACTTGGTATAATATATTTGTAATACATATCTATCGGTGCAATTGTACATGGTATAATGTATTTATAACATCTCCATAGGAAAGGCGAGTATTCATAGACCCATATCACAAGTAGGCACTCTCGTGGGTTCGTTGATCACTCACCAAAGCTCTGAAATTAGTTACAAATACGAAGAACTTCAATTAATTACAAATACAAGGAAGAACCTCTGAAATTACAAATGCAAGGAAGAACCTCTCTGAAATTACAAATACAAGGAAGAACCTCTGTGAAATTACAAATACAAGGAAGAATTCTCTAAAATTATTTACAAATACAACGAAGCACAGAAAACAATATCCCTCTTGATCTTCTCTTGAGCCTCGGACATCTTAGCATGCAAGGAGGAATTACCAACGATTAAAGCAGCATTCTTCACTTCACGACATATTTCATCCAATCTAGTGATAACTCTAACAATGGTACCCTCTGCCTCGGTAGTGATCAACATAATCTCTTTAAATGACATCCCACGAGCCCATTCATACACCACATTTACCAACGCAAATCTCTTCCTCTCAACAAACTCTTCTTCATCAGTGGTCAACATAACCTTCTTCTCAGAGAACACAGCAATCATTTTCTTCGCAAGTTCTTGGATTCTTTCCTTCCCTTTCTCAAGTCTTGGAGTAATACATGCTGGTTCAGGATCGTTTGTCCGACCTTCATATACAAAACAAGAGAGTAATGCCACAATTTCAGTGGCTTCAAAGTCACCAAGGAAATTGTCAAGGACCAATTCCGTAATAACCAATTCCCAACCTGAATTGATTTCACACGCAACCCTACCTTTCAACACAACATTATGCTGCTGGTCGATAAAACCCAAAGTTTCCAAAACGTCCAATCTCTGTTCATAATCCGGTAACAATTCCAAATTTTCGTCAGATAATGCCTTTTGTAAGTTATCGATTTCACTCTCAACCAGTTTCTGTTTTCTTAATTCACTATATTGTAATTTGAAATCCGGATGCACCAATACTTTCGATTCGTCCAAATTATCCACCATTTGTTGCTTCTTGGTGTTCAATTCGAAGAATGCCAATTGGGAAACAAAAGAGAAGGAGATTTCTTCCCATTTGTAAATCAACTGTACAATAATCAGAATTTGCAGCTTGGCTTCAGCAACTGCTTCCGCTTTGTTATTCAACACATCTTTGATGTTTGCCTTCAATGCATACTTACAAACAAAATGGATTTTATTATAAGGCACAGATTCAACTCGTAACCTTTCGCCGAATTTGATTTTGACAAAGTGTTCTCGTAAATAATCCGAGATTGGGATGTAGGGCAACTTTGAAGTATCATTATCGAATTTGGATCCGTGGTCAAATGTTAGTACCATTAACCCATTTCTATCAATAGTACGAACAACAAATCCAACACGAGGAACGTCGTGGCTGTTCCTAAATACAATCATGCGACCAATCTTAAATACCTGGTTTCGTAAGGATGCGATTTCTTGGACTTCTTTGATGATTTCACTGTATATTTGTTCGTATTCATCAACTTGAGAGAACGTATCCACCAACTCTTCCAAAGGATAGTCCTTAGATCCAGTGACCTTGATCGTGACCAATTGCTTCGTAAGATCTTCCACCTTCTTTTTATTTTCAGGCATCAAGACTTGGGCCGAGTTTTCACTAAACGAATGCTTGATCATTTCTTCAACTCTTAATGCCTCAATTCTTAAAAGATTCAAAATCATGTTGTATGTCAATCTAAATTGAGACAGCAATTTGGTTGGGGCACCAAGGGTAACTTCTTTGAAATCGGTTGCACTTAATGGATTATTATAACTCATAACAATGACCGTACCGATCTTATCCAACCCTCTTCTCCCTGCTCTACCTGACATTTGAGTGAATTCACCAGGCAATAAATTACGGAAATTCGTTCCATCGTGCTTTCTCAAATTACCAAAAATGACTGTTCTTGTAGGTAAATTCAAACCCATCGCAAACGTCTCAGTTGCAAATAAAACTTTGACCAAGGTTTTAGCAAAGAGAATCTCAATACATTCTTTGACAATAGGCAATAATCCCCCATGATGAACGGCAATACCACGACTCAACAAATCCCTTATTTTCAATATTTGGGGCAATTCTCTATCTTCTTTCTTCAATCGAGAAACGGCACGATCAACAAACATATGGATCTCTGATTTCTCTCGAGCATTACAAAAGTCTACACTCGTTAAAGTATCAGCGTAATCCTCACACTTCTTTTTGGAGAAAATGAAGGCGACAGCAGGAAGAAGGTCTTGCTTCTTTAATTGTTGTACCAAATTGATCCAAGTATTTTTATTAGGACCATCACTGTTGAACAGTCCATAATTCTTCCTCAGGAGATTTCCCCTAGATTGGCCTTGTCCACCGCCACCTCCACCACCTCTATTACCACCTCTAGTGGATCCACCTCTTCCTCTATTACCTCCTCTGGCAGATCCACCAGGTCCTCCACGGCTACCTGAACCCATAGAAGCCTTTGGGGGCTCTTTATTCTTTCCTGTTGATTCAAGTAAATCAATGTGCTTTTTGAATTCACCTTCTTGAAACTTCCTTTGCGAATCAATTACCTTAAACATCAGATCTTTAGCAGAAATAAAGATTTCCAATGGAACTGGTCTTTTAGGAGTTGAAATTACATAGATATCCTTTTGTTTGGTTCTACCCACCCAATTAGCAAATTCAAAAGTGTTGGGTACTGTAGCTGAGAGTAAAACATATTTTACATGGTCTGGTAACATTATAATCACCTCTTCCCATACAACACCACGCTCAGCATCATTAACATAATGCACTTCATCAAATATAACAAATTCTACATCTCTAATTAGGTCGGCACCTCTGTAAAGCATGGATCTCAAGACTTCAGTAGTCATGATGAGACAATTTCCTTCTGGATTTATCTGTACATCACCTGTAATTAATCCCACATCAACATCCTTGAAGTCTTCCTTGAAATCTCTAAACTTCTGATTGGATAATGCTTTAATTGGGGAGGTATAAATGGCTTTAGTCATATTTCTCATGGCCATTGCAATTGCATACTCTGCTACTACAGTTTTACCTGCTGAAGTATGAGCCGCAACAAATACCGAGTCACCTTGTTCCAAATGATATACGGCTTCCTTTTGGAAAGTGTCCAACTCAAAGGGCCATTCTCTGGCCATGTTGGGTACCAATTCGTTGAAATTTTCAATTTTATGGTCGAGATCTACGACATGAGCCCAGTTCCGTTTAATTTCTTTCTCATGCTTTAAATTATTTCTCATGGCTACATAATCCATAGATACAATTCCATCGATTTCCTTTGAATCGAATGGAATTTTTTCAGATGCAATTTTCTGTTCGACTTGGATGTTCTTTCCTACTGAAAACTCGTCGATATTGAATTCTTCAACTTGAGAAGGATCAGACTCTAATTGAGAAGGCAATTCGTTCAAAAAATCTTCATCTTGAGAACCAAAGTCCAAACCTCTCGTGAAACCTTGTGGAATATCAAATAACCCGTAGTCACTTTTATGCAAATAAGCCGCATCATCATTGGGGGCATCTACTTCTTGAGCTTTCGTTATGATTCCACCTGGTTGGAAAGGTAAGAAGCTCGTTTTACCCTTAATGGAATCAGTTTTTGAAGTATACTTACGATTGATTGAAAGAGAGTTACCAGAGTTAGCATTATCGATATCAGCAATGCGAACTTCTTCTGTATAACTAGCAATTCCACCTTCAATTCCTGACCTCTTGAAACGAAACAGGGTTCTACTAATTGGTTTGGGGAAGTTAAGTAGTTCATCGAAGATTTTATCCTTCTGTACGTCGGGAGCTTCATGGACTAGATCTAACAAGTACCACGGCAATTCATTTGGAGGTTCAAGTAAGTCGTTTACAAGATCGTTGGATGTACCAGAAGTACCAAAAGGTATGATACCTTTGGGATCAATGGTAAGTGCACTCATATTATAAATGTAGTTTTAGGGTAATAGTTATTCAACTATTGTCTATTAAATGGGAATTGAACTATTTCTCCGTACGCCTAAAATAAATTTCCTACACCAACAAAGTCGTGCACTCCAAAACTTGGAAACTCAGACAAAGCTTTCCCACAACACAACATGTCTCTCTGTAAGATTAGATTACAAGAAGAGAGGAAACAATGGAGAAAGGACCATCCATTTGGGTTCTATGCAAAGCCTTTAAAGGGTAACGATGGTGCCCTTGACTTGACAAGCTGGACTGCTGGAATACCTGGCAAGCAAAACACCTTATGGGCAGATGCTGTTTTCCCCATCTCAGTTACATTTCCAGAAGATTATCCTTCCAAACCTCCAAAGGTGAGGTTTCCAGCTGGATTTTATCATCCCAACGTGTATCCAAGTGGAACCATATGTCTTTCGATCTTGAATGAAGAACAAGATTGGAGACCAGCTATTACCTTGAAACAGATTGTATTGGGAATCCAAGAGTTGTTGGATACTCCAAACCCGGACTCACCAGCTCAGGAGCCTGCATGGAAGGCGTTTTCAAAGGATAAGGGGATGTATGAGAAGAAAGTAAGGGAGCAGACCAAGAAGTATGCTGTTGCTACGTGAATGCATTGTTGCAAGAATTCAGGAGATTCAATACGAGCCAAGTGTGGTAGGTCAAAGAGTTTATCATAAAGGAAGCATGATCAGTCAATGCTCAATACAACGTTGATGTGAAATCGTGGGTAAAACACGTCCGTGCATATTCCTATATTTGTAAGCAGGCGGACTAGATGATCACTGGAGTCCATAGGGTGGGACTACAAGTAAGTTGAAGTAAGAAGCCAGGGCATGGGATTAGCAGAAGTTAAGTTGGATAAGTTGGCGGAAGCTGTCAAGGCAGTATAGTGGTCTCATTCTCTCATGTATCGTACCAGAGAACTGAATTTCATGGGAAACCTATGGGGCTGCACTTACAACCCCGAGGACCTACTGGCAAAATGGACCGGAATCTGATCTCTCAGTAGAAATAAGAATGTAATCAATATAAGTTAATAAATATCAAATAGAGAATTATTTTGTTTCACACGAATCTGTTGTGGTTTAAAATTGAGGATCACATTACTATTCATTGAAACGTAATATTTTTATACAGTTCAGACATTGGTGGGATATATTTGTTACAAACACTGCAAGCTGATGCAGTATCCACAGATTGACATACTAAGCGAAAAACAATTACCATAAATATTTATTTAAACGTTGGTAATTGTGACAGGAGATAACTTCACTGTGAGTACGCACAATTACTGCATTTCAGATTACAAAGTGAGCATACTCAAGGACTAAGAAATGGATGCAACTTATATGACATTCTTCAAGAGCATAGCTAGAACATTTCTAACAATTTATATATAGCACGTTAATTAGCGTATCAAAATCTAAACGGATTCCGTAGGACTGAACGTAGCAAAAATGATGGAAATGCTCGAATGCAATAAGAGCCATCCCACAACTAGTACTAACTTCACTGGTACTGTCGCAGATCACATAAAGGAAAATAATGTGCAAGAATTCATAGCAATCACCTGCAAGCATTCATAGCAATCATTTGCAATATGAAGTCACTTAGACCTACCCATGACTGCACAATTGAGCCTTCAGACCCTTGTTAGAATCACCTCCTCTCGGCTGATACCCATTCACTATCCTTTATCAAATCCCTACTCTTGGAAATACTTACCCCCGACTCAAATTCGCCCAATTGAGACGTTCCCTTTTCCTTATAAGTTGAAACCGCTGGTATATCTGCTTTTATGCGACTTACCAACGTCAGGTAAGCTCTTGGTTCCAATTTAATTAATGTGTGTAATGGAATGGACATCCAAGGAGATTCTTCTTGAGGCACATTCATGAAATATGCATATAAACATCTTAAAACAGCTTGATGGGTAATGATCAATATATTTTCTTGTCTCTCCAATTCCATTATAATTGGTTCCAATCGAATCACAATATCACGGTATGATTCACCGCCCCTATATCTATATTCATATTTATCATCATCACGAGCCTTGAAATCTTCTGGGAATTGTTGTTCGATTTCTTCATAAGTCATTCCATCACATTCCCCAGCATCTAATTCATCCAATGCTTTCCATTGCAACTTCTTCTTGTACGGTAAGAAAGAAGCCGTTTGTTGGGTTCTCTTCAAAGTCGAAGTCCAAACTGTCAATGGAGTATCTTTCATTTCTTCACCAAGTGATTCATATACTAAATCTGGTAACTTCTTTGCATATTGCCAACCACGCTCCAGTAAGTTGATATCTCCTCCGATTTGTCCAGTCAAGTTAAACTCCGATTCACCATGCCTTGATAACCAAATTTGTCTTGGTTTGATATGTAAATTCATGACATAATAAACAATTCTCGATTCCAAGTAACTTTCAATACGATTTAATATGATTTGTTGATTAACATTAACCAATTTAATGAAGGTCAATTGCGAATCAACAGTTTTATCGATTGGTTCATAAGTTTCTTCATAGAATTTGATTCTTTGTAAGAAATCTTGAGTTGCAAATTCCTTATCACTATTCACATAATCTGGAGAAGTAGTTTTCACGTCCAAAATGTTTTGTAAAATCAACTCATCATCATCACACCAACTTTCCAAGAACATAGGTTCAATGGAGTTTTCTCTACATAATTTCAAGATGTAATCTCTACGTTCTCTTGTCAGATTTGTAGCATCCAAAATGCCGACAACTCCATTTTCTTCAACAAACCATTTCATCATATCGACGGTTGCTAAATTCACAGCTTCCCTTCTGTAACCAAGACCAACTTCATTATGTGGATCGAAAAACTCAGCATCTGCCAGTTCAGATTCAGGTACAATATGTCTTCGGTATGAACCAACGTTGAAACATTTCGAATTGATCAGTAACCACAGCAAGTAACGAACAATCTTCTGAGCAATAAGCGATTTCCCACGGGCGGGAAGTCCAACCATCACAACACACACTCGAACGTTCTCCACATGGGAAATAGAATAAACTGGCATCCTTCTTATTGTATACGAAATGCGGAGACGTTTCGATTTATATAAGGAGAAACTTGTTACCCCAAAAAAAAGCTAGCCATTTTGAACAAGATTGAGGGAGTGACAAGATACAAAATTAGAGTTTACATGGGAAGGAATGATATCATCCTAGAGTTTGTAACTGATGATGAATTTGAGAGTCAGTTGGCAATCACTACCTTGGGTATACATCATCTGACGAATTAGAAGTATGAGCGACTATGAGAGCTAAACTCCGCATTAAATAAGGTTATTCAATTTACTCTCAACATTCTTCGACATAGTATTATGTTTGTACAGATTATTGAATAGTGCTTAGTTCTAGAACTCCTAAGTTGCATAGTATCACCGCAATTATTTGAGCCGTATCAGCCATGGCAGTATACTCGTTTACGATTTACATTTCTCATACTTCATATTGTCTCTCCTATTGATATGATGTATTCAATTACATAATCTTCATCAAATTCATAACATCCATTAATTCTTTACACTTAAATAGTATAATATCGTATGGTTCTACTGTATCCCCGGGCACTAACTCTGAAACAGCTCCATACCCGAGGTGGCTTACATTACTCCATTTCTGCATGTCAGCACTTTTAGCCCGTTTCCGTAATAGGAAATATTGCCAAATTGGGAAACCTGCATATAACCCCCTGACCTCGTTTATTTTGAGACTGAGGCAATTTCAAACCCACATATGAGACGTATTCTTAACAGAACCACAGGTCTGAGTAGTCTGAGCAATCAGAAAGAGTCAACTCAAAAAGATTCAAGTAATCAGAGGGATACTAAAGAAATCCTGTCATTAAAAGAACCTTCACGTGGTGAGAACTCACCAAGGAGAAGGAGCACCAGTACCAACGAATCGAGAGATTCCATTGATGAATTACAACCAATGTTTGAAGAGAGGAGGAAGATCACAGCTGAGGGCGGTAGTTTCTTTACAAACGATCCTAGTCTCACGAATCCAAGAATAATCGATAGCAAACCAACTTCCTTATATACTAAAGATTCGGATTATATTGGGAAGTCCATTTTCTCAAGAAGTAGAAAAAGTTCTTCTACCAAGCAATCTTCATATGGATCTTCCACAACCAAGCAACAGTCATCTTCTTTTGCACTGCAACCGTTGCAAATCTTATCGCTTCAAGATGATCTGAATCGAGATGAAGGGGGTAAATCTCCTTATGATACTGCTTCAGATAAGCTTAAACAAGTGTTTGATGATTTGGCATATATAATGAACCAGTACAATAATTCTTCGATTAATTTGACTACTGCAGTTGTGAACTCGATAGAATGCTTCAAGAATTTTACTTCGATGGTGGAGAAATTCTCTTTGGCAGAATGGAACTTTACAAGTTATAACAATTCTTCGGTGCGTAAGATTATGAAGATTTATTTACACTTCTATGATAACTTATTGAATGATGAAGTGTATATCAAATTGAAGTTACTTTTGGTCAAGAACTTCAATGATTTCGCTCAAACTTTGAATACCAAAGATGATTCTCAGTATAACAATGCCTCCAATCAATATCAATTCCAAACAATTCTCAAACCTAGAAATTTTGCTATTGGGAATAATGATGGTCTTAGTTTACCAAATGAAGACATTTTGTTGAGAATTATTGATAAGATTTCAACCACCAGTATTTCTGTTAAAGAGCAAAATGGGTCGTTTATTGCTCCGATTGCAAGAGGGATTAATTCAAACTTGAATATTTTATGTCTTTATTTTGGGTATCCAAATCCTTCGGATTACCATAAGAAGTTGGTTCAAAGTTTACATGGACTTTATGATGATATTCATATTGTACTTACGAAAAACCAGATTGAATTGGCAAGTACCGATGTGGCAGCAAGTCCAAGTAACCCTATTTCAAAATTGGCTAGTTTGTATAAGGATAAGAAGTTCAAAGGGAAGGCTGCAGGTGAAGTGAATGATTTGTCTGAAATGAGTCAACCCCAGTCCACCTCCAATCAATACACCCCTTCTGTCCAACCTCAACCGCAAACATTTTTGAAACCAAATGCATCCCAAGCCACCAGATTTAAATTACCTTTCCGTATTCCCACCGATCCCGAAAGTCCTCCTATTTCACTTTCGCTTTCGATTGAGAATTCAACACGAACCTCCGGTACAATGGGTGGATACATATATCCAATTATTGATACGAAGAAACAACCACATTTGGAATCCTATTCAAACTCGAAGTTTGCGATTTCTTGTGGCCATGTCTGCTTGGACACAACAACTGGGACCACCACCACCACCGAGTATCCCCATGTTTCCGCGCCTTCTTCTGTTTTGATTTCTCTTTATAAGCAAGCCTTATCTGCTCAATATCAAAAGGTTTTGAATAGTGGCCAAGACGATTATTTTGTTGCTGAACTGACTGCTGCTTATAGTTCTGTGATTAAACAAGTGGAGGAAATGTTCCCAATGAAGAAAGTCAAGGTGGTTGATACAAAAACGAAGCAAGAAAAGTATGAGTATAGGAACTTGCCTAGTAATAGGTTTGGTCAAATCATATGGGGGGAGAGAACTTTAATCAATATTTCTAAAGAAGGTACGCTGGAGAAGAAATTATCTGATTTGGCAATCATTAAGGTTAATAAAGCATTGAAATGCGATCAGAACTATTTGGGGGATGATGTTCCCTTCAATGAGTTTGATCCTGCTTTGATGTTTGATAACTTATATGTCAGAGCAGTTATCGACTTGCAAAGACGATCCCCAAAAACAATTGATTTGGACATTGATGAAGTGGACTCTCAATTGTCGGACAAGGCACCGGAATCTTATAACGGTATCTCTGTGTTCAAGTTTGGTTCGACAACCAAGTATACTAAAGGTAATCTTAATGGTATCAAGTTGGTATACTGGCTTGACGGGGCTATTCAGTCTTCCGAATTTATTGTGAATTCAATTGAACACAATGCCAGTTTCGCCGCGGGCGGTGATAGTGGTTCTTGGGTGTTGACCAAGTTGGAAGATATCCAACCCCAATCAAAGGGTCTTGGTGTTTTGGGGATGTTACATCTGTATGATGGAGAATTCAAACAGTTTGGGCTTTTCACCCCAATGTGTGAGATTTTGGAAAGGTTGCAGGAAGTTACTGGAATAAAATGGGGTGTTGTTGGTGTTTCCCCAGAAAAGGGTGAAGTAGATGATGATGTCAGAAGCGTGGATTCTGGGTTTACCAGTGAAGAGTCTGGAGTGGATTGAACAGGAGTATAATGGTACTCTCAAGTCTTGAACTAGAGTGTTGGTTCTCAATTTGGCTACATTGTTGAATCATTATATATCCGTCACTGTATATCTGACGCTTCAGAATACTTATTGAAAGGCACTCTTATATGATTAGATTACAAAAAACATTTATGCAGCAAATTTATATGAAAAATATTATATTGTACGTTACACACATTGAGAGGAAAGTAGCCTCTTGGATTTTATTCAATATGGAATTCTTTCCGACGACCGTAGAATTGTTGAATTCTTGCAAACCACCAGATCTCGTTTAAGATAATTATTCGCTGTTTGATGTGAGTCGTTTATTATCACAATAACTTGTCATTCAGATATGACTCATTCAAGGTATTTACATCGTAGTCTCGAGTATTTCTATTAATTTAAAATTTGAAGAGATTTGAAGAGAATGGCTGCAAAATTTGAAGGGGTAAAATGAACAATTTAAAGTGTTTTTTGAATCGATTGATTAACCAAATTATTAATAATTACAAAGATATTTCAATACGTTCAAGTGTTTTTCTATTAGTTAGCAGAAGGTCAACATAACCAACGGTTTCAGAATTTCCCCTAGCTGATCCTCCCAACACAGGCCAGTCTTGAACGTAAAGTAATTAAATTTAAGATTATGATCTAATAACTCTCGTACTCCAATATAGGGAGTAAATGATTTGATAATATACATGAACGATTCTATTTTAGCTGGCAAGGCAATTTCTTATGTCTCACTTGAAACCTCATGGTCAAATATACCTGGGATAACGGGTTCATAAATCTGTTTAAAGAAAACTTCCCCCATGAGCTTCATCTCAACTTTATAAACCCCAGATACCCTCAACACTCTGCTCAATTCAACAACTGACTTAAGATTCAAATCTGAATTCTTGGTACCATATTCCATGAAGGTGCCAGTTTTTCGAAGACTAAAATCCTGCGATTTACTCCAAGAAAGCCATAGACTACTTTATATAATGTCTGGAAGAGGCGGTAAAGCACTCACAATACTAGCAGTATCTGTATTAAGTTGGTATTCAGCGGTGAAATTTTGGAAACCTATTGTTGTTGAGCAACTTAAGAAAGACGGTGCCTTGCGTACTGATATGGAGATCGAGGTCTCTGATGATGATCAGCCAAAGTCATGGGATGATTTGAAGCATTCTATAAAAAGTGTTATACATCCTGATAAACAGATAGAATGGGATAAACAAAGGAATTTGGAAAGGAATTTGAAATTGTTGGCCCAAGTTAAGGAAGAACAAGATAGGAAGAGAGAGGAGGAAAGGGCACTGAAGGAGAATTGAAGAAGGAAGGAAAGGAATAATCAATTTTTAATACGTTAAACGATTACTAGAACTTCAAGGTGTTGATGGTGGTTTAATGTAGTAGAAGAATTGTTGGAATAAAGGACAAATCAGTATGGTGACCTTTTCATATCTATTATTCTTATGGTGCAACTACCAACTGGAATATGGTAAGTGTCAGGCTGAATGAAGTTTCTACCTAGGATAGGAAAAATGTAAAAGTTACGGGTTTTACAAAGATAGAAAGGATTTGCGCTTGTTCACGTTAAATAGAATATATATCTCCAAGCATGTATAAAGGAACCACATCGAATTGGTAAAGAGTGAGACGATCAAAATGCAAGCATAATGATAATAAAGTAGAATGTATTCAGGTAATCCGACACAAGAATAGATGTTCTCTGGGGGTGAATATAAAGACCACTGGGGTTTCTCACACTTCAGTGGTACTTGTACTTGTATAGTACATGTATGTCTTCCTAAGGTATTTGTAGGTAGTTGTATGGCACTATATGTGCGGACATCTCCACACTATTTTTGAAATAACATAGGGATTGGGATTTTTAACCAATGAACTAATCCTGATCAGAGACATTCAGATCATAATCCTATAAAGTGAAAGTATTCAGTATAAGTTGGCTCGTAAACATTTTATCCAACTCGATGATCTTCGCGATTTTTATAAAATTTCACCTCATCACACAACATGGGAAAGCTCAAGAAGAGAAGCAAGAATAATAAATCCAGACTCAACCCCATCAAAGGAAAGTCCGTTGATTCTACCAAGGATGAAAGTACCAGACAAACCAAGGTTTTACCTTTAATTGAGAAGTTATCAAGTAATGTTTCTAATGATAAACTGATGGCCCTTGGTGCCATCACCGTTTTAAGTGATGATGCTAGGTTAAGAAGCATGTTTTTAAAAGAGAAGCTTGTTAGTATTATAATGGAACAATGTTTAAATGATTCTAGTGATGAAATTGTTGTTGAATCATTTGGTTTATTAAGGAATTTGGGTATCGAAGAAGGTTATGATGTATTGATTCACCTTTGGAGGTCCGGGATTTGGACCAGTATTGAAGCTGCCATTAAGAAAATTCAAACTTCTTATACTTTTTTGATTGACAATAACAACCCTGTTGATAAAGATAAGTCCAAGTTACAATTGTTATTTGATTTCACAGAGAATATTTTATCATTGATTGTAACAATTGCATGTGGATCCGAAGACTTATTCTCCCAAGTCTTATCCAAAATAGATCCTGTTTTATTATTTGTATCTGGATTGATTAAGAATCAAGTAGGTTCGACGGAATCAACCTTTAAAGTATCCAATCAATTATTCATTTCTTTAATTGAATTCATATATGAATTTTCAATTGAATCAGATGAATTCATTCAAAAGGCAAACTTTGATTATCAACAAGTACAAACTTACTTGCAAAACACTCCTACTTTGTCTCAAACATCTGCAGGAAGGCTAATTCAAGTTTATCTTGAAGGTACCAAATTTAATAATTTGGAAATAGCAGGTCAAGTTGTACCTGTAGCAGAGACAATAACAAATACATCCAATGCACTTGTTTCAATAGATTTGAATCTTTTAAAAGCTAGCATTTTGAAGTTTGCAAATCCAGATAATTCGAAACCAATAGTTAAAGATGATTCTACAATTATTAAGGAATTGAATAAAGACACTAAGGAGAAAAATCAAACGAAACATGAATTATCAACTATAGAAACTTCTTTGGACTTACTTAGTTCTTTATTGGAATATAGTTCCAATCAAGACCAAGATATATTGATTCTTGCAAAGGAAAAAGTATATGATGTTGTACTTGAATTGATTCAATTTGAACTCAATAATGATAATGTATTGTCCTTATTAAATAAAATGTTGGTAGCAATGAATAATTTCATATGGCTATTGAACACTAAGAATGTCGAAGAATTCGATGGTACTGGAGTATGGAATTTATTGAGCCTGTTGAATTCAACAGACTTGGAAATCCAGAGAAATACTTTAAGTATATTTAATGGATGTTTCCGTTTACATGACTTTTCGGAAAGTAGTATCTTATTGGTTTCTCCTTTAATTGAAACAGCTAAAAATATACAGGAATCGGATGAAGAGAGTCTTAGGTTATACCTGACAATTGTTGAATTGTTGGGTCTTATAACTGTCAAGGTCAATAGCTTAGATATTGCTTCAAATGTTGGTCCTTTCCTTATAGGAAGCATTGAAACATTCTTGACCAAAGCAGACCCTCTTGGAATTGAAATTGTATTGCTTGCTCTTGATGCAGTTTATGATATATTTGGAAGTGATAATCAAACATATGATGAGTTGTATGTTTCAGACAATTATAACTCTAAATTGATTGAAATTGAGTCTCAATTAAAGGCAGTGTATAAGAAGATTGATAAGAATAAGTATTCGAATTTGAAGGTGAAAGCGGAAGAGGTTTGGACCAATTTGGGGAGATTCATTGAGTATAAGCTGTA
Organism: Kodamaea arcana; assembly: GCA_030574295.1. Classification (NCBI taxonomy): domain Eukaryota; kingdom Fungi; phylum Ascomycota; class Pichiomycetes; order Serinales; family Debaryomycetaceae; genus Kodamaea; species Kodamaea arcana. The sequence goes on from JAJMER010000013.1 coordinate 395,592, forward strand.
GCTGCGTTCTTGTTCAACTTATTATTTCAATGTACAAGTGATATAGAGAAATTTGTATTTGCAATTACTTTTTAAAATTGGGTGTAGAAATATGGTGTATTTATCGTACAGTCTGTAGTCACTACAAGCTTTCAAGATTTTCCATTTACTTTAAACTTAAGTGTTTAGATCAACTAGATGCCTTCATATTATTGGAGGAGTGTTTACTTTAAATGAAATATTTTCGATAGTATAAAAATATACTCCATAAAAACTTTTACACATCCTTGATATCTATAATACTTCTAATTTGTATACTCCATTTATTATATAGTACAAGGCATATAAATTTTGTAAATGACAATCTACGTCACTAGCAATATTAAACTTTTTTTAGGCACCCCAGGTCCTTACGGAGTTCAGAAAATTGCGGATCATTTCGAGGCAGTACTCCTCAATACGGGGCTATGTCTGAACTATATTTCCCAAGATATAGGCATTCCACTTGATGAACAATCTATCAAACATACGCCCATTGTAAAAGAATTACTTTACAATTACAATCCCATAGTTTTCATACCTCGGTCAAATCGGCGCTTTTACAATTCGGCAGATCGGCGCTTTCACTCTCCGCGTATGTCATCTCATATCGTAGCGGACTTCCACCACAAGGTGTCCTATTCCTTCTACCTTCTTGATATTCCCTATTAAAAAACCTGTTTTGTATAACTTGTTGAGCTTTAGTCAACTTTGACTCAAAGTATTCAACTTGGACTTCTTCTTTCTCAGGTTGTACCTTTTGGTCCAGCACCTCTTGTTGAATTTCTGCTTCATATTCATCTGGTAGATTTTCAAAGTGTAACCAATAAGTCGACTGATACTCATCTTTATATACTTCATCCAGTTCACCTTGATTTTGATTATTGTATGAGATCAGTCGCCTTCGTGTTCGTCTTTTGTGAACATATGGTTTACTCTTTACTTCTCGTAAAGGTAAAGTTGGTACTTTTTTCCTATAATGAATCCACGTCTCAACATCAGTAATAGGTGGACATTCCATAATCATTCTCTTGTATGACGATACACTCTGTCTATATATATAAGGTGTGGCGGAAGAACAAAGTAGTCCCTAATTATAATTTTCGAAAAAATAATCCATGTACAATGCGCATCGAAATCTTGAGTAACATTCGCTTCCGCATTTCCCCGAATTGACAGAATTACGAGAAGCACCGAGTGATTTACGAAGCATAAAGAGTATATGAAATGTTCTTATTATATTTGATGATTGAATGGCATTATAAAGCTGATATAGATTGCTAGAATTGCAGACTCACGGATATGTGTAGTTAACTCATTTTCATGTGCAATTAACTAAAAATGATGGAATAGCAAGCATTACATTGTTGAGATAAACTAGTAAACTTGCCTAAAAATGGGGGGGATAATATATAGCTTGCTTAGCTGGGGTCAAGCTTGGTTTGAGATGAGATTACCATTGATCATTTGACTGCAAAAAAATCCTTTAATAATACGTCATAACTACATGATTATTCACTTTCTCGGCACCAGCACGATCTAAAAGTTTTTAAGTTTAGTAAAAGATTCAAATAATTATTGAATCCTTCCATAAACCGTTCCATTATTAATTAAACTTGTACTTCTTCTGTTACCTATTTTAGAAAACGTATATACTGTAATGTTTTTATATTTTTTAGATTCCCCGGCTATCATGCAGTAGAGTTAACCTTTCAAGGACAGAATTGTTAACTGTTGAGTGGAGAACCCAGGGGAGAATCAGGAACATTATGCAAAAGTACAAAAGCTTTCCTCTTAATCGTCAACATATTCTCGACTGTGATTAAATGCATGAAACTAGAGACGATCAAAGTTGGGAAATTCTCCACTTTGATTAAACGCTGAAAACTGGAGACGATCAAAATTGTAATATTTATGCATAGAAACAGGAGACGAAATGTTGTTCCACAATTTCGATTGTCTCAATCAAGTTTAACGACAAAGGGGTGATTTCATTCTAGAATAAATCATGACTTTGTAGTTCACACTCTAGTAGAACATAGTAAAGTCTTGAACTATTATCATACTTCTACAAGCAATATGGATGATTACTGTAAACTCCAACAAAACCCGCCACCTACGCGGCGGTGATCGAGTCAGTGATTGGGGATCGTACCTCATTGTACGCTCTCTCTATGACCGTCCTTGATGGAATCTCAATCCCCATCCTTTCACCCAATTGTGATAAAATCATTTCCACATTAGTCACACCGGTCGTACTCCCCTCTAGGTCCATATCAATCATAAGATCGAATTGAGAGTCGGGTAGTTTTCTGACATCCACTCGTTGAAGAATCTTTATGAATCTACGAATAATCATATTTCCTTTTCCAGGGTCTGTTTGGTACTTTATACTTTGATGATTATCACCACGTAAAATTGTTCGTTTTGAGGTTATCTCCCATAATCTCTTATTACTGATTGAATTCTTGATGAAATTTACACCAACAAAAAACAATTCGTCATCGGGGATGTACTTGTCTTTCTTTTCATTGAATTCTGCAAACAAGGCTGCCCTATTTTGAAATTCGGAATTGTTCTTATCAACCATCACAACATCCAGATGGACCAACTGTGTTAAAGAAATGTCAACCAAATGTTTCTTCTTGCTCTTACTGAGATCATCGTTTTGAATAAGCACCCATGAAGTATTTAACTTAGCCAAGGTCTGGAATGTTGTGGTTTTGCCACAGGATATCGTTGCAATTGGTATAATAATGTATTTGATCATACGTAGTGTAATTCAAATAAATCTCCAGGTAATTGAGTATGCTACCGTACGTAATGGAACTCAACAGAAGCAGCGGTAAACAATATTATCAAATAACAACGGAGTAGTTTAACTAAGTAGTTGATACGTTGGAAGACTGTGCGATTTGAAGTACGACTAGCGCGTTCAATGTACTTTTTTTGCAGTCTTTCGAGGCAAGCTACAATACATGAGCCTTTCAATTTGCTTTCACTACATACCTAAAAGGTATTCTAACTCCCTATCATAGCCAATTCTTGTAAGACACAGAAGAAGTCAAATCTATCGAAGTTAAGAGTCATATTTTTGCAAGTCATATACATTCTACGGATATTGAATGAAGTGAATATTTATTTCGTGATAAAATCCTGGAAGAATTTAATTGTAATTTGTCGTCATTAGCACCTAGTACGTAGTTAATATTGAAATAGTTTAGTTATTGAAACAGTTCCTACGGTCACTGAAAAGACTCTCATCTCAACGGTAACAAATTCTGTTCCACACAGCTCTGTCTACAGAGCGGACATTCTGGGTGCTCTCTTATCCAGTCAACAATACAATCCCAGCAAAACAAATGACCACAATTTGCAGCCGAAGGATTTGTCATTAGTGATAAACAAAGCATACAACTTCTTGAATTTTCCGGAATATAAGGAAGTTGCTTTGGATCTTCAAGTTCAATATCTACCATATGTATTGATTTCAATTGTTCAATATCGGATATGACCTGTTGATCTTTGAGGGATTTTGTTTCAGGGATTATTTCCTGTTCAGTATAACCTTTTAACAGTATGAGACTTTTGACAGCATATTGTAGTAAAATAATTCCTCCCAATAAAGAATAATTCCCAGCCCTATTTAAGTCTTTCTCTTCTTTATTGTGACCAAATGCATATCTCAATCCAAAGAGTCTCTTTGATAATGAATAGAACTCTCCCTTGAAGTAGAAAAGTGCAATATGAATATTAAGAATAGTATCAAGAATGCGATGATATGAGCTTAAGAACCGTAATGTGTACCCTCCAACCTTAGGAATTGAATCTTCATCCTTTGGTCTTAATCTCTTAACTATTCTAGAGATTATGTATGGTATAAGGGCATACGACAAGATAAACCCTACTCGTTGACCCCACTTTGGCAACCTTGTACCAGATTTACTAACATAGATTAAATCAACATATTCTTCTCCAAGGGTCCTAGCACCCATAAGTGTGGTGAGTATAAGATATAATGATTTGGTGGCAACGGTGATCTCTTCTGGATATGTATTGATGAAACGCTGACCTTTCAAGAACTGTAATACCTCTTGGAATTGATTCCTATAAGATGACTCAAAATAAGCATCTTTTTGATGGGCACGAACTTGTTTGTTAGTAATGAGATTCAATGGGTTTGAATGGATTTAGCTTTACATACCTATTGTAGCTGCATCAGCAAAGGGCAATGCCCTATCGTTCACCTTAGACATAGTTAGCTTTTAAACCGAGGGCTGCGATTGAAAAATGGAGAAGGTGGTGTGCAGGAACGAGCTAGACTATGTACACTTAGACTCAGGTACTTGGTCAGAATCTTAGAAGAGGATATCTGAATCTATTATGTAATGCTCTAGAATTGGTTTAAGTTGAAGTGAATTTTTCTTTATTTTCATATGTATGTTCTAAAGGTTAACAGACGTTAGATTGGTAGGACGTAATGCTTGATCTGCTAATAAAAAATACTAGCTCAGTTAAGGCTGTAAAGATGTTCACAGATTAAAACTAATCTAGTCAATATTCTTTTTGAAGCTTTACAATTTCCAGCTTGTTGCACTTTTGATGAGCTGCTACATTTGGCAATCACTATGAGTTCTTCCACTCTTGTAGTCAAAACTTTGACTGTCCTCTGTATTATTGTTTTCCAATTGTTAATTAGGTACTGTTGCAATTTTGGGAGAGGTATCTGGGTAATTTCGAAAGGTACATTCATGGATGGTGGGATACACCTAGAAGAGAAAGAAATAACAACAATTTGGTATAACTCCTATTCAGATCAATACACGGTTGACCACTTGATATCAATATTACCTATGATATTTTTCGTTATTAAGAATGTAAACAATTTGCCAATTCAAATGTGAATTATTTCACTCTTCCTACAATTTCATATCTTATGTGTTATATTTTTGTTTATACATTTATAATCGTTGCACGAATATATAATAAATAGTCGACCCTACTATCCCTGCGAAGTCCTGAGCGCAGTATGGGTAAACCCATGATCCAACAGAATGAAAAGTATTTAATAAGTAGTTGTCGTATTCTTACCACATCATTCTAACCTGTTGGGAATACTTGTTCATCACTTTAGTCATATTCACCTCTTCTGATGGGGTATACATTAACTAATGTGATTGTGACTACTTCAATTGTACCATGGATGAAGCAGATATGAAACCTTCACATTTATGTGTAACCCATGAGTGATACGTGGATTATGCATATTTCCTCAGCATCACTGTGCTCTGGTTAACTAATCCAACTTAGCGATCAAACTCTCTAAAGCTTTTCCAAAATCCAAATTTGGATCTTCCCAATTAATACTACCTGAGGCAGCAACAACTGGAGGGTTCAATCTTGCATATTCAGCCTTTGCTTGTTTGATCAACTTTTCTTCTTCCTTGAATTTGCTTATAACTTGCTTTTGGGCTTCGTTTTTATACAAGGTGTTTCTGTGGAGGATACCATAAACGACACCGGCTCCTAAAGCACTATATCTCAATACATTAAAGGTACTCATGTTGTGGTTGGGAGAAGTTTGAACTTTGAATTTTTTTTCGTATGAGAAGCCAATTTTTCATTGGCCGAGCCAGGCCCTGTATATAGAGAGACAAAACGTATATGAAGCAGGTAGTTTCATACCTTGTTGTGATTGTAATTGCTATGATGTTAACACTTGTTAGTAGGCATGGGTCTGATATTTATCGTAGTGGAGTTAAGAGTGGAATTCTTATGATGAATGGAATCAGTAAAAGTAGCACCGGCGTAATAAGAAACGGTGTTCAACAACGTTACTTTAGTATTACAAGTCAATTTAGGAAAGCGTCCTCCGGATCTGATTCCTCGAGTTCTACGGAACCTCAAGATGTGAATTATTCTCCACTGGCTGTTTCAGCTTCCGCTGCTAACAATTTCGATAGTTCATTTCAAACATTTACACAGTATAGTGTTGCAGTTGCATTCCAACCTAAAGATAGGGAGGAATCTAATTTGTTCAAGAAGAAACATAATAAACCAAGTCCAGCTTTAACTTCCATCACAGGTGAAGATAATTTGTTTGTATCAAAACAACTCCAATCTGGTCATATAGCAATTGGAGTGGCTGATGGTGTTGGTGGCTGGTCTGAAGCGGGTTATGATTCTTCTGCTATTTCAAGAGAGTTGTGTAGATCCATAAGAGAGAACTTTGAAACATCCACTGGGACAGATGTTAATGTGACTCCTAAAGAGTTATTGACCACATCTTTCGAACAAATCATGCAATCTCCAAAAGTAGAAATCGGTGGGACTACTGCATGTCTTGGAATATTGACTCCAGATCATAAATTGAAAGTTGCCAACTTGGGAGATTCCTGGTGTGGTCTTTTCAGAGATTATGCCTTGATAGAAGAAACGAACTTCCAAACGCATAACTTCAATACTCCTTATCAGCTAGCAAAAATCCCAAGACAAATACTTAAACAAGCCGAACAGGAAGGAAGAAGATACATCATAGACATGCCACTGCTGGCAGATGAATACACTTGGGATTTGAAAAGTGGCGATCTTATAATGTTTGCAACAGATGGTGTAACAGATAATGTGATTCCAAAAGATATTGAGAATTTTTTGAGAGATCAATTGGATGATAAGCCAAATGCCAATTTGGGTGTCACTGCAAAGGAATTTGTAAATGAGGTTGTGAAGGTTTCAAAGGACTCGAACTTTCCAAGTAGTTTTGCACAGGAATTATCGAAGTTAACTGGGCAGAAGTATTTGGGTGGAAAGGAGGATGATATAACAGTTGTTTTAGTTAAAGTGACGTGAAAAGTTGAAGCGCAATACTTCTAAGTTACAGTTTCAATTATGAGGCCATAGAAACTTTAAGAAAGTCGATACTGAAGGTCACATTGTTTTAAAGGTGAACGTGAAAAGGCATACTCCACTTGCCCTAAACGAGGTAGATTATTTAGAATAGATAAAAAGTGCGGTTGGAAACTTTGTAGTTGAGATTACTCAAATAATAGTCTTAGGCTTCTTATCACACCTAGTGGTATCAGGATTACAAATGTCGCTCTGATTTATTAGGAGGCCGAAGGCTCGCGCGCTTCATTTTTTTTAATGCGATATCGTCTCCTACACCATGAGTACGGAGTCTCATTTGAAGCCAACCCGGATCTTAGGGTCTCCATTCAAGTCCCCCCTACGGGTTACCAATAATGCGGATAGTAATCTTTTTGGGAATAGTCCAACTCCAGTGAGGAAGATTGAGGAGGAGTCTATTGAGGAAGTAGACAGTGAAATACTGAGAGGAAATGAACTAGCCATACTCAATAATGAATATCAAGTCAATGTCTTCAATGATAAGATAGAGAATAAATTGAAGAGAAATACAGAAATTCAAGGCAGTGTAGAACTGAACGGTGCTCATGAAGAAATACCTGAGGAAATTCCAAGTAATGAACTAATATGTCCTCTCTGTAATGAAGGAATGATAAATTTATATCAATTGAATCAACACATTGATGATGTTCATAATGGTGAAGCTGAAGCCGAACCACAGGAAGCACCCCAAGAACTGAACGTTACAGATGCTTCGATAAATAAGCTCCTAAATAATGATTTTATCAATACAGATATAAAGAAATGGTTTCTGCATAAAGTTTTAGAAGACAATACCGTTTTATCCCCCAAAAGAAAAACTTTGAATCTAGATTTGCTAGATAACAATAAAGGGTTTAGTTTGAGTGATGATCAAAAATCACCAACCCCAATCAGGTCCACCACCTCATCTCCAGCAAAAGGTAATAGAATTAGTAGAACTCATTGGAAGCATCCTTCATCTGGAGTAAATTGTTCACTAGATGGATGTAATAAGGTTTTAAGTGTTAAGAATGGAATTGTGAACTGTAGAAAGTGTGGTTTATTATTTTGTAATGAACACTCAAATTACAAGATACGCTTAAGAAATGACGATCGGTTGCATGGGAAGTACCTACTGCCGAACAATGACTCCTCAGACAGGAAAGCTAACCCAGGTAGTAATCCAGTTTATGATACAACATATCATGGAATACTATCTAGATGCTGTAAAACATGTTACTTTGAAAAACCAGACCTTCAAGAAGGTACTGTTGTAAATCATAGAGATCTAACAAGAATGTTCAAAGACCAAAGACAACAAGGTATTGAAAATAAACAATTGCAACGAAATAAGATCATCAAGCGATTTATAATCCTATCAAATCAATTAGTTGAAGAAAAAGATCAATCTTGGTTCACTCGAACAAATCAATATAATAAAGATTGGATCAAAAAAGATAATTGTACTGTTTGCTTTGTTCAGTTCAATCTATTGATAAGAAGACATCATTGTAGATTATGTGGAGAATCAGTATGTGACGATGCTTATGGAGTTCGTCAGAATTGTTCAATAATGGTTCCACTTAATAAATTACTCGATATTCTACCTCATTTGAATTATTCTAAAGAGGTTATATCAAGCTCAACAGAAAATATTAAGTTTAGATGTTGCGTGAATTGCAAGAATTTATTACTTCATGATTGGAAATTGAGTAATAAGAACTTGGAAGATCCGGTTTCTGTTGCAATATTTCAATTATATGATACACTTCTTATTATGAAAGGTCAAGTGGATATGCTACTTCTGAAGTTTGAGCAGTTGGTAGGTTTTGGGGAAACCTTGGATGGTGTAGCAAAAAGAGCTGCCTTTGATGATCCTACCATCTCGAAACATCGTAGCAAATTGATCAAGGGATTGAAGGAATTTGAAAACTTGGTTTTGGTAATGAAACTGACTTATTTTGGAGGCAGCACCAAGCTAGTTGTTTTACCGGAATATCAGGTCCATCAACAAATCTTACTTAATATGTACCAGGGTCTTATTGAATTCTTACAAGATAATTTTCTTAGATTCAAGGCATTAAATGAACAATTCCAGGAAGAAGAAGTACCAAAGGTGGTTGAAGTCCCTGTGGAGGTTCAATCGGCTCTCACAAAGAAACAAATAAGAGAATTGAGAGAACAGTTGATGGTGATGAATGAACAAAAGTTCTTGGTGGAACAAATGATTCAAGATAATATCAAAATGAGAAAGTATGAAGAGTTGGACTCGTTGACAGAGAATAAAAATGAGTTGATTGGGATAATTGCAGAATTGGAAAGAAAGTTGGGTGAGTTTGGGTTTTGAAGGTGTGTGATTGTGGTGTAACTAGCAGAAAGGATTCGGAGCAATTCCTTAAATGAGTATTTGATGGAGTTATTATATGAAATCAACAGCAAAAGGGGTAAAGTACAATTTCATATTTGACATGCGCACCCCAGTGAGTCAAAATTAACCACAACTGACAAGTAGCCAAACAAATTAGATTAGTTGTACTATATTGTTGGGCACAGTCTGTACATTCTTTTACTTCAATGTTGGATGATGAAATCTATAATTCTCAAGAGTAGTGCAGTGAATTGTAATATACAATATGGAGTTTTGCATGTGAATACGAAGTAATGATTTTTGAGTTGATAATGTGTACGAGTAACATAGATACGAATTAATGACATTTTATTATGAGTGTATAATCTAATAAATAACGTTATAGGAGATGAAACTTGACATCAAGTAAATAACGCCATATGATCATGGGTATTTGCTTGGTAACAGTCCATTGAATTAAAGTATAACCAGTACAAGTCTAGTATAAAAAGCACTATCTATTGCAAATATCACCACTTTAAGTGCTAGGAGATGCTCGCAATCATTTATGGTCCAGGGCTATTTGTTCTTTATCCAATTTAGTTGGGGTACTTTGTTGCAAACTCGCCAGGTCAACATTTGATTCAAATACAGACTCCAGTGACTCATCATTTGCAACATCAGATTTTGGAGATTCGATGTCTTCAGGTACTTTATTATCAGCCTCAACCCATCTTCTCATTATATTTACCAAAACTTGAGCCGAGATAACTTGCTCACTTTGATATAAAACCAAAGGGACCAACAAAAGACCCAAGTTTGGATTATCTGTACCATATTGAGAAGTAACCAATGACACCCCCAAAGCAGCGGTTTTTGCGGGTCCACAAAGCATGATAGCAACTGTATCTTTCTTACTATAATAAAAGGGTCTGAAGAAGGCATAAGACCATTTATACCAAGTTGTAGATTGTTCAGTTGGTTCGATCCAAAACCATTTCTTTACAAACCAAGGTCTTGCATAAAGAAGACTGATCAATGTAAAGAACAAATAAATTCCAATATTGAAAAAGACAAGGAAAATGATGGAAGCATGAGAAACCTGGTTGAAAGCATTTTGAGCAAAAGCCGTACTGAATGAAGCATACATGATTAACAATAACATGAAAGAACCAACTTTTCCCAAATAAAATTTTGCAGCCACCCATTGAGTTTGAGTTGGGAAGATGTTTTGAATGACTTGACCAAGGAATAAAGGAACAAATACAGATAACCCTAATTGTTTCATCGTATTCTTGTACAAATCACCAATCGTTGCATTTCCAGTAGGTTGATGACTTGGATTACCGAATTCCCAACCACCAGTAAAATATAATTGTAATAAAGCAGGTGTTACAAAGGCACCTAATAAATTTCCAATAAAGACTTCACATAAAGTTAAAATATCATTACCATGAGCTAATTTTGTCATAACGACATTTGAAGATACTGTTGTTGGACAAGCATGTGTTACAATCATTCCAACCAAAACCCATTCATCTATAGCACCATCATGAGCATATTTTATACCTGTGGCAATGCCATAAATTATCAGGGAAGTTATTAAGAATGAAAGTGACAACACCGTAAAGTGAGCTCTCCAGTTAGCAGCATTTTTAAGTAAATCCTTGGTCTTCATTGTTAAACCTGAAATAAGGAAAATAACAGCAACCGCCCCGTATCCGATGGAATATTGAGCTTTAATAAGTCCATCTTGTTTAGCAAACAGGGGAGCAAATCTGGCTATTACTATGAAGATTGCCAAACCTATGAAAAACCATTGTGCTATAAGAAAGTCAATGACTTGCTTGAATGTTATCTTTTTCATGATGTAGACTTATTATGTTATTATAGTATTATAGTAATTTAAGGTATAGTATAGTCTTCTATAAAATATAAAGGCCTAGTTTGTCACTATATATACTTGAGGAACAAGATGATCTCTCTTGTGCTAACCTTTAAGTGGTGTTCGGGATGTATCCGGTTTTACACTATATAATATCGGACCGCGAGAAAATGAAAAAAAGTTGTACTGCATTTAGACTCTGTGAAGGAAGTGGCTGATCCATTACGACATAGCACGGAGGAACCGATGGTTGACTTTATTTGGTCACATGAAAGAGGTGACATGTGAGAGCTAGGGATTGATTATTCATATGAATTTCATTCATTGTATTATCTTATAATGTGTATTATACCTTCCTTATATTTTACACTTTAAGTTTTTATTTTAATTGTATTATACTTTCATAAAATTCTTTCTTATTATACTTTCATAAATTATTTCATTCTTATGATACTTTCATAAATCATTCTTATATTTGACTTGTACTGTAATTAACAGCACTTGTATGTTTGCGTTGTACAAAAGCTTTCAACTCGTGCGACGAAACCATGTCAAATCATGAAGAATGGTTGATAGTTAGCGGCAGGAATGAAAGGTGAGCATATTCTCTAGTGATATTTGAAGTATTTTATGAGGTATAAGTAACTTGGCTTCTTAAGCTTTGTTCTAACTTGGCTTCAAAAGCATTCTTCTTATCCATTATCCGATAACTATGAAGTTTAAGGTAATTTGATAGACTACGATCATAAGCTTACAATAAACTTTAACAATATACTAAAAAGTTTAATTAGTTTGATTATTATATAGTAAGATTAATCGTTGTGGATATTAATGGTATGCAAATGAGATGTGATAAGGTATTATTGAATCAGAAGTGATAAGATACAGAAGGGATAAGTTACAGAAGTGATAAGATACAGAAGGGATATGATATTATTAAAACAGAGTGATAAGAAACAGAAGTGATAAGAAAGTGATAAGATATTATATAATTTAACACATAGTGTTACTTTAGTATTAATGCAATAAGCAATACATATATTGATCGTATTACACCACGAGTGGAAAAAGTTGAATAACTTATCATTTAAAAGATTTTGATCATTAATGCAAGCTAACCCAAATTAGATATCAAAAATTGGCTTTAAATCAAAAGTAACATTGAAAGTTGATATCAAAGTTAATGAGTATGTTTCAATAGGTTTGATTATACAATAAGTTTATTAGTTTGATTTGATTATTGAATTTTACGTCTGGATTGATGATTCAACCAACTGGATTGATGATTCAACCTACTGGATTGATGATTCAACCGACTGGTTTGATGATTCAATAATCTTACCGTCTGGATTGATGATTTAATAATCTTACCGGCTGGTTTGATGATTTGATAATCTTACCAACTGATGATTACAACGACTATAATTTACCTCAATAACCTTATATCAAACTGACCCACACTATAGGTACTTTACCCTCCATTATACATAGAAATCATATGCATCAAATAATACCTCATATACTAAAGCCATCTATTTGAAACCAACAAGCTGAATCTTCATTATTTCATCTATCCCTAATGGATGATACGAATAATGACCGTAGCTTTGAATCTGGGTTGAGTTTGCAACCAACGCCCTAAGCAACCTCGTAAAAAGTGCCGCATAATTTAACTATTGCGGTGTGGGTGTTTTCAGCTACTCCAGATTTGGACTTAACCAAAACATTCAATTGTATACAACAACAGCGAAAGTATCATTAAGTCATATTATAATAACAGGTCAAAGTTCGCTTAGTATAATAGGCAGTATAATAGGCAGTATAATTTGGGTATTATATTACAACATCATTAGTACAACATCACTAGTACAACATCACTTTATCACTTGAGTCATCACTTGGGTATTATTTTACAGAATCGTATCAACTTCTCATTCCAATGACACACCTTGAATTACCAACGTTTGTTAATAATTTCTGGAGCAATGATAATGGGTTTAAAACCATTCAAATCAAGGTTAAACATTCACTTCATACCCTTCAAGAATTACTGGATTATTATCAAGAACGAATTCTTATCGAGAAAGAATTTAATAAGAAACTTACCAAACTTAATGGGAAGATTATTCTTGGATCCCATGAAACGGGAACTTTAAAGGTTTCATTGGATAAGCTACTGTATGAAAATGGGCAAACCATCAAGAACTCCAATAAGTTTGTCAAGTCAGTTAGTCAAGTGAATTATGAAAAATTGAATGATTTCATCCTGATCTATACCAAATCTACAGGTAAGATACTTCATCATATTACGAAGATTTTGCTGAAACGTGCAGAAGCTTTAAAGTCAATGGAAACCTACAAGGAGAGATACAAGCAAGATTCTCAAATGTATAAATCTTTACAATTGATGATGCAAACCACTTGGGGAAATGAATTGGAAAAGCATAAACAAAAGTGTGCTAAAGTGGCTCATTCTTTACAAAGTTCCAAGCAGAATTATCAATTGGGTTTGATAACTTATAGAGAGTTGAGTGAAATATTTGTTCGTGATTGGGCTATCGCTTTACAAGATATTTATAAGTTAGAGATAGAGAAAATTCAATGTATCAAAGTTAATTGCTTCAGTTATTGCAATCATATTGCAACTTTATGTGTGGATAATGATCAAAGTGTTGATTTGGCAAGATCCTCCTTTGCGCAAATCCAACCTCAGAAAGATTTACAAGATTTCTCAGATAACTTTGGCTCTGGGAATAAAATCATGGTGGAACCGGAGTTTATTGATTATATGAATGGATATGATGATGATAACGTGCCTGTTGGTTATAATGTTTCACAAGCTGATTTGCCTGACTATGAGCCTGTGTTGAGTAAGATGTACTCTCAGAGGCGCCCTCAACTGCAACAGCCACAAGACTCACAATTGTCTCAAGTAAACTCACAACAGCAGGCACAGTCACACTTGTCTCAAGCACAGGCACAATTGTCTCCACAGGTACAATCTCTCAATGGATCACCTCAACAAAGGAATCAGAATGCCACTCATCAGTATCAACCATACCAACCAAAACAACCCGTGTCCAAAAACTACCCCATGACACCCAATGCCATCCCGCAAGTCATTTTGGCACCTCCATCTTCTGGAAATATACCCAAAACTCCTTCGCCAACAAGAAGGACTCCACATAACGGATCGTCATATTCATCAGATCCTGAGGATGTTTTTGAAAAGGATTTCAAATCCAGTTCAGGGTCCAATTATTCGAATCCTACGAATTATTCTTCTAATTCCGAACGGCATTGGGCATCTCCTCGTCGGAAGGAGAAACAATTACATCAAGTACAAGAGAAGATTAATTTGAAGTCGAAGGAATTGCCAGTGAAACCCCCAGCTCCTCAAGAGCCAATCTTGCCAATATCAAAGGATTTCTCTGTTGATTTCATTGCCAAAGCATTGGAAGATTTGAGTTCCGGTGGAAATGGTGACATTTCCAGATTCAGAAAATCTGTCCGCAGGGCAAAAGAAAGAGAAGAAGAGGAAGGTCTTAGGTCCAAGACAGCACCTACCACTCCAAGCCTGAAGTCACACATGAAGTTTCCTTCCTCCCATTCGGATTATGTAAATGATCGTGCTGAGGTTGCCACACGTTATGAATCCATATCATTTACTCCAAGAGAGGCTCAATCTCATCAAAGATCCAAATCAATGGTAGATTTTGATGATTCGGGTGCGACAATCCTAGTGAACTCGAATAAAAGAAGTCTTTCTGTTTCCAGGAAATCCTTTGGTAACTTACATTCGATAGTATCGAAAAATACTCCACTTTCAAAGTTGCCGTACATTTCTTATGCGAAGGCAAGGTACAGTTACACTCCGCAACACCATGGTGAACTTTACTTCAAGAAGGGTTGGGAAATGTATATCATTCGTAAACAAGAAGATCTATGGTATGAGTGTGAGTTGGGTGCTGGTTCCGGGGACTTGGAAGGACAAGTTGGTTTGGTTCCTGGGAATTATTTAATTGAGCAAGCCTTGGAAGCTTAGCTGTCTAAAGAATTGAGGGGAGTTTTGGAGGGTATATTTAAGTAATGGTGGTATTTTAATAAGTAATAGTATTGAGTAGCATTGGGTATTTTTATAAGAATAGCATTGGCTATTTTAATACACCAGGGAGAGGTCGAATAGCTCGGCGAAGTTATTGGGCATGCAAAGAAAATGCAATCTATTTCAAATAATTGCAAAATCGTTCAGATGAAGTGCTAAAAGGTCAACTTTAAAACGTCCCGGTTCGAATCCCTCCGTACGCTCGTATTTATCACGTGACTTTCACGAATTATATTTATGTGAGTAAAGTGTAGTGAATGTGTAGTAATTAGTAATGAGCAAACCCATTGGAATCAGTAAGGTTGAAGAGCCGTATTCAATTAAGAATCTTCCGGCATTAATTATAGGTGGGGCAGTTTTCAACAACCAATACTCGGATGATCCTTTCGCATTACCTGCGCAAGAGATCCTTCAAATTGCCTTTGAAAATGGGTTGAATGCGATTGATACCAGTCCGTATTATGGCCCATCGGAAGAAATCATTGGAGCTCGACTTCGTGAAACCAGTTTCAGCAGAGATCAATATTATATATGTACTAAAGCCGGGCGTGTGAAGTTGGATGAATTTGATTATTCACCAAAGAACGTAAGATATTCCGTGGAGAGATCTTGTAAGAGGTTGGGTACCACCTATTTAGATTTGGTGTACATGCATGATATTGAATTTGTTGAAACCGTTGATATTCTTGAAGCATTACGTGAGTTAAAGAAGTTAAAGGCTGAAGGTATTGTGAGAAATATAGGTATTTCTGGGTATCCTGTTGATTTATTATATGAAATTGCACTTAAAAGTCACCATGATCCAACCATTGGATCTTTGGATGCGATTTTATCATATTCGAATGGATGTATTCAAAATACCCGATTTTTTGATATATATGAAAAGTTATTTAAAGAATGTGGTGTGAAGAAATTAATGAATGGGTCGATTTTAAGTATGTCGTTATTAAGATCTGGATCGACTTTGGATTTCCATCCTGCTTCCAATGAATTGAAAAATGCCGTTGCCAAGATCGCAACTGAATTGCTTGAAGAAGGTATTGAATTGGCTGATTTGTCTGTTAATTTTGCTATCAAGAGGTGGTTATTTGATACTTATCAACAACGTGAGAATGGTGAATTACAAGAGACTGGGATACAAGAGAATGGTGAATTGCAAGAGAATGGTGAATTACAAGAGAATGGTGAATTACAATGGAATAGAGATACTTCAATTGTATTGGGGGTTAATACTGTTGATCAATTGAAAGATGCTATTACATCATATTGGACTGTAAAGACAGATAATATTGCAAATGCAAAAGATGAAGTTTTATTCGAAAGAGTAAAACAATTGCTTGGTGATCATTTTGATGAAGTTTGGAAGAGTGGAATTGATCGTAATTGACTGGTTTGAGTAAAACAATTGGTGATCATTTTGATGAAGTTTGAAGAGTGGAGTTGATTGTAATTGATTGGTTTGAGTAAAACAATTGGTGATCATTTTGATGAAGTTTGGAAGAGTGGAATTGATCGTAATTGATTGGTTTGAAATTTTAGATGATTATAGAGTAAGATAGTACAATGAACAAGTATTGATCACAAAATGTGGGCTAACCAAATTAGATTTAAATCTACCAAAATAAGACACGTCTTGACCCATCCCATGCAGGCGGGGGTAAGCGAGATTAAAGGTAGCAAAATAAAAGACTACGCGATTCAACGATTAACATGGCACCTAAAAGAACTAAAGCAACGAGCGACCAGCTGAATGCAATTACAATCGATCTTGATAGCAAAAAGAGGGTTAGTGTGCGTCAATTCAAAGGTTACAATTTGGTTGATATTCGAGAATTCTATGTTGACAAAGATGGTGAGAAGAAACCTGGGAATAAAGGAATATCATTAACTGAAGGAGTCTGGTTGAAGTTATTGAAATCGAAAGATCAAATTCAAGCTGCTTTAGATAAATTGAATGAATCAATTGAAGATCCCGAGGATGATGATGAACCACCGACGAAGAAAGTTCAAATTGATGAAAAACTTCAACTTCAAATTGATGAACCAAGACTTCAAATTGAGGCACCACCATTGAAGAAGGAACCAAATGATGATTAAAGTGGTATAAGAGGGAATATCGATCAATGGGTGTCCCAATAGTTCCGCTTATACGTTGTTAGGTAGTACAACAATGAACAAGGGGAGTTGTAATGTATTAGCAGGGACTTGATAAACCTTGGCGAGTCTCTTGAACTTGATTCATTGGGAGTTTCTATTATTGATAATGGCTTTGCTCCAGTTGTCTATATATTCATTGTGCTTCAGTGTCTTTACTTTTTCTCTTTAACAAACAATGCAATTTTATATGCCTAGTACAATATGAAGATTAGATAATATAAATAATCTACCAATAAATTATAAGATATTATGATTATATCTAGTATGAATTTCAAGCCTGTAAGATAACCATTCTTCTTACAGCCGCGCGTAGTGACCTTATCTCGTTATCTCTGGGGAAGTTAGACAAGAAGCAAAACTCAAGCTAAGAAACTAGGTTACCATTGTAAATATCATAGAAAGTAACCCTCTTGTGAGCTTATGCCACTTAGTTACTTCTTGTGCATCTCGCCAAAAAGACTCCTTCCTGCCCTTTTAAGAAGCCAAATTCCGCGCCTCCAAATTGCTACTCAGATCAAAAAGCTATTGCTCACATTAAAGCAAGTATGGCTAAGAAGAGTGGTAGAAAGAAGCAAGCTAGAAAGAGGAAACAACCTTTTGGAGCCGCTAATGTTGATGAGGATGACATATCATCCCCAATAGAGCAACACCGTAGGAACCAACTACAAAATCATGGTAGACTTCGGCATCATCGCCTGGAAGTAGGTACAGGCGTAGGGCTGTTCAGTGATGATGATGAAGTTGACACATCTTCTAGAGCAGATGATACCTTTTCGGGTGCTTACATTGACCATAGACTTTACGATCAACCTACTAAACCAGTTAGACGGAAGAAGAGTACGCCTTCAAAATCAGTCGACCATACCAGACAATTACTGACGCCTCATAAAAATTCAGAAGAACAATTACCTTTAACCAATAGAAACTTACAGTTTCTATTAAATCAAAAACCTCTTTCTGCAAGTTATACAGAACGACAATATGGCTCCATAGCTTTGGATATGGATAAATATACGGACGAACAAAGGAAATTGGCCCGCAATTCGAATCCCTTTAAAAGTGATGATGAAGGCAATTCAGATGAAGATGTTCGTGGTTCCATCAATTCACTTGAATTCGGTGCTTCGAATCCTTCAAGTGATCATTCTTCAGACTCCACATCTTTAGATGACGTTTGTTTCCCTGATTATTATGATGATTTGGGTGTTGTACATTATAGAGATAACTTCGAATGGCCGGATCTTAAGATCTTGGAACTGTTTGTGGAAGAAGAATTAGAGGAAGCATACCTTGCTAATCAAGAACTTTATGAACAGCAGGATCAGCATCAAGTCAGTTTTGCTAATGACGTAAACTTCCAACATAAACAAGGTGGAAATAAGGCTCCCTCTCCATTGGTATCTCCAAATACTGAAATGTCACCATCTGGCCTCGATCGAGAAGGTACTCCTTTGCTTCAAAATTATCAAATAAACGAGGTTGAAACGTTGGCACTGGGTGGCAGCATGAGAGTTAGACCAACTCCAATACAACCTTGGGAAAAATCAAAAGAACAAATCCCAACCATATTGAACAATAAAAAACAAAGAGGTGATACCTGTAGGTTTACCTACTTTAGAGAAGATTTGGAAAAAACAGTTCATTCCCCAACAATCAGTGGCTTGATTGCTGGTACAGCTGGTGATACAAATGATGATGAAAGTGTGGCCGAACTACTCCGTGGAATGTCGAATAGAAGTATTCCACGTGGTTTATCAAACAATATCCATGGTGGAGCTTCAAGCGGTGTGTCCGGTGGTGCCTCAAGCGGTGTGTCTGGTGGTGCCTCAAGCAGTGTACCTGCAGATGGTACTCCAAGCGAAGATCTTCATGAAGATGCTGATTTGATTCAAGATGAAGACGGTGGAATATACGCCAAACTTCAAGATCTTTTCCAACCGCACAGTTATTCGAATCGTTTATCAAGATCTCCCTCCACGTACAGTATTGGGAATATTCTTACTCCGCCTCATGTTTCAACTAGTCATGTTGATTCTGGTGAAAACTCGATTCCTAATGGAACTCCTAATTTGCTTTCCCCATTAACAAGAATACAAGGTACTTTGAAGGACAGCGAGACAACAACGCGGCCTCCCACCCTTAATGGAGAACGTAGAGATTCCCAAGCTGATGGTACGGAGAGTCCATCACTTACTCCATTTTGGCTTGATGTTCTTGACCCTACCGAAGAAGAAATGAAGGTTTTGTCCAAAACCTTTGGGATCCATCCCTTAACCACTGAAGATATCTTCCTAGGAGAGGCGCGTGAAAAGGTTGAGTTGTTCAAGTCATATTACTTCATTTGTTTCACCTCATTCGATATTGTTTACGAAAGACGTAAACAGCGTAAAAAGGAACAAGATAAAAAATTGAGCAAATTGCAGGAAATGTATGAGAATACCTCATCTAATGTTGATGCCAATAGCATCTTTGGAACTCCTGAACGGAAATCAAGGATATGGGGGTACATCAAGAATATGGTTGGTGGTAAAGGAGCTCGCCGTTCGACCTATGATTCGTCTTTTGTTCAATCCAAGGACTCAAGGTCAACGGGTTCCAAAAGACAGAAAAAAATCAGAGAAGGTGAATTGCAACCATTGAATATGTACATGATTGTTTACAAAGATGCGGTGATCACATTCCATTTCTCTCCCACCCCGCATCCCATCAATGTTCGTAGAAGAGCCCGTCTCCTTAGAGATTATCTTACTGTTAGTTCTGATTGGATTTGTTACGCCTTGGTTGATGATATCACTGATTCCTTTGCTCCAATGATCGAGAGTATAGAGGAGGAAGTCAATCAAATTGAGGATGCGATTTTAAAAATGCATTCCGGTGACACTGATTCGGACGATTCTGACTCGGATCTGGATTCCGATTCGGAAGATGAACTTGATTATAAAAGAAGGCCCCTTGCAAGGAAAGCAACAGGTACGGTAAACCATGGAGACAGTAATATTTTCTTTAGAAGACTGCGTCTGAAATCAACTGTGGAACATGGACCTATCCGGTCAAGGTTCACGCATTTGAAATCCACGTCAACTAAGAGCAATGGCTCTCGTAAGAGTTCCAAATCATCAAAGTCAACTGCAATTATTGGGTGGAAGCGTAAGGGAGATATGTTGCGTCGTATTGGTGAGTGCCGTAAAAGAGTGATGTCTGTATTGCGTTTACTTGGTACCAAGGCTGACGTGATTCGTGCTTTCAGTAAGAGATTTAGTGAAGGGTATGAAGGGGGTAGTCGGGAAGCTCTGAGAAGTGAAATAGGGATGTATTTGGGAGATATTCAAGATCATATTGTTACAATGGTTCAATCTTTGAATCATTATGAGAAGTTGCTTGCAAGATTCCACTCCAATTATTTGGCCCAAATTAATATTGACATGACAAAGGTGAATAATGACACCAATGAAGTATTGGGTAAAATAACAATTTTGGGTACGATTGTTTTGCCTATTAATGTGGTAACTGGACTTTGGGGGATGAACTGTATTGTACCTGGACAAGATGTTGAAGGTTTAACCTGGTTCTATGGTATTGTTTTGAGCATGTGTTTTTTTAGTGTTTTTGCATACAATTACGCAAAGAGGGTTACAGGGTTGTAGGGGATATTTATATGATATATTTAAAATAAACACTCACTGTGCGGTAGTTGGTTATTTCTGACGATTTAAGTACTAGAAGGTAATTAGGAGGAAGATGGTTTTTCATAACCAACCTTAAAAGAGTTTTCCAACGATCTTTAAACGAGTGTTCAACTCAATTTATAAGATGTAATTTAGTGAGATGCAATGAAAGTTTGTTCCTTTTTCAACTTTTCGGTATCACATACAGTCGATTTGGTTCGAAGTACAAGTTATAAAACTATCCCATTATTTGAAGAATTTGTAAAAAATCTCAAAAACAAATACATCGTAATATGCAATATCACATTTATAAAACTGCTAACTCTACCTGAAGATAATGATCAACTCATTCAACTTCATTGCTCAAGTCAGCCTCATACGTCGGTTGCAAAAATTGTCGTGCCTCGAACCAATCTGCAGGGGCAAGGATTCCAAAAGCGCAGAAGTGGAGGCGAAAAATCTAAGAAATTAAACAAGACAACTCGATATCAAGATGAGTATTCAAATGTCACTAGTATTTGGCGCATTGGTGTCACAAATGGTTGGGCTTGTTATTTTACTTTTGCCACTTCCATATCCAGTCAGAAAGAAGATTGTCGAGTTAACCTATTTGGTTGAGAAATCACAACATGCCAGAATTGGTGTTGCTTTCAGCATTTTACTTTTGGGATTACAATTTGTTGATTGCTTAAATAGATTGAAAAGGTTCACCTCCTCTTCTTCAGACTATTTATCTCATGAACAATTGGCAAGTAAATTCTATGCACAAAGAAATCTTTATCTTACTGGTGCCGTGTTGTACTTACAAGTAGCAATCGCTACTGTTGTATCTATTATTAGAAAAATGGTGACGAAAGAAGCTGATTATAGGCAAGAAAAGGTGACCGCTGCCAGTGATGATCTTGATGGTGAAATTGCCAAATATAAGCAATTGATCAAGTTGAAAGATCAAGATATTGCTGCATTCAAAAAGCAATTGAAAGGTTTACATGCTGCCTATAATGATTTGAGTCCGGAAACTGAGAAGGTTACCAAGAAGGATGATTGAGTGGGTGAGAATGCCATATTTAGTAGATCATTCGTTGCAAATTGTGAGCTGAGAGTAGTACATTAGGTGATGTTATCCTAGCATACGAGCAAGCAAGCGAACGAATGAGCGCAGCGAATGAGTGAGTGCAATTGGACGAATGAGCGCAGCTAATGAGTGAGTGCAATTGGACGAATGAGCGCAGCTAATGAGTGAGAGCACTTCGTTCAACCAGTGAGAGCACTTAGTGTTAACATTCAACAAGTGAGAGTACTTAGTGTTAACGTTCGCACTTGGAGTGACCCAATCAATGATTGAATTAGAGTAAATCGAGTGAAAGAGTAAGTTAAACTGAATCTGATTTGATGAGAGTTAATCCAAAGTAATGAACTAGTGAATAGCGCTTCACTGTTCATTCTCCTCCCAGGTCTCCCCCAATTGTAACCATTGAATAAAGGAGGTCAACTCCTTTTGTCTATTTTATTTGATCAACTATGCTTTTAGAATATGCAAACATAATTTATGTAAACGTACGGGAAATATATTGAAAGATTAAAACAGTATGGAAATAAAAATAAGTAAATACGTAGTACTGACATTTTGAGATGGCTTAGAAGCTCAAGAATTATTCAATTAGCAAGCGGAGACTACACATCATTTTTGAGAGGCCAAGTCTCACGGCCATAAACCTGTCAACGTTTCTCACACCAAGGATATGCATCTCTAGCACATAAATTCCCTCATGCGCTAGAGTTGGCACTATAGTTACCACTCACCAAATGCCTAATAACAGGCAATTCCTTTGATTCGTCGTTGACATCATAGATGGTAGCAAAGTGAACAGAAGGTTCCTCAATTTGGAACTTCAATTGTACCCCACCTTCGTGCTCCGATCCCGTACCCTTAGTCAAGAATCTAGCAATTATTTTTTCTTCAGTTGGGTGATCACCACCACCTAATATCAAAGGTTGAGGGTATCTCCAAGTGATTCTGTTTGTCTCAATATTGAACGAACCAGCTGGCTTCAGGGATGCAGACGTGGTAACAACATCACGTTTCAATGCAGCACTAACCACCAAGTTTTGTAAAATAAGAGGAACCGCGTCGTACAGATTTGAATTCAATTTCAAATTGATCACCAAACTAGATTGGTGAGGTTCATGTTTCCAAACATGTTGGATCAATACAGGAACTTCTTGGTCTGCCAACGTGATGGAATATTTCAACCCGCCCAATGTCTTGGACGTTATCAACGAAGTGTTCAACTTGTAATTATCCGTTCCAACCTTTTCAACGAAGGAATTGTTCAAGATTACTTTGTCGAATTTATCAGGAATTCTTAACAAGATAGGAGTTTGCTCTTCAGAAACGTCATAGCTTGTTGGTTTATAACTGAACGCAACTTCTCCAATGATTTGAGACTTGGTCAACTTACCATCCTTAAAATTAGTATTGATGATTTCACTAATTGAGGTGTTTAATCCTTGCAGTTCATCTCCAGAACCACCATTAAAGTGTTTGAAGAAATCATTTGGCTTCAAAGAGCCCGATCCCGTATCTTGCTGAGCAACAAGCCCAGTACCTGAAGGTGAAAATGGTTGAAATACAGATTCACGAGCATTTGGCAAGTTGTGGAACAATTGGGAATGAACTTCCTTTCTGTTTCTACTTTGAGTGGTGTCAGTATGATGCACTACTTTTCTTGAAGGAGGAGGTGGAGGAGCAGATGTATGGCCAGCAGAAAGGCCTGCATCAGGGAAATCAGATTTCCTGCTTCCCGGGACTGAAGTGTTTGTAGTGGCAGCATAGTCCAAGGAATTAAAAATGTCACTGTGCGCAGAGCCAGGAGCAGCAGACTCAGTTGGCAGAGTTGGGAAAATACCTGGGAGTTCTTTATTGGGGTTCAATGACCTAGGCTGTTCACTTGTATAGTCATTTGACAGATCTGGAGGACCATTACGCTTCTCGTCAAGATTTTGAGGAGCTTCTTCATCAGCTGAGGTGGAGTCCGAGTCTGATTCTTGGAACCTCTCAATATTAGGCGATTCATCAACAGCTGGTCTGCTCAGAGAACCAACATTAGGAGTAAGGGCAGGTAAGAACAGACCACCTTGAGCAAATGTCTGATTACTTGTTGGATTAGTTGGGGTGGCAGGCAATTCTGGGGAATCTCCAAATGGTGATGGTTTGGTGTAATAACTAGGGACTGGGAAAGCTTTTTGAGGGAAAGCTTGTTGGTTTGGTGAATATGCTTGGCCAGACGTTTGACCTTGGGGATGAGATTGTTGAACTTGGGAATAAGATTGTTGAACTTGGGATTGTTGACCTTTTTCTTGACCTTGGGGTTGGTGACCTTTTTCTTGACCTGCATAGCCTGGAGTTGAAACACTACGAGAGGGTTCTTTTTGTGGAGGATTTGGTTGAATAACATGCGCACCACTTGACTTTGCTCTAAGAGAATGCTCCCTTGACGCATTTTGATGAGGAGGATAAATTGGACTTGCAAGAGGAAGTTGACTTGAAGAAGTAGTCGAAATCGAACCAGTTTCAGCAATTGAATCATTAAAGGTAGAAGTGTGCTTTGGGGCTTTTTTCTTTCTACCAAAGATTGAACCAACTTTTGATTTCAACGAAGAACTTTTCTTGTTACTACTTGAATTATCTGAAATAAGAGAATGATTATCATTCTTAGGAAATCCACTTAGTCTTTTAGGTTTAACATTCCCACCTGAATTCAATTGTTTTTGTTGCTGCTTAACCTGATCGTCGAGGAACAGATCTCCAACCGTAGGAGTAAACTCTGATTTTTGTAAGTAGTCCAAATAGAAATTCAATTCGTCAGTCAACTTGAAATTATTTAACAAATATTTCGTAGAACCTTCGTTGACTTGTAAATCTTGAGTTAGTCTATCGTGATGTACCGAAAGGAAGTTAAAAATCACATCGAAAGTCAATTGGATTTCATAACTCTTATAACTTTCCAAACTTGCAAAAGACGCTGGAGCCTTGTAATTCCAATCCAATTCTTGTTGTGAGCTAAGACCACCTCTGGAAGAAAATTTCTTACCAAGTTCGCTCAATTCTTGACTATTGATCATTAATTCAGACAACCGAACATCCTTATCTACTGCATCATTCAAAGGAGTTAAGATTTGTCTTTTGACAGTACGTTCAACGTTTTCCAAATTCTTGATCTCATTATGGATTGAGTCTAAGGTTAAATTCCAATACCTTGGGAAATTACTATATTCACCTTGGAATTGTTCTTGAGTGAAAATTTTGGCACCTTGATCAACCAATCTCTTCAAATTGGAATTATGGGACTTGATTGCACTGGAATACTCGCTAAACCATTTTGTCAAGTCGTTGTTGATCAATTTGGTGGATGCATTTAATGCATTTGGAAGAATGAGTGCAGCTTGTTGGGGAGACTTGGTAGTAAGAATTGCTGTGGAAAAATCAACACCTTGGTTGGCAGGATTCCCCCTTGGAACTCCATTCCCGTTGGAATTGTTTTGTTCAGACATGTTGGATTACTCCTTTCAATGAATTGTGGTTGGTTCTGGAAGTGGGATTGGTGGCTGGGTTTTCCGAGTTTGCTTTATTAAGCGTCACGTGACCAAAATCCGTGAAAAAGGAGGTAGAGAAGCCTTTGAGGAGCCGGAACGTGGAGAAAGGAGAAGATGATATAGATCTGAGGAGTTTATTAGAGAGTGATAGCGATTGAACGTATGATGGACTTTTTACATATTGCTTATAAATGGTGTGCGGGGCTTAACACTAAACGGCCCTCGTATATAGTCTAGACCATACAGCTGAGTAAGAGTTGTCTTGACCTCTATACTTACAACGTTTTTTTCTGATTAGTACCAGGTTCTTGTTATGCAGCTTACATTGCCCGGACAATTGTCCAAGATTCGGTTAATGTGGTTGATTGATGTGATTTAAGAAAAGCTGCCTTAACAGGTCGGCTGTGTCGGAATGAAGATCTTTCGGAGTGCGTCTTTAATGGTAATTTAAAAGATGTTAATCAGTAAGTTCTACAAATTAGTAGTCGTTTCTTCGGTGAAGTTATTTCTCTGGTAAGTGGCTTCTGCAATAAGTCTTTGAAATTTTTTGGTAAGAGTGCGTTCCTTCGACCTTCGTTGAAGTATACACTTCATAAGTTTTGTTATCTACAATGACGAAATTAAAAGTCTTATTAAGTTGTAATCCCGTTAATTATGTTTTAATCCACTTCTTTAAGTTTGAATCGACTTCTTTATCGACTTTTCTAATTAAATTTTAGTAACCTTAATAGAAAAGAGCAATGGCTGCAAAAATGCTTCCAACAGAACCAACCAAAATTGGAACGTTCGTATTACCAACATTGCCTTGGCTAACGGTTGGAACAACTGAAGAGGTGGCGGAATGAGAAGAATTTCCGCCCGAGACAGAATGAGCGACGGAGGAAGCAGAGGCAGATGAAGTGGAAGCACCAGCGGAGGATGCAACAGATGAGGTAGCAGATGAAGCAATAGCAGATGAGGTAGCAGCAGATGAAGCAGCAGCAGATGTATCAACGGAAACCAAAGACTCATCGGCAGAAGTGGTGGCTCCAGTGGTTTCTTGAGCAGCAGATGAAGAGTCAGTGGTAACTTCAGATGCAACAGAGGAAGTGACACCATTGTCACTAGGAGCTGCTGAAGTATTCTCAGCAGAAGAAGTGGAAGTAACACTTGGAGCGGCTGAAGAAGTTTCAGACGAAGGTTCGGCATCAACGCTTGTTGCAATTGCGGCATTGGACAATGCAGTTGAGATGGAGGCTGCAAAGTTCCAGAATGGTGCACCAACACCAGCAGAAGAACATGCGGAAGAAGCCGCAAATGCAGCTTGGGCAACATCTACTGGGTTACTACATCTGTCAACAAAACATTGAGCAATTGGACTACCAAATTGTGGCATGACACAGAGGCAGCCAGGGTCCCAGTATGGACATGGAGTATTGGAAGTGGATTTGTTATCTTCAACACATTGTTGTCCACAAGCTGGTAAGGAGTCGTATATTTTGTCTGCAAAACCATTGATCGTTGCAGTTCTGACAATAGTTGGGAATGTAGCATAAGGGTTGGTACCACTTGGAGCAGCAGTGGTTGTGTCTGCAGCTTGGGTCAAGACACTAAGTAATGAAGCAATAGCGAAAGTAGACGTTCTCATTGTAATATGTCAATGAATGTATGAATAATTCAAATACTGTCTATATGGGACCATTTTATACTTGAGATGGGATTTAATGCTTAAAGAAGGTGGTGGATTTTTTTGCATCCGAGTACGGAATATTCATCTCATACTACAACATGCTCCAAATTCTATAGCTATATATCGGACTCCCATCACCTTGGCACTCAATTTCGCGAGTGCATTTGTGACATGGGCTTTCATGTTTATAGAGTGGGCCATTTGAAAGTGGGTTGAGCTTGAATTGTACGACTGTAAATTGTTCGATATTGACCGTGGTGAGTGGCACATTGAAAAGTTAAACTATGATTAATAGCTGATATTTTCAACTAAGTGATATATTAAGGTTATTATTTGCAAAAGGTTATTAAATTGGCATACGGAACCCTGCTATTTACAGATTTTGTGTTTCACTGATCTTTTAGATAAACTGGAAACTGAGTGGAACTGGCTAAAAAAAGACTCGAAGAACACCTCGAGGCATAATATGCTCCGAATGCGGTTCTTAAAAATGGAATAGGCTTTCTATAATTTACGTAGCCATTATGAATTGGCTCTTTATACTTGAAAATTTTATAGTTTGGAATCACCCAATGCCATGTACAAGAATTAGCTAACTAACGTTTATTTTGCATATCTAAATCATAAGAGAAAGAAGAGAGCCTAAAATACTGAAAATGCTAAACGAGGTAGCAGCTCCCTGGTTAGAACTTCTTGATGATGAAGAGCTTGAATTAATGGTTGATTGTACAGTCTGACTTGTAGCTGCTCTAGTAATCAGAGCAGACACATTAGTGCCTTGGTTAGTACTAGAACTTGTAGATGATACTGAGTCACTGCTAGAACTCGTAGATGATACTGAGTCGCTAGCCAGGCTTCCTGATGTTGAGCCAGATATTGTTGCAATAGCTTGTGCCCTCTGAGCAGCAACAGATAATTGAGATGAAATAGAAGCAGGCATCATCCAGGTATTTGCACCTACCGCACTACATAAAGACACAGCTATTGAAGTAGCAGAAACTACGTCTGAATTTGCACAGTTGGAAGCAATGCATTGAGCTACCAATCCTGACCATTGGGGCATTACGCACATACATCCAGTATCCCAGTATGGGCATGGTGTATTTCCAGTTGAGAATTCCACACATGATTTTGCACATGAAGGAAGTAAATCATAAATAGGGTCAGCAAAACCATTAATAGTGGCTGTTTTGGGAACCTGAGGGTAGGTGTCCCAATTTGCAGCTACAACCACAGCAATCAATGAATTGATGAATATACTCCTTAAAAGCATTTTGGATATACTCTTTAAAAGCATTTTGGATAAACTTTGAAATTTGAAAATTAATATTTATATTTCAACCTTTCTCTATAGTGTCATAAAAAGGTCCTTGTTCACAACCCCGATTTTCGCTCGCACAAATCTGGCTACTAATAATATTTTTCGTTGGCTAACACAAGAGAAATGAATTCAAATAAAAGCCCTTCAAGGCTTTGATCCTCGTATAACAAGCACCTTTCTAGGGTATGATAGCTTTCCAAGACTGTGTAATTTTTCTATATTTTTGAAAAATCTTGCTATCAAATTTTGACATTCGTTAGCGGAGATATTTTTTAAGATTTCCATAAATCTCAATCGGAGATCAAATAGATAATGTAGCCAATAACAGAAAATCCGAGAGCGCAGAAATCCAATACTGGAGTGTTCCTCTCATTTATGCCCAGGATAGATTACATTTGGACTGGCAAGGGTGCAGTAATCATTGTGGGCCGATATATCCTTTTGGGGGATGAAATCTTTCCTCTATATATCGAACCACTATCTCTAAGGCACAATTTCAAGAATCAACAATTGAGTATTCATATCATGTCCTCGATTCCATTCGACCAACAATATTATGTTGAGAGGCAAAGGAATGAGAAATATAAATGGGGATTATTTGTAATATCAATGATGACTCTCACTCTGCATGGGATTTTATTCCATTGGATTCCCAAATACCTTAGAAGTAGGTACCCTCAAACTAAAACCCATAGCATTTACTTCAAATTTGTAAAGTATTGGGAGCTATGGACGGGTTGCTTTACTTTGAAGATGGGTCTGCGTACAATTTTCTACCAACCTAGTGTGGTTTTATTAGGTTTGGTTTATCTTGCGATAAACGGAGTCTTCTGCTTTGTTGAAACTGTTGATTTAGATTATCAAATGAGATTTTATATCATCGCCAAGAGAGTGCTGTCTGTCGCAATGGGCAATTTACCGACAATATTAATAATGATAGTGAAAAACGATTTGGTTAGTTTCATAACTGGTTTACAACATGATAGACTTGCCTTCATACATAAGTGGGTTGCAAGAACCATGTGGGCGTTGATAACTGTTCACGTAGCGATGTCTTGCAATTATTGGTTAGACCTCAATTTCCCAGTTATGTTGGTCATCCCACCTCAAATTTTTGGAATGATAGCATATGGATGTCTAAACATTTTAACATTTGGTAGTTTAAAATTCATTCGAAGGTGGTCTTTCGATTTCTTCGCAACAGTGCACAGGATTTCAAATTTCATCATGATGTTAATGATATTCTTTCATAGTCCAACTTCAAAGGCAATAATTATTATGTCCGTACATCTAATTGTTTTGGATAGAGTCATAACCAGGATTTGTGCCGTAATTCATAAGTCAAAGTCACCATCAAAATGTCTTAGTGAGTTTGAGATATTAGATGATGAGACAATGGCCGTAACAATCCCAATTAGGGATATTACCTTTGATCATCCCCAAAGTTGGTATCGTCATTTTGTACCGAGCTGCCGTGTTTGGAAAGTTGGTCAACATATTTATCTTAACGTTGGTAAAGTTAGCTATTTCCAATATCATCCATTCACCATTTGTTCATTAAGTGAAACTGGTCAAATGCGACTAATCATCAGGAAACAAAGGGGTTTCACTAAGAACTTGATGGGAAAATTATTTGACATGCAAGAAGGTGTGGAAGATAAAGCATCAATTATCACCAAGATCATTTCGAAATTATTCAAAAAGAAGGAAAGTCCAGGATTACGTGAAAGATTCATATCTGGAGTATTCAAGGAGCCAAGTATAACGAAGAAGTTGATGGAAAAAGCTTTACAAATGGGTGATGATAAATCCGACTATCTTGCTGATTCCACCAAAATTAAGATGAAGGTTGCATTCCATGGTCCATATGGTGCTCATTATCAACCATTTATTAAATTTGATTATTCCTTATTCATTGGGGCAGGATCTGGTGCTTCGTTCGTTCTTCCAGTAGCTTTAGATTTGCTTAAAACCATCAAGAAGAGAGATGAAGCTGGAGACTTTGTATATCGCCCGAAAACTTCATTTGTTCATATAGTCTGGATTATTCGTAAGCAAAACAATATCATTTGGTATCAAGAACTAATTGACGAAATTATGGTCTTCGTTGCCAAGGATAGAGCTAAATTGGATATTTATATTACTCAAGAAGGTGAACCATCAGTCAAAGAAGAATATTTTGACAAAACAAAATTGCAAAAGGTGGAGCAACACATTACTTCTACAACATCCAGCGTATCTAATTATTCATCCTCTAGCTATTATTATCGTCCTGAAGTTGGAGATATTATTTCTGAATGTGCATCTCATATGATTGATACCAGTGGTGATTATAAATCAATGGCAGTAGCTGGTTGTGGACCTGGTGTGTTTGCCAAAAAAATTAGGGTTGAATGTCTTAGAAATCGCAAAATTCCGCATGCTCCAGATATTTATTGTTATACTGAAACCTTTTAGTAGGCACAAGTCTATTGTGGGGCATTGTGTATGAAAACTTATAGCCTCTATAAAAGTGTATTAGACGTATTATCTGCTTGTGGACGTTTCAAAGAGCTCTTCAAATATTCGAGGTCATTCATGGTCACTTGTTGCAATTATTGTAGAGATAATAGTTATGAGGCTTCCTCGAGATTCAACATGTATGTTTATTGTTAACAGATATTAGCAAGGTTAGAATGAAGGCTTACCTACCAGGGAAGGTGGAATCTTGAAGGCGTTTTCAGGTGGCTTATTTTCGAGTGGCTTATTTGTTATTACGATGTATTAACGCGTCTAATGTTGATCAATCCTTGGTGATTTGAACAAGAGACTGTATCATTGTTGCTGTGGATAGCTTGTATCATAGAAGGGTCTCTTACATGAGTAAGAAATCTATTGACATATTATCAAGATCGATTTGACTTACCATTCATGTACCTGAAACTAATTATAAACATGGAATTATTGTGTTCAGTAAGTAATAAAAAGTTTTCATGTCACGAAGAGACGGCGGTGGGCCCGAAATTGCGTCCCGTCAAGTAATACCGGTGACCGCCGTGTGGTGTTTGGGGCTCAAGCAATTAATTGAGTATGCAAAGTCTATTGGGATGGCTCTGCGCCGTATGATTGCTTAGATTGATCAATTGTGGAGAAGTGTGCTACACAATAAGAAATTTCAATTGATAATTGTAAATCTGAATGATACACCAGTCCATTATCAATGATTGCTTGCAAATACTGCTTTACAAGGTCATTGAAAGGAGTAAGGTCCTGGTTATCTCTACATTGAATTATCTTATAAATATTATTATTAAAAACGCTATAGCGAGCAGAAGGGAAGGTAGGGATTATTTCTTTTCGGAACTTGCAGTGTCCTCAAGACTGGCAGCTACAGACTTACCTTCTAAGGCTTGTGGTTCTTCGACTTTTTTCTTTCCTCCACCAACAATGCTCTTCAACTTTGCAATTCTTGCATCTGTGGAACGGATTGGTTCGAGTACATATGCACCGTCATCATTAGACTTGGTGGTGTGTGTGACACCTTCAATATCGCCTTGTAAGTCTTGATTTTCATCAACATAAGCGTATTCACCAATTTGAGCCATATCAGTTCCTAACAATTCATCTTCTTCATTCAATCTCAATCTCAATTGAGGAACCAAGTTCATAAGAAGCAAAAGAATAGATGTAAGTGTGAAACTCCAAAGACCAATGGAACAAGAACCAGCCAATTGGTAACCAACTTGCTTCCAGTGATGGTTCATCCATCCACCGGCAATACGAGCAGCTGGGTTAGCAAGGACGGCACCATCAGATGCAGTGACATAATCAGTAGCAAAAATACCAGTCAAGAATGAACCGACGGCTCCACCAATTCCGTGAAGAGCAAATACATCC
Source organism: Kodamaea arcana (assembly GCA_030574295.1). Classification (NCBI taxonomy): domain Eukaryota; kingdom Fungi; phylum Ascomycota; class Pichiomycetes; order Serinales; family Debaryomycetaceae; genus Kodamaea; species Kodamaea arcana. Next base: position 428,116 of record JAJMER010000013.1, read on the forward strand.
AACCCATCATCAATTTGTAAGATATCCTTCAAGTCAACGGCAAAGTTACAAATGATGGCAGGAACAACTCCGAAAACAGGAGCAGTGTAAACAGGAACAAACCCGGCAGCTGGAGTGATACCAACAAGACCAGCAATGGCTCCAAGACAGAGACCAACAGCTGACCATTTACCACCAGTTCTGAACCAATCAACAAACATCCAAGTTAAACCACCAGTAGCGGCAGCAATGTTAGAGTTAACACATGCATACCAAGCTCTGATACTAGCATTACCAGTGGAACCACCGTTGAAACCAAACCATCCGAACCAAAGGAAAACGGTTCCCAAAATAATGGAAGTAACGGAATGTGGCTTATATTTTGGAACTTTACCAGTGGTAAGTGGGTCATGTCTTTTACCCAAAATGAGGGAGTAAGCCAAAGCAGCGAAACCCGAGTTTTCGTGAACTGGTCCACCACCGGCAAAATCAAGAGCTCCCAATTTGAACAACCATCCATTAGCACCCCAAGTCCAGTAAGCGATTGGACAGTAAACAACGGTGAGCCAGATGAAAAGGAAAACCATCATTGGGCCTAAACGAGCACGTTCACAACCAGCACCAACCATTAAAATAGCGGTTGTGGCAGCGAACATACCTTGGTAGAAACAGAAAAGAATATCTGGAACAGAAGTAACAACAGCTGGAGCACCAAAGACTTCCTTCAATCCAAAGTTTTGTAAATTTCCCAAGATTGGAGATGTAGATGTGTGAGTGAAAACCAATGAATAACCCCAAAAGAACCATTGGAATCCAGTTAAACAGGCAGTCATAATGGATGCCCATAAAAGTGATAAAGCATGGTTTTTTCTAGCTAACCCGGAATATAAAAGACCGATACCTGGAATCATAATCCATACTAAGGCAGCTGCTGCACCAATCCATGCCATATCACCCTTGTCAAATTGTCCGTTTAAATCAGCAGTGAAGACATCACCACCAGTCCCTTCAAGGGTCACTTCTGTAGTGTTCATATTTGTCTTTCGAGTTTTCGTAAAGAATCAAAAATGCATGCGATTCCACGCTTATATATCTACAAATTCCTAAAATTGCCAACCAATAACACAAGATAATTTCGATTGCAAAGAAGCTTCGTTTTGCAAAACCGCGCCTAATATTATGATCCAATCCATCCAATCAAAATATAGAAAAGCACCATTTCTTAACACAAAAAAAAGAAAACGTTAAGCTGAACCAAGCCATATTTTAAGAAAAGAAAGTAAAATCTTAGATGAAGGTTGAGTCGAATATTGATTACGCAAACCGATGCTTAGACTTTATGTTTTTTGAGATACCTTTTACGATGTACAAAGCAATCTATTGGCTGGACTCTACTCAACGGCCAAATTCAAAGATAAGCAAATGCCACAAAGACTAAATTAAGCGCAGCTGGGATGCGGTTTAGGGTTAATCTGGAACCGATAAGCACTATGCAGGATATTGATATATGATACCCTTTGTATTGAAAGCACCGGTATCGGATTACGATAAGTACGAAGGATAATGTATGCCTAGAAATGTAGATTGGAATCTAACTTAAGTTAGAGTTGTCGAGAGCGGGGAAAACATGGGTGAGAGGATGAACTAGGTTGTTACCTCGATAAATCTGCCCAAGAAATCATACATCTGCCCAAGAATTGAGTTTTGAAAGAGGTGAGTAACCGGGAACAATAGAATATTGTCAAATCACTACTAGAATACAGATTAGTAGATCAACATTAAGTAAACAGATTAGTAGAACAACCGTAAGCATACAAGAGTAGTGTCCCCAAAGGTAGAGTAACATAATTAATCTGCACATCTCGGTAATGAGTTGCATGGAAATCTGTAATATGAGGGTTTACGTACCTTCTCTCAAAGGTGATGCTTGTCATATGTAGAGATTTCCGAAAAACAAGCTTTGTGTTGTGCGTCCGCCTTATCTGTGTTTTTTCGAGTTGAAGGGCATTTAATCGATTTTGCTGATTTTGTCCAATAATCGGTATATGATAAGAGGGTCTTCCCATCTTGATGACTCGTCTCACCCCAGATATTGCTGTAATGACTCTTAATGCAAGATTAGTTCTTTTGACTCGTTTAATAAATGTCAGAATAATTACGGCAAAGCCAAAAAAATAAAAATAATGAAGGATGCGAGGTTCGAACTCGCGCGGAATTCTCCAACAGAGCTTAAGTCTGCCGCCTTAGACCACTCGGCCAACCCTCCTTTATATGCTAGCATGTTGATTGAAAGTAGATATACATTGATGGTAATTTTATTTTATTTCCCATTTATTGTATCTGGGTATGTGGATTGGCTGATATGTGAGCCTAATGCAGCTACAGCGGATTGTAAATTTTGGTAAGAGAAAAATCAACTAAAATGTCTTAACAACAATTATTTTGGTGGCTTTTGTTTTGGTGGCTTTTTTGCAGGTGGAAAATTAGTGCATAATGAGCCTCTTTGGCGATCCCAGAGGCTTCCAAAACAACTAATTAACCACATGGCGACGGTGAAATTTGTACCAAAGGGAAGAAGGTGTAACCAGTAAGATTTGTAGCCAAGGGAAAGAGGTACCACTAAGATTTGTGCCAAAGGGAAGAAAGTGCAACCCATAAGATAAAGTGCAACCATAAGATCTGCAACCACAAAAATATCAAGTTCAAAACAGTGGAAGGAACCAAGGACACCAAAGAAGGTAATTTTACACCCACGGCTATCATTCCAACTCCTAGAGCGGAATGTAAAATTTAAAAGTGCCTACATGCCAAAAATAACTTATTCTCTCATATCAATTATTACGCTCAATCACCAGATTGCAAATGAACTGAGAGATATTGACCTCTTTGCGCTATATTCCTGTTTGGCTCCATCTTTCACCAACGAGTGTGCCTTAGAAAATATATTCCAGTCAGTTGCCACCTCTCACCCACCACTTTGCCTTAGAAAATATATTCTAGTCAGTTTCTATAATCTGCAAACTTCTATTGTTTATCTAAATTCTTAGCTGTATTGTTCGAGAATTTTGCTATTTTCATAAGATTGTACAAAATATTGGAGAAATTCGATACAAACACCGAATGATAGAACACTTGAACCGCTTGATCCAAATCACACCATGACCAAAGGCAATGCGAAAGTGACATTCTCGAAATCAATTGCAAATTACATGTGATGCGAATTAAACAATAGAGTGGTGGGGTTTATTTGGGACCGTGATTTTATCTAGTTGGGGGTGTCAGATCCTCCTGGGTTTCGGGGCTTATCTTTGGATCTGCCTACCTGAACAATTAGTATGTGTTTAAGGAGAACAGTCTGAAGAGGGGTATCTATTGACATCAATCAAGTTCAAAGACCCGAAGATAGTCCAAGAGTGTATGTAGTAGGTAGCTCTAGTCAGAAAGTAGAAAACAGATAACCTTGGCCGTCAGTTGTACTACAGTTATAGTTTAGCCTTCAGTTGTGATTTGATCTTCAGTTGTATTTTAGCCTTCAGTTGTACTTTCAAGTCAGTTGTACTCTCGAGTCATTTGTACTTCTTGCACTCCCAAGATTATACCAAAGACCTATGAAGCAGAACTTTCATCAGATGATTCCTCATAATTGATTGTACTCAAATGTTACACTACAAAGTCTCTTGGTCGTTTAATAGGCTAATATAGACTCTGTTGTACCTTTTATCCCTCATCATCATCCCCTAAGCAGTGTATCGGGGTTTAGGCTGCAAACTGGAAATAGACAGATTTATTACCCGGCCAAACTCATCTCATCGAGTCACGTGACATGAAAAATTTGGCTATATAAGAACCATTTGAGATGCCCAATCCCTTTTTTTTCTTTGTCGACGTACTTCATAGGATCATTTCTATAGGTCACGTCTCTCTTTGACTCTACTAATGAGCCACTGAATCCAACTTGGTTGATGAGTGAGATACC